>VDFB02000007.1:195500165-195966646 GCA_007258455.2 Sequoia sempervirens
GTGAATTAATTAAATAATTAAGATTATTTAATTAATAGAAGAAATGAAGACTATAGAGAATAATTAAATAATTGACATTATTTAATCATGACCATGAAGAATACGAATTATGAAGAATATTGAAGTCGCAGGCTTAGACCAAATTTCAGTGTCTACACTATTTATTTATTATTAGAGGATAAGAAAATATAAAAAAAATATAAAAATGATCAAATCAAATAAAAATCTCCCAAGTGGATGGAGTTTTACGAAACTTAACAAATTTAAAATGATGAAAAAACATTATACATTAATTTTCATACATTTAAAACTTACTAAGAACAATTCAAACCAATTTCCATAGTTAAGTGTGAATTATCCTTCATCGAAATTGAAATGGTAAGAGAATAGAAATATTAATAATATATAATTAGTGTTATTAATTAAACAATTAGTATGTATAGAAAAATTAAATAAGATTGTTACAAGGAAATGCTTACCTTTTAAATTAAAGACAAATTTCATATGTATGTCATTACATTCCTTACTCAAAAATATTTTCCAATAAGTTTTCTTAAACCTAAGATTTTAAGTAATTTTAGAGTTCAACTTGAATAAGTAAATGAAGTTGATTTTGTAATATTTAGACTATGAACTAAGATAACAAATGATTTTCTAGATATAGTGATAGCCTTAAATCAATGTTGGAAATTAAACCATAGTAAGAAATTTAAACCTTTTAAATTTAATCAGAGTAAATACTAAGCAATAAATGTTAGCTTGCTCTTCAAAATAAGATTTAACCTATCATTTAAGATTTGATAGCATTCAGTTAATTTTTATTATTATATCCATGCTCATAGTGATGTGTAAGAAACTATTTTCATTTACTTTTATATTGAAGAATGATTACCTAGTTTAAGGTTGTTTATTTTAATGTTGTTCTTTTGTTTGAAATTTCTTTATAGTTAAATTATTGTTGTGCAACAATCTTCCTCTTTAGTCAAACTAGGGAAACAAATGAAATAAAATAGAGAAACTTTTATATGTCAACCCATCAAACTTAAAGGAGTGCTCAATTGTTGTACTTTAAGATACCTAGGGAAAGGTGTGGGAAAGGTGTTACCTAGAGGACATCTATTTGATATATTCTATCAAGTAGTTCATTTGCCCTATATTTTCTTATTACATGTCCCTTTGGAGTAAACATCTGTCTGGTTTGCATTGTTTGCTATATGCTTATATACAATGGTCTCTCCATAATTCTAGTAGTATAAACTTAAGTTAGCTTGGATTATTTTGTATCACAATTACATCCTTGTTTTCTATCCAAAATTTCAAACAAAAAACAAATAATGTCGATTTATGGAGTTTTTTTTTAATTTGTGGGTCATTCTGGTTAACATTTTGTGATCTACTAAAGATAATTTAAAAGAATAAAATTAGGAAGATGATAAACAATTATCATCTCATTATTGTGGATAAAGGTTTGAACTGATTCTTTTTTCCATTTTTTTCCTACTAATGAAAAGCTTCAATGCAATCATCTAAGCCAAACCTGGCTATTTCATCAGGTGGGATTTGTCACTAGTGGACCACATGCCAGAGGAAATGAAAATATGCTTCATGAGATTCTATGAAACAATCAATGAAATTGTAGAGGAAAGAAGGAAGAAACAAGGGTGTGATGTATTACGCTACCTCCAGAACTTGCTATGTATTGAACAGACTAAATTCACCATGTTTTGTTAGTTTTGAGTGTTTTTCTTAAAGGATTTTTCTTAGCTTCCTGTCATGTAATTTTCTAGTGGGAAATGTAGCTGGCATCCTACACCAAGGAAGCAAAATGGGTTCAACATAAATATTTTCCTTCCTTTGAATAATACATGGAGAATGCTACCTATATATTGAAGCTACAAAGTTCAATCTAGTGCATTTTTCATAGAAATCTCTCTTTATTTGTTTACATTTCTTCTTACTCAAGGTTGCTCCTTTGAAACAACCTTGTTTGCATAGTTATGTCATTTACCATTCATGTCCATGTGCCATTACTTATGTTTCAAATTTGTTCCATTATGAAATATTCTTCTTACTTTGCATGTGTGCATGCTATTGTTATTTTGGATTATTAGAAAAATTGTTGGTGTAAATATTATACTTTGTCTAAGATAGTTTTTATCAAAGTGTAATATTGCACTAAGTTAATAAATTTTACTTTGGATATAAGAAATAATGATATAGCTACACCTTCACTTGAGGTGCACAAGTGCCACCACTACCTCATCAGTCTTTAATTGACAGTAGTTAGGTGATAGTTCTATTTATTAAATTTTTCCTATGTTTCAATTGCACTAAGTTAGCTCACCTCTTCATTGGGAGTGATTAAGAGTCAATTGATGACCTCTTGGGTATGTCACTTTCTTGAATCAAGCATTCAAGAGACCTATATATTTCTACTTTACTCTTTGTAATTTGCTCCATCACATTGACTATTGTTGCTAAAAATTTCCAACCACAACAAATTAAAACAAAACTATTCTAGAACATTTTGGCAGGAACTTTGCTACTTTGCAACTCTTGTTTTTAATGTGATATATAAATGGAATAGTTTCCTTCAATATATTTTACACATTTACAGTCATGTTGGCATTACTTATTTATATATATATATATTTTTTAAATTATTTTTGAATAAAATTTTCAATTATTATAGATGAATAACTAAAAAATATTTTGAATCAACAAATATATTGGTTTTACTTTTTCCATTCATATCCATAAAAATGATAACCATTTTAAATGCCTTAAATTAAATTAATAATAAAAAATATTGGTTGATTATTACTATAAATCTATCTTGCAAGGTTGTATTACTTATTATTCTCTTCATTTTCATTTTCTAATTTATATTCTAATCAATTAAGAGGCCAACATTTATTTTTTATTTTTATTCTTTTTAATTAAAATTTTAGTAAATATTTTTAATTAAATTTACTTTTCAATTATATTTTGTAAAATTATTCCACTATTTTAGTCAAACAAAAATAATTACCTCATTAAAATAATATTTCTTACATGTTACAATTGCAAATGCTACTAGAATACCCATCTTAGATTAATATATGCGACAAATATAGAAAATTATCCTTCCCCTTTATTTCTATAGTAGACACACATGTCACACACATGGTTTAATGCATGAAAAAAAAAATCAACATGCTTGCTACATATAAACACTGCATCCAATGGTTATAAAGATTAGTATAAATTGTTAGGTAAGACAAACTGCACAAATGGTTGTAGACATAAATTATATTAGTAGGTTAAAATTATACAAAGGTAATAATTGCATGCTTTGTGTGACATGAAGGATATGATAAGCAACGAAACTTTTGAGCCAATTATGTTGCTAATAATTCATTTTCTAAAATATTTTTTAGTTCAAAAATTTGCATTTTAACTTTGCAAAAGATAACTATTTTCTTTACATTAAATTATTTTATAGATTACATGATTAGTTAATATATACAACTAATAATAACTAGTTAATAAATCATGGATGCAATAACAATTGCCTAAAGGTGTTATTGATAATTCTTCTTTTAGCTATTTTTTATTGAAAAGATCCTTCTCATAATAAATCTGGGAATAGTAATTTTATATTTTATCAATACGTCAAAATAATAAACAATAATTCTACAAAAAATTGATTATTAAAATATTTAATATTTATGACTAATTATAATAAAAAATAATTTCTCAAATTTGAATGGAAAAAATTACAACCATGAAAGAATTTTTTTGGATAGACATAATTAATTTGAAATTTCAAACTTGTTGAGAAATTTTTTTGTGTATCTTTTAAATTGAGGAGATATATAAACTATTCTTTCTTTTAGAAAAGGTCAAAATTAAGACTTCAATATCATATATGATTTTATTTTAGCTAAAATAGATACTTGTCCTTTGGAAGCATTAGTGATAGTTTGCTTGTTAGCCTACTTAGGAAAAATATAAAATATGGAGAATCATTGTTGGCCCAATTTAGTTATTGAGAAAGAGCTAAATAGAAGGAATAACATGTGAATGAATAAATGAGATATTAATATTCAAATGTTGCAAAACAGTAATTAGGAAATAAAAAATCAAGTAAAGAAAAAAGTTAGAACCATGTGAACAAAGCGAATTGGTTGGAAGAATATCGACTATATCAAAGAATTTAACTCCATATAGAGACTAGAGACCATGATGTAAAAACTTGTATAAGAGCTAAAATAAAGTGTAAAGCAAAAATATAGATAACATAGCCGAGGACTAGCTTACATCATCTTAGGTTACGTTAGGAGTTCTAGTTTGCATCATCTTAGAAGTGAAATTGGTAAGTGAACAATACTTAAAGAGGGTTGGGAAATGAAAATATGCCTATTTTGCAACAAGGGTGTGGTGGAGATAGATGGCACTACACCATAGAGTGCTCAAAATATAATGAAATACATATCAATTAGAGTGTCTTTCCTGCAATATTCGTTATTTCTTATGTTAATTGGTTTTCCTTTGAATTATTATTTTTTTTATCATAAAGACAAAAAATACTTACGATACTCATCACAATTTTCAAGATCATAAAAGCTTATACCTTGTTTATGTAGTTTGGAGGATTCCTCCTATTATAATAATTGTCTATTTTCAATCTATTTAAATATTCCAAAATTTTTAAATTAAAATGTCAAAAATCTATATAAAACTGACATACTCACTTTATAATCATTTACTATTTTAATATATTCTAATTTTTATACTTAAAAAAGTATTAAGATACCTTTAGACAACCTAAACACTGTAAAATGTTTTAGTGTGAATGGAGAACTTTATATATATTGTCCTTTCCTGTGACACGATTGAGAGAGTAGACATTTTGGCACGTAGAAATTTACTTGTGACAAATCCTCCCATAAGTAGGTAATACTTATATCTACGAAGATAACTGGTACGAATTCTTGATAGAAAGATTCCGTTCCACCACCTTTATTTGCCACACATTTCGCTTTTCTTGTGGTCCTCTATTACTTGTATTACACGCCACCTGCCACGTTCTTCGTTTACTTCCAAAACTGTCTCTTTCACCTTCTCTGTAACGTGTCCTTCCTTTCACATGGAGAAGGGTCGATTTTATGTTTAAGTGGCTGTTTAGTGTTTTCTTATTATAATTTTTCATTAAATTTTATTTTATTAACTTTAAAAAAATCCATAAAACCTCTAGCTTAAGAAAAAGCTTTTAAGTTTACTCAACACGAAGGCTTAGACATTTTAATAAGCCCCGCTCCATGGAACCATAACCTGAGAAGCACTTACGTTTCCCACTTGCATTTCCTATGCAGAAGATCGGCCTTAAATACACACCTCTAATAACAAATCCTCTTGCATTGCATTTATCTGTCTCCTCCATTCAGTGTTCATAGATTTGTTTGCAATTTACCCCAAGAAATGGTTAACTGTTGGGTTTGTTGCACTTCTCAGCCCAAGGTGAGGAGCCCTTCTCATGGGGAACCCACTCGATCCATGCCGTCTCCTTCAATACCCACTACATCTTCGCCTCCCCCTTTCATCGAATCGATGAAGGTGATCATTGAGCAACTTGAGCTACTTCATCCAACTGATCAAATCGATCCACTCATCACCTTCATTGAGTATCTGCTACCGAGGATCAAGGTAAGGGCAACGCTCTATCACTCTCTGCTGTTAATTTATTAGTCAATGTTTAATTGATGATGTGCGTGCTCATTATTGAGCAGGCTTCGCCAAAAGAAGAGTCCGCCTCCTCTTCGTTGGATTCCAATAAAAGACTTTCTGCTGGCTTTATAGAGAATATTTCAACCGAAGCGCTAAAGAGCAAGGTAATGCTTTAATGTTTGCTCGAGAAAATCACATAATTATAGGATTTGAATATTATAATTGGAAATAATTTTGCCTTGTCAGGATCTATTTGAGGAAATGGGAAATCTAGCTGTGAGTGGGCTGAAGATGGTAGGGGAAGCCTACTGGGTATTCTTAGGACTATGTGTGGCTGCATATGCACTGGAGAGATGTGTGACAGTGAGATCTAATGTCTCTGAGTGTGTGGAGCTGTTGCAAACAATTGCTTTCCTGGCAAAAGACTTGAAGCAGTACAAGGAACTCATGCCTGGAGAGACCGATAGACTCTGTCTTGCGGTACAGATAATAGTGGAGGGGGCAGTGATGTGTTGTGATTACATGAGCAAGGGAACAATCTCCAGGTTAGTTACACTCAACCCATTTGTTTATGTGGATCGTCTTAATTTTTTAGCTGTTATTACATATTTGTTGAACCGTTCTACGGCAAGACTGTTAATCGTTTTATGCGCGGTTATTGATGCTGTCACTGTCACAATCACATTAGTGTTTGCACGCACGCCTAGACTGTTCCTTTTATTCACCTATCGTTTATACTGTCACGGTCACGGTCACGTTTGTAGGTGATTTCAAACATTCCGTTGAAAAATAAAGCGTGAATCCTTCGAAAAAAATCTGCTTGGAAAAAATATTTAAAATTGTTCGAACTCTAAACTCAAGATTTTGAAATCGTGGAGTGTAGCTTATCTCCGAATTACCCTCTGTCCCTCGATCAAATTTACTCTATTCGCTCATCGTTCTTTGATTTGCATAGATTTAATATTTCGTATATACTTTGGGTGTACCTTTTTAGCAAGCCACGTGTTTGATTCTCGCCTTATCTGACTTCAAAATGGTTTAAACAGGACAACCTTATAAATTTAATAAAAGGTTAAATTGGACCTATCCATCAAAATAGTCTAAACTTTTATATTTAAAATCAAACCAGTCTTCGAAGCATATTATATCAATTGGATGCGAAAAGAATTTAGATGTAAGTCTGAAAAATTATATGCAAAATTCTTTTATCTTGAAATTCATTATTTTTCACTTATTATTTTCTAAACATATTTTATTTGTGGAACATTTTAATTTTGTATGAAATTGCATATATTTTGAAAAATGTATAATTTAAATCTAGAAGAGTTCTATCTAAGAAGTTTTGAAAAATGTATGATTTAAATCTAGAAGAGTTCTATCTAAGAAGTTTTGATTAAGGTGGTTAGATCAATCACACTTAGATGAAGTACTCCTAAATAGAAACACCCTAAGCTTAAAACTAAGTCTCCTCTCCATTATATATAGATATGTCTATTTTTTTATTAGAATCAATTCAAAAATTAATAATAATAAAATGCTTTTAAAAAATTACAAAAAAAGGTCCCATAAATATTAAGAGTTAATGATCTAAATTTAAGAAGCAGTTGAAATTTTTTATTTGTAATGAAAGTTATGCAATGTGATAAATTGCCACTCATCAAAAATAATAGTTTAAAAAAAAAAAAATCAGAATTTAAAAAATAGATTTAAAAAAAATAAAATTAAAAATATAATGAAAAAGTTGCTTGGAAAATATTACAAATCATTAGCTTACATCATATTTCAATTCTTGACTACTTGGTTAGATAGTTGGTATGAATTTTTCATAGTTCACAAAGTTAATTAGAATGCAACCCTTTGGATTAAACTATGTATGTTTTTCATTTGACGTTTTGGATCACATTATGTTTTGGATCACACTCATGTGATTTGAAACATCGAATGAAAAAAATGCAGAATTTAATCCAAAAGTTTGCATTCAAATTTACTTGTTTAGATATAATTTATATAAATTTTAATTCCTAAAAAATGTTGATTTTGATTGTTCTATTTAGGCCAAAAAGCGAGATGCACACCATTGTGCTATCAAAAATAAAAAATAGAAATAAATAATGGCATAATCTTTATGAATCCAATGCATATCAACGATCATCCAATTATCTAAACATTTTTTTTGTGGAACCCTTCATTAAGTTGTAGATCTTGAGATATTCATTTTGTTCATTAACATGGGTGGTTGATCATGAATCCTTTTCCAAATCGATGGGGTTTGGTAGTACACAGAGGGATCAAAATATATCATGGTGGAACCATCTACTAGCTTTAGGTATTGACAAAATAATCATGGGATGTCATGTTGTTTGACCACAAAGTCACCTTTTCAACTATCAACCATTGAGAAGTATTTAATAATGCTACCAATTCTAACTAGAAATTAACTTGTAACCCACCATCTATTCTAGAATATCTAGACACTATAATTAACTAATTGTCTTGATGATGATTACATTGCATATAATTAGGAGGATTTGATAAATTAAATTTAAAACTATATTTATACATACAATAAACATATTTTACATCAAGGTATTTGCATTTATTAAAAGGATTTTAGTTAAAACTAAATTTAGTATGTTAATACATAAACATTATGGTATTTTGAAACAACTAGGGAATTAGATAGGGTAAAACAAAAAAATAGGAAACTAAGGAATGAGATAGGGCGAATAAAAAAAAAGGGAAAATGGGTTTTGAAGAAGCCAAGATCTTAAAGCACAAGGTAACCTTTCACTAGTGAAACAAAATAAGCACAATATGATGTCTTCGTATAAAAACAAGATTGTATGAATGTAAAAATGAGAGCCTTGCATATATAGGCAAGGTAGAGGTTTTAGGGAGGTACGATTGACCAATTGACTACCCCTTTAATGGTGCAACACATGTGAGCTCAAATGATAACTATTTGAGCATGTGTTAAATGTGCATGAACTAGGTGTCTCAAAAGGTGAGTACATGTGTCTTAACCACATGAAGTGAGACAAAAATAAAAAATCCCCTAAGTGGAGACTTAATTAGTGTGAATAGGACTCTCCTAGGTAGGCTAAAAGTTAGCTAGATATATAATGTTTCTATTTACACTAACAATAGGTACAAAGGACTAATTCATACCCATCTTTAAAATTTGATTCAACATTAATTCATACATCCACTAATCTATTTTTTGATCTATCAAACTAAATAAAATAAAATGTTCCAAAATTTCCAAGGTATCCTAAATGATGTATCTATGCTACTTTGACAGGTAGTTTTCAAGAATTTGGTGGATATAGATTCTTTGTACATGGGAAACAACTACCTTGTAGTTAATGAATATCTTAAAGGATTTTATTCTATTCCTATAAGTGACATGCAAGTATAGAAGTTAATTCGCATACTTAAGTACATTATTTGTGCATTGGATTTAAGTAAATTTTAATGAGAATTTATGCACCTTTCCATTCTATGAGATTTAAGAAAAACTCATGTTACTAACCCCTCCATTGAGCATGTGACATCAAAATATGTCCATAGATCTTTAACATCAAAATTCATAGGTTCACAATACTCAAAGTGGTCAATAAGGTACTTGAACAATCACAATAACTCATGAAATTACCATAATCATGACCTAAGTAGAACAATTTATTCAAGGCCCTTTAATGGTATTCTTCCATATGTAACTATGGATAGCTCTATATTTTCCTACAATTTTCCATACCTTGTAGAGGATCAACATGGAATGTCTTATAGGTGTGAGTTCCTATAGTATTAATATAATTGTACCTATAAGTTTAAGACAAACATTCCTATACAAGATAATCTATAGGTTTGAAAGGATGACCCATTATCTACTCTAGATATGGATTTTTTGAAAGAAAATTTGAAGAAAGTGTCAAAAGGAAATACCTGCAAGGAATTTAAGATAGGTTTTTTTCTAGTTATCCTCTACCTAGCACTAAAATGGGTAGATAAACATCAATTAATATCTACATGTGACTAGCTCAACATGTCGCTAAGAATATAGAAGGTATACATTCATTTATACAACATAGAAATATGACCAAAATGAAATAGTAACTTCTTATATTAGTATTCAAGAAATATATGTATCTTAATATAAGTAAAGGTTTGAAGCCTTAGAAAAATAAAATAATGCCTAGGTTCTAGGCTTAACAAATAGATAAAATAAAATACAAGAATGGCTTTATATTGAGCACAAGACTAAAAACATATATATGAACAATTCGAGCCAGGAACTCTTATTTATAAACAAGAAGGAGGTAGGAAATAAAAAATAATGTGTACATTAATTCCCTATAGCTACACCAAAGAAATTCCTTCCAAAAAATAGGACATTGAAGATTTGACTTAGTGAAATTCTCTTATAAAGTGCATGCAATCATCTAACTATTGACTAGGGAAGTGATTTGGGTGCCAAACTTATAGAAGGGTATGTGGTTTTTTAAATGCATCAATATTTAAATGATTTATAAATCTAATATAAGTGCCAAAATAAAATTACATTCTTGTAAGTTTATAGTTTTTGAAATTCATGGGCGTATGAGGAGTAAATATTTTGCTACATTCCTTCCTACATTGCTACAATTGGATGAAGATTTTGATGATTGTGGGCTATTGATTTAAATCATTAAAAAACTTGTATCATTCTCAACTAGCATGTATAAAGTTTACCAATAAACCACTGTGGACTATTAGATCTAATCTAGGTCACTTGCCAATTAGGTGGTTCTTCATCCTATCAATACATTTGTGGTTACACCCTTTCATCCATTTTTAGCTAATGAATTTTTTTCTCATTAATGACTCAATTTTTTGCTCACTGAATGAGAGCCATAAGGTCTAGGTAGGAATAACAAAGATCAAGAGTTTTTGACACCTTTCCCTTCCTTTAAGCTACTACATAACACAATGATTATTAAAATCAAATGGGCTTATAGGTTTTGGAGTATTATAATACATCATGAAGTGCCAAGGATCATTCAACCAAAACATGCTTTATATCACCCCTTAATTATTATCAAAATTAGTTCCCCATTGTTTTGATTTTCAAAATTAAACTACCCCTTCACCTAGAAAGAAAAAGGTTACATGTAGTATATAAAATACTAAATTATGGTGTATTTTGACATGGACATGTGAGGAACCCCCAAAAGAGTTCATTGGGCTATAGACTCGTCATGCTAAAATTTGAAAATAGTGGCCTGGATGAAAAGGGGAGTAGTGAGAAATAAGTTTTATGGATTAACTAAGACTTCTTCGAGGTGTTGACAGTTGTTGTCATTGATGTCAATACTGGTTGTTGGTTGTCATTTATGTCAACACTGGTTGGTGGTTGTCATTGATGTGTTTGATCATGTCTTGAGGAGTTTTCATTATTGGCATTGGTTGTCAACACTTGTTAAGATTGTTACATATGTTTGTGGGATTATTGGTAGTGGTTGATGACAAAACTTGGTGAATTGTTTATGGTTGTCCTTGTTGTCAACACTTGAGAAGTAAGGGAGTTGCAGTGTTGTTTGTAATTAGTTGTCATTGTTGACAACATTTATTTTGTACTATCTTTAATGCATCATTGGTGTATGGTGTTGATGTTCATGGTTAGACGTCATACCTTTTCTAATGAAAATTGATGTTGTATGAAGTGTAGTTGCTATTAGTAGAGTTGATTTTATAGTGGTATACACTCAAATAATGATTATAAGCCTTAAGATGACGATTAGAAGTGTTAAGATGAGGATTAGAAGTATTGTTGATAGTGGAGATATGATGCTAAAGGCCCATAGTGTGTCTTATACTCTCTTGTATTGCTCTTGATGAAGCATGTGAAGTACTGAAAGAATGTTTTGGCCTTTGTAAGTTGATTAAGTGTTTTTTGTTCTAGGAAGTTGTTGCGAAGTCTGGTTATGAGAATTATTTGCATTCTTCTGCTATTGAAGACATGGTCTTATAGTTTTGGATCTAATGTTTGTACTATGTGGATGTTACACTCCTATCTTTTTAGGTCACTAGTGTTGTCGAGGAGGTTTTTGTGAATTGCAGAAGGTTGGCAGTGTTGTTGGTTGTTTGGATTAGTCCATAAAATGCTCTGCATTTCTCCACATTGATGCCTCTACTCATGCGGCTTAGTGAATGTGCTCTCAATGTCTATGCAGTGTCTCAGTTCCAATTTCATATGTTGCAGTGGTCACAAGTTGATCTATTAATGTTATAGGGTCACTGTAGGATCATAGGGGTCCAAACTAGGCCCTTAAGTGGTAATAAAATTCATTAAAATAGAGTTAGACAATTTGACATAAAAATTTGAACAAGTTATTAATATAATTTGAAAAATATGTAAGAACAAAATTTGTAGAAAATTGAATGTATTTTCTAAGATGCTATTCCTTTTTTGGAAAAAAATAAATTTATTTGGTGAAAGTTTGAAATTTCAATGCAGTAGTACTATATTTTCAAGAAAAAATAAAAAGTAGGTTTATGTCTGACCAAGCTAAGTACAAGAAATAAATAGTATATATTTTTTAAAAATTAATATAAGTAGAGGACACTTTCCCGAATGTGCCGCATATTTTTTTGTATTTTTTTTAAAAGTAAATAATTAAATATATCAAGTTTCCACAATCCATCTTGTTGCTTGAATATTTTTTTTGGATATGATTGTGTTACTTTTTTTCCATCAATGTTTCAAATTACACTACATGATCCATCATCAGGATGAAAAAGAGCTAAAGGAGGAGAAATGGTTAGTTGTAGACCAATATAAGCTTAAAAGAGAGAGGGGGAGAGAAGGAAGGTGACACTCAATTTGAGGTCAAAGAATGAATAGGAAATTAGACAAAGCTAAGATTATAAGAGGGGAAAAGACAAAAATCTCAAAGGAGGAAGACACCCTAGGAGAACAAGGAAATAATCTAAAAAGATAAAATTAAAAAGATCACAATACAATTACTACAATAAAATATTTGTCTGATGAACAAAAATCTATAGCTAGTATAAAAGATTTATACTAGCTATAGATTTTTGTTCATCAGACAAATATTTTACTGTAGTAATTGTATTGTGATCTTTTTAATTTTATCTTTTAAGATTATTTCTTTGTTCTCCTACCTAGGTGTCTTCCTCATTTGAGCTTTTTGTTTTTTATCCTCTTGTTATCTTAGCTTTGTCTAATTTTCCATTCATCCTTTGACTTCGAACTGAGTGTCAGCGTCCTTCTCTCCCTCTCTCTTTTTAGCTTATTTTAGTTTGCAACTAACCATTTCTCCTCCTTTAGCTCTCCTTCATCCTAATGATGGATCACGTAGTGTGATTCAAAACGTTGATGGAAAAGCAATAACACAATCAAACCCAGAAAAAATATTCTAGTAAATAATTAGTTATGCATTTTTTATTAAAACTTTTAAAAAATATTAAAACGTGTTTGTTTGGCCACCATAACTTGGTCAAAAAATTATGATTTTTTTTTTTTTTTTATCTTATAATATGGGAAGCATAGAATGTGACACATTTTTCAATTTCAAAAAATGTGAAATTGTTTAAGAATTATAGATATTTTTCAATCAATCTATCAATCAAGACTTTAGTCAGAATGTATGTAGAAAATCAATAATAATTATCTATTTAATTCCAAATAGGGCATATCTTATATTTTTGGAAAGTTGACAATTTTCTCAATAAACCCTTTTCACTTCATCAAATTTGGATAAAAAAAATTCGTCAGCCATTTTTTTTGTCATATCACCACTTTTTGAACCCCCATGATCTTGCACTCACCCTATATCTTCTGGTTATTTGTTTTGTGCTTCCTAAATGGAGTATTATGTTCCTATTTGATCTGCGATGGATTTTGTTGGCATGAAACCATGAAATAAGTGTTTATAAGTGTTGTTGGATATTCATGGAGCATCCTCATCTGATCTATATATTGTTGATTGGCCTCTTTGGTGCTACATTGTGTCTTGAGTTGGCCTTTTGGGCCATTTATAGATATATGGTTGACATGGCTTAGTTTTTTCTTACATGTCATGTGCTTGGGTGTCTGTACTGGTAATTAAAGATGTTTTATGATGGATTTGGGTCCTGACCTATCATATTAGGGACCATATTGAGTTAATTCAATTTGAAGTATGTTTCTGAGCTGACTGGTTATGTACCTCATGTTTCATCTAAACATTTCCTTGATGTCAACTTAGGTTGGTGTGTGCTAGTCTGTGAATTGTTAAATTGGATCATATTATCCAAGATGTGTTATTTTTTTTGGTTCTCTCTATCTTCTAGATAGAACCATATTATGTTTTTGTGGCCAACCTATTGGATTTATTGATTGTATTTCTTGGTTGACCTAATTAAAGTTTTGAAGAGTTGTGGATATAAATGTAAGAAAATTTCAGATACAAGAGTAAGGAAGAAGTTTACAACTGTGTGAACAAGAAAAGAGTGAAAGGGTGTGGATTGTCTTTGAAGATCTCACACAAGAAGCAACTATGTTTGAAAGATAGATCAAGTGTGCTATAACACCTTAGTTAGCAGACTGTTGTGTTGAAAATCTTTGTAATATCTCTAAATCATTTTGTATCCTTCTTTGAGATAGTGAATCTCATTAGGTCCTTATATCTTGCTCCTGGAGTTGTGTTGCCTTCAGTTTTGCAAGTCTTTTGTATTTTGCTCTAAGTTAGTGCGCTTTAGTTTACAAGTCCATTTTGGCAATGAGCCTTTATATTGTGAGTTAATTCTCACCATGGCTTTTCTCTCATTAGGTTTTCCACATAAATTTGGTGTGATGTTGTGGATGTTTGTTTCTTGTTTCTTTTTCATTGCTACTAATCTTGTTAAGATTAAAATTGCTAGATATAATTAATTATTTAAGGTTGTTGAATTGTTTAAAGGGATAAAAGTTGCAATATCCTTCATTATTATTGATCTAATTAAGGGATTTGACTTGAAGTGGTTTTTAGTGTTTGCTAAAAAGATCATGTTCTTGAAGGGTTTAAGTTTTTGAGTAGACTGATTCACCCCCTCCTCTTAGTCTCTGGGTGTGTTCAACAATTGGTATTAGAGCCAAGTTCCTTTTAAGAAACTTAACATATTGAGGCAATAATCTAGGATGGCACATTATGGTTCATACAAGGGTCCTAGATTTGATGGGACTAATTATGCTTTCTGTAAATTGAAAATGGAAAGCCACCTAAACTCTCTAGGGTTTAGTGTTTGGAAATCAGTCAAGTATGGTTATGTTGCTCTTGCTACTCCTCTAATAGTCTTATCAAAATCAAAATGAGTGTAATGCCAAGGCTAAGAATGCTATCTTATGTGGAATGGAAAATTTAGAACTTTTGAAGGTGATGAATTGGAGTTCTGCTAAGGATGTATGGGGAAAACTTAGTTGTATCTATGAATGAGATACAAAAGTAAAGTAAGCCAAGATGTAGATATTTAAAAGTAGATTTGAGACTCTAAGGATGATAGAGGATGAAAACATCGCAAGTTATATGCTCTAGGTGTGTGAAGTTATTTTTGGCATCATTGGTCTTGGTGGAGAAGTAAAAGGAAGAGAAATTGTGAAGGTCTTGAGATCTCTCCTTAAAGCTTATGGCCATAAGGTGTCTACTACTGAAGAATCCAAGGATTTGGATCAGTACTCAGTTGATGAAATGTCTGGTGCTCTTATTGCCTTGAATGTGAGAATTTGATAAAGACATTCCAAAAAGGGAAGTTGCTTTCAAAGCCAATAAAAATATTGTAGATGAGGTTGTTGATCAAAATGATGACTTTGATGAAATTGAAACAAACTTTATAAAAAAATTGAAGAAGGCACTAGTAAATACAATAGTAAGTTACCATTCAAGTGTTTCAATTATGGAAGGATTTGTCATTTTGCATCTAATTATCCTTATAAATAATCAAATGATAGTAACAAAAGAGATAAGGTTAAAAAGGGTCTCTATTCTAAGGAGGGAAACAGTTCCTCAAAAGATGAGGAGAATGAATCAAATGATGAAACCCTCTTTATGGCCTTTAATTATGCTAATGAGAGAAAGTGCAATATTAAAAAATGTAAGAGTTCTAGCTCTTTGAGTGATGAAGATATGTTTTCTTCTGATATGGATCTAGAATCAATGGAACTTGAAGGTTGGGAATTCAACTTAGATGATTGGGAAATAGGTCTTGAAGGAAAAATTTGGTTTTCTGTAGAATACCTAAATGAAGCAAGGGCACTAAATCAAAAATATGAAATCCTTCTTAAAAATTCAAAAGAAGAAATAGACAAACTAAAAGTTCAAATAGAAGAAGGTAAAGAAAGTGAAATCAAATTAAAAGTATTAGAAGGTGTGATCTTTGATTTGAAAGATAAGTTCAATAATTTAAATATGTTGACTCCTTAAAACTAGTGAAGGAGGTTGTCACTCTGAGAAAAGCACTGGAAAGAGAAAAATAAGAGAAATATGATAACTTAGCAGACCCTGAAACAAAGGAGGAGAAAGCTCACATTGAAGATTCTAAAAGTAGTACGTCTGAAGATGCAAAAATAAAGAAAGATGGCGAGAAAGGAGGTAGATTCAATCCTGGCCAAAAATAAAGAAGTCCCCCACTTGCAAGACCGCATGCTCCTACTAGGTTTTATCAATCCTTTCAAGGTTACTACTTTTCTTACAATCAATTCAGGAATGAGGCTATTGATTTTAAAATTAGACAAAGAAGGGATGGCAATATGGGTAGAAGATCATTTGTGCCTTAAAGAAACAATACTACTTTATTTCATGGATATTGTTACGCTTGCAACAACTTTGGCCACAAAGCTAATGAGTACATATCTAAGGTGAAAAAGAACAACTTTGTTTTGGGGCACAACATTGTGTGCCACAAGTTCAAAAAGATAGGATATAAAGAAAATTATTGTAGAAGTAGATTTCTAAAGCCACTAGTTTAGAAATAGGATGAGTCCCCTAATCAACAAAATAAGGACAATGAAAAAGTATAAAAGGAAGAATAAGTTCAAGAAGATGAGAAGAAGGATGATTCTACACTTCTGCTTTCTGCATAAGTTTCTGAGATAAATTGAGATAGAGCATTATCTCGGGGAGTGGGGGGGGGGGAATTTTATTTGTAGTACATTTGGCCTCCACCCCTTGAAAGGTCTAGGTGCCAAAGATTTCATCATGGGAGAAGAATTGGTTCAGATCATTTTGGTATGCAGTGTTGTTGTGCTAGCATCAACCTTTTGATGAAGGTTCCAGTGGAAGTAGAAGGTGTGCAGAGGTTGGAACATATATTCTAACTGATATTAGTCTAGGTTGGTGTACAACACATAAAGATAAGGTTCAGGAAGTCAAGCTTCAAAAGTTTTCCAAGATATTCACAATGTATTATCTTGGGTAGAGTTATGGTATTCTTTGACCTGCATCCCTCCATAGAGAAAGATTTTGTCTTGTGGATCGAAAGAAAAGATGCTCAAGTTGTGAAGGTTTTTCTATCCAAGATTTAAAATATTTATACCTTTTGAGGTGAGAGTAATGTGATGAAGGCTTTTCTATCCAAGATTTAAAATATTTATACCTTCTGTGGTGAAGGTTTTTCTATCCAAGATCTACACTTTGGAAGAGTAATGTGATGAGGACTTGTTGAAATGCTCTACATTCCTCTGGAAGTGAATTTGTGTCCATATGATTCTATGGACATGTTTAGGAATATTCAATGTGTGTTACTTTGTTGTATCAAGTGATTTGGTGATTCATAAAGTTCCATTTTCAGATGACAATGTGTTGTAATTAGCTCTAGATGCCTATCAGTTCTATATAAAATATGTTTGGCTACTTGCACTAGCTGGTATATGTGCCAACTAGTTATATAAGTTGGTGTGAATTTCAAATGTGACATGCATACAGTATGTTTGGTTTGCTAGATTCCAAGCCAATCATAAGCAAAATATCTTGAAAAGGAAGTGAAAAGGAGTTTGAGATACTTGAAGGGTACTTCAGACTATGGTCTATGATATAAAAATGATGAAAATTTCTCTCTGAGTGTGTATACTAATGTTGATTGGATAGGTTGTGTGGATGACTGGAGAAGTACAAGTGGAAGTGAATTCTTTTTGGGAGATATATTTTTCTCTTGGTTCAGTAAAAAACAATACTCAATGCCCATGTAATATTGGTGCAACATCTTGCTGCACCTAGGTACTTTGGATGAATCAAACTTTGAAGGATGTAAAGGTTGTTTATGATGAACCTATTCCTATATTATGTGACAATACCAATGCTATTAATAGTTCCAAGAATCTGGTAATGCATTCAAGCACAAAACACATTTATATTCGTATCATTTTCTGAGAGAGAAAGTTGTAGATCATAAATTCAGATTAGAGTATGTGCCTATGAAAGATCAAATTGCATATATCTTTACCAAGACACTTTCAAAGGATACATTTGAGTATCTACAACAAAAGTTAAGGGTTATTACCCATCCTTTTTCTAACTAGATACATAGATGGTACAACTTTCTAGCAGAAATTTAGGTCATATATTTTTCTCCTAGATTGTTGTGTGCTACCACTTAGAGGGAGTTGGTAGTAAGGGATATGAGCTTGATGCAGTTGTGCAATTGAGAAGAAGTGTTGTTGGCCAAGGGGGAGAATGTGTTGCTTCTTCAATTGAAGATCATTTTCCCTTTGTCCTTGATGATAGAGAATATCTTTTTGTGTTGTGCAAGTGTGTATTACCCTTTGTCCTTTATGTCAAAGGCGGAGAGTGAGCAATATGTATTTCCATCAATTTCGAAGGGGGAGATTGTTGGTAGTTATTGTCATTGATGTCAAAACTAGTTGTTGGTTATCATTGATGTCAACACTAGTTTGTGGTTGTCATTGATGTGTTTGATGTCTTGAGGAGTTTGTGTTGTTGGCATTGGTTGTCAACATTTGGTAAGATTGTTACACATATGTTTGTGGGATTGTTGGTAGTGGTTGATGGCAACACTTGGTGAATTGTTTGTGGTTGCCATTGTTGTTAACACTTGAGAAGTAAGGGAGTTATAGTGATATTTAGTATTGGTTGTCATTGTTGACAACATTTAGTTTGTGTTATCTTTGATGTATCATCAATGTATGGTGTTGATGTTCATGGCTGGATGTCATGCCTTTTCTTATGACAATTGAAGGTGTATGAAGTGCAGTTGATATCAATAGAGTTGATTTCATAATGGTATACTTAGATGAGGATTAGAAGCCTTAAGATGAGGATTAGAAGTATTTTTGATAGTGGAGAGATATTACTGAAGGTCTACAATGTGTCTTATTCTCTCTCCTATTTTTCCTAATGAAGCATGTGTTGTTGAAAGAATGTTTTGGCCTTCACAAGTTGATTAATTATTTCTATTCCAGGAAGTCGTTGTGCATTCTAGTTATGAGAATGCTCTACATTACTCCATTGTTGAAGATGTGGTCTTATGCTTTTGGATCTAATATTTGTGCTCTTTAGACATTGCACTCTTATCTTTTTAGGTAATCTATGTTGCCAAGGAGGTTTCTATGAATTACAGAAGGTTGGCAGTGTTGTTGGTTGTTTGGAAACGTTTATCCACATTTATCTGTATTAATGCCTTTGATCTTGTAGCTTGGTGAATGTGATCTCAATATCTTTTGGAGTTTCTTAGTTCTAATTTCATGTGTTGTACTAGTCTGCAAGGTGTACTGCTAATGTTATATCTTCTAGTTATATGGTATGTGCCTCTTGAATGAAGCATTTTGTTCCTATTTGGTCTACGGTGGTTGTTGTTGGCATGATAATGAAAGAAGTGTTTGGAAGTGTTTATGGATGTTCGTGGAACATCCCCATGTGATCCACATGTTATTTATTGACCTCTTTGGTGCTACATTGTGTCTTGAGTTGGCTTGCTAGGTCATTTGTGGATATCTAGCCAATAGGGCTTGTTATTTTTCTTGCATCAAGTGATTGGGGGTTTGAACTAGTAATGGAAGATGTGCTATGATGGATTTGGGTCTTGAACGTAACTATCCTATTGGGGACTACATTGCGTTAATTCTATTTGAAGTATATTTTTGAGCCAACTAGCTATGTGTCTCATGTTTCATCTATGTGTTTTCTTTATGCGGACTTAAGTTGATGTGCACTAGCTTGCGAATTATTTTTTATCACATTCAAAGATGCATTAAGTTCCTTTTGGTCCTCTCTATCTTTTGGATATGATCACATTATATTTGTGTGGTTGACCTATTGAATTTATTGATTGTATTCTTTCCTAGTCGACCTAATTGAAGTTTTGAAAAGCTATTGTAGATATAAATGCAAGAACATTTAAGATGCAAGAGTAAGGAATAAGTGTCCAAGTGTACGAACAAAAAAAGAGTGAAAGAGTGTGGATTGTATTTGAAAATATCATAGAAGTGTGACTATGTATGAAAGATAGATCAAGTGTGTTATAATGCTTCAGTCAGTATAGTGTTGTGTTAACAATCATTGTAATATCTCTAAATCATTTTGTATCCTTCTCTGAGATAGTGAATCTCATTAGGTCCTTGTAACTTGCTCCTGAAGTTGTGTTACCTTTAGTTTTGCAAGTTTTTTTTATCTTGCTCTAAGTTATTGTGCTTTAGTTTGCAAGTCTGTTTTGGTATTGAGCCTTTATATTGTGAGTTAACTTTCACCATGTTTTTTCTCTCATTGGGTTTTCTACATAAATCTAGTGTGATCTTGTGGATGTGTGTTTCTTGTTGCTTTTTCATTGCTACTAGTCTGGTTAAGATTAAATTGCTAGATATCATTAATTGTTGAAGGTTGTTGAATTGTTTAAAGGGATAAATTGTTATATCCTTCACTATTATTGATCTAATTAAGGGTTTTGACTTGAAGTGGTTTTCGGTGTGCTGAAAAGTTCATGTTCTAGAAGGGTTTATGTTTTTGAGTAGACTGATTCACCCCCTCCTCTCAGTCTCTGGGTGTGTTGAACAGGACTCGGGTCTTCCATTCAATATCTCTATAGAATTGAAACCTCATGTACTCTTAAAATTATTTCTCCAAATCCATCATTTTATTGTATGATATGTATTGTATTTTATTTACCATTTCCTTGACATGTACCTCCAATCATGCCAAGGGTTAGAAAATTGCTTGCATTTCTTTAATGTTGGGTGTTTGAGACAAAACATAGAAGATTAAGTGGTCCACTCTTTCATCTTCTACCAATTGAATAAATTAATCATGTGGACTTGGAATTTTTCATTATGATTTAGATGAGAAGGGATCCCTTTCTACACAAGTGTATTAATGTTATCCCTCACATTCAAAATGGTTTGGCTTGAAGTGGTCACTTGCAATTAGCCCTCTCCTTACCTAAAATTTCTTTAATATTTCTAGTTTTATCCGTATTATTGACTACACCTATTATTCTACACTCATTTGACAAATTCAATATAGCTTATAAATGAATCTCTTGGAACTTACGATACTTGGAGATAAGGTCTCTAGGAGCTTATAAACACTGGATCTAACATGTTTGCCCAGTGATAGAGTTGAGTCCATGAATTTTAGGGTATAATATGTACCATTTGATGCCTCTAAAATGGTGTACTAGTATGAGGTATGGAAATATTACATTAAATTCAAACATAAAACTAACATTCCTAGTTTTATCTAATGCTAAATTTTCATATTTTAGCTCAGAATTTGTGAATACCCTTGGTTTCTTTTATCTTGATTTCCATTTTCTCTAGTCTCTTGTTCATGGAAAAATAGTTGTTAATTTTCTTTATTCTCCCTCCATAAAGTTTACCTTATCCTCAACCCTATCTTGCAAAGCTAATCCTATTGCATGTATTTGGTAATCCTCAAGCTTCGTTGAGCCTTGCATTTTCTTTATTATTGGGTCAATATAGGACATGAATAGGGCCTAGTGGGTTTGATTATATTATTCTCTTACCCTTATATGGGCTTTCAAGGATTTTATTTCTCTTTCTCTTCTCATTATTCCAAATTATCTATATCTCTAAGACTCTTGTGTTTTCCTCAAAAAATATTCAAGATAATTGATCATGCTCTTTGTAAATAAGAAATAAGGCAAGACCAAATATAGGTAGGAGGTTAGTTTTTGTGAATCAATTTGGTTGGAGCATTCCTTGGTAAGTGTGGCTTGACTTTTAATGGTTGGGGAGAATAAAAGTAGACCCAAGAAATGGTAATTAATAGACAAGGAAGGTACACCTAGGTAATAACATGTTAGGGGTGTCAAAATTAAGGGGGATGGGGTACTTATAGTGGCCTTCAAATATATGGTTGTTGTGGCTTGTAACACCTATAAAACTTGTTATATCCACTACTATGAGGGTTGTTTTAGGGTTGAATTGGCTGTTGCATACCACATTTGATTATATATTGCCTCTAAGGAGGTGAGGAATTAGCCATACTTGTCAGTAAATCTTATCATAGTTTTGAAAGGGTTGTTTTAGGGTTGAATTGGCTGTTGCATACCACATTTGATTATATATTGCCTCTAAGGAGGTGAGGAATTAGCCATACTTGTCAATAAATCTTATCATTTGTAGTGATCTTGGAGGTGATTAGTGTAAGATTTGGGACACTTAATCCTATTTATTATATTGAGGATGTGGATGGGTGGTCTTACAAGACCCCATAAGGATTGATGGAGCTACCTCAACCACAGTCAAAGTTCCCATCCTTTAATTATTTTGATTCTAGTTCTTCACTATGATTTTCTTCCTGGCAGGGAGATGTTTGGTAAGCAAATCCATATTTAACATAATCATTTTGTTATCCATATTGGGATACTTCTTATCTTTAATATTATGTCTCTCTTGATGTCCACATATAGATCTCTAAGGCCTTGAGTATTTATCCAATGAGCATTGTATCCCACCAGGTCATAGAAAAAATGATATTTTATTAGCTCAAGGCTAAGCTCTATTAGTTTTTCATTAGTAGTCTATTATTTTTTCGTGTGTATTTTGTTACCTCATGGGTGAAGGGGATACTATACACTAATTTTCTCTTCTTTCCAAACATCATACTTTGATTCTATGTTGTCTAATTTCTTGACTAACTCAAGGGTAAATACCTTTTCCAAGACACAGTTTAGTAGCTTGAATAATTCTTCACTAAAACCATACAACTTGAACATATTTTAGTCCTTATCATAGAACTAGTCTCCTTATTTGTAAGTTACTAGCATATCTAGATAAGCATCAAGTATCTTAAGAAAACCTTTATTTTTAAGGCATGTATTGTTTCTAATTATGGGTAAAACAAGTTTTGATGAGGCCCCAAAACCTAGTATAGTTAGGTTTTACAGGGATTTGAAACCCAAACAAAGACTGCATAGAGAAATGGACACAAACCAACAACAACCATAAAGAGAATGACAAGACTAAACGAGCTGCACCAAATAGGAAAAGAAGGGGTCTTGAGCCCAAATACAAACATGTTTTGATAGGGACCAAAACCCTTAGATAAAATTGAGCACCACCTAAAATAACCAGGCATCAACAAACCAACCGCTTAGAACATTCAAATTTGAGCTCAAAAAAATAGAGGAAAAAATGGTGTAAAACACCAACAAGACCCTGTTCCTCAACATAACCAATAAGTCCAAACACTCCACCTTAATAAGGGATCTGGGATACACAAAATAAAACTGCAAGAAACCAGCTTCCTTGTAGCACAATCTCACTTGATAATAGTGAACCAGCTCCATCCCCACCTCTAAAGGAGTGAGCTCCCCTCTATTGGAGAGGATGATACAACCAACAATCCACCATATCCTAAAATCTCCAACACCCTCATCCTCCAACTCCATAGGAGAACTGTCCACCTCAATAAGAATAATAATTGAGGGAAACAAAAACCTTCACCTCCCCGCTTCACCTCAAAAGAAGAGAAATCCACCTCCATAGGATCTAAGATGAAAGCCAACACATCAGCCAAACTACCGACTGTAGCATCATTCAGTAAACTCTGCACCAGGCACAAACTATGGGCAAGACAAAAATCCCAAATAACTGCCATAGATCCACCATAAAAATATTCAACTTAAAACTCATCTGGGTTTTCAAAGCAATCTTGAAAAGTAACCCAACCAATAAGCAGTAAACAGTAGCATGAAGGAACAAAACCATCAACATTTGGAATCTAGGTTTAAAACTTGAGAACCACCCAGCTAAGTTCAGCAGCGATCTCAAACCCAAACTACTTAGCTCCATCTCTACCTCTATAGGAATGTGAGCAGAGAACACTTCTGAAGAAGGCATGATAGAATCAACCATAATCAAAGAGAACAACTGGGGCAGCAGAATAAGATTAACACTCAGCCCAACCAAAAACACCCCACCAGAAATAGGGGTTATATACACGTCCATAAGCTCAATTAGAAACAAATGATGGAGAAGAGACTAGAAAGAACATCCACCAGGCAATAGCTTGTCCCAAAAAATGAGACAAAACCCCAAGAGAGTAGAAGTTAACTCAAAGAACAAACACCCGAGACCCAGCAACTGCCCATGCAGACCGAGAAAAGGAGCAGAATCCTCCAAAGAAAAGCACCCAATATAGGCACTGAGATAGCTAGAGGTCGATAACCACACCAAACCAAGAACATGAAGCAAGAACCGACAGCTACCACAACAACCACAATAGGAGGACGCACATAAACCGCCCACAGAAGAAAAAAGATGGGAATAGAAAACCCATCAAGCCTCCAAAGAAACCACAACCAGCCAAACAAACCATGAGAGGCTCAAAGAAAACAAAACACAAAGCAAAGGGAACCAAACTATTCCTTGCGGTCACAAAGGGACCACTGAAAAGAGGAAATACAAACAAGGAGAAAGCCTAGGCATAGCACCTCAAAAACAAAAGAGCACAAGTAGGTCTCCACCACAGCCATAAGCATCACAAAACAACCCACTCCATCGGAAAACAAATCCCACCAGAGCAGGACAACAGGTATAGCCTCCAAGAAGACTTCAATGACGAACAGAGGAGCCTCCTCTCTCGGGCTGTCATCCGCATCTGGATCATCCTCATCTCCATCGATAGCCTCAGAGGATTTCAAAAATCCTCCGTCGGTCGTCTTCCCACCCGAACTATTCATCCCTCTCTCCTTTAAGGCATGTATTGTTGGTGCTATGCAGAAAATGCATTCTTACCAGTTAAATTCTCTTTCCAAAACGATACTTGGAATCTCTATTGTCTATCTTGTCAGAAAATAACTCAAAACTCCTATGCCAGGCAAAGAATGAAAAAACATGCACAGCGGAAGTGTTTCAATAGAAGGAGACAGACAAAAGTGGAGACAGAAATATTTGCAACATTTTCAATATTCTATTTGCTCAAAAAAAAATATTGCAGTCATAAACTGTTTACATATAAAGTATTCAGAGCAAAAGCTCTGTACAACTATACTACAGAAACTGTGCGTTTTC
Organism: Sequoia sempervirens; assembly: GCA_007258455.2. Taxonomy (NCBI): domain Eukaryota; kingdom Viridiplantae; phylum Streptophyta; class Pinopsida; order Cupressales; family Cupressaceae; genus Sequoia; species Sequoia sempervirens. The sequence goes on from VDFB02000007.1 coordinate 195,525,376, forward strand.
CAGCGCACTGGCGCTTCTGCGCTGCTGCTCTGTGTGGGATCACTTCCGGCGCACGGCGCAAGACTCACTGACTCTCTTCTGCTGCGGCAGATGCCCCTGAACTTCACTGTTCAGTTGCTCCTGAACATTCCTTCTGTTCTGTGTTCTGCTGAACTTTTTCTTTCTGTTCTGTCTCTCCTAGGAAACTACTGTCTGTCTCTTGCACAGAATAATCATTCAATTCTTACTTTTGGCTTTTCAGCCAATACACAAAAACTGGCGCTCAAAATTTGAACTTACCTACCAATAATAAATTGCTGCCAGAAAGTACTTACTGGACAGCAAGAAAGTCAAGCACGGCAGGGGGGAAAGAAATCCAAATTGATTTCTACTGACAGTGCATTTAATGCACCTGCCATTGGTTGCTCAAGATTATAATTTCCAACACTCCCCCTTAATCTTGAGTCTTTCTGCTCTTCATCATTATTTGGAAACTTCCGGAGCAACTTCCGGAGCAAAGTTTCCGGCGCAAAAGTTTCTGCTCTTCAATACTCTGCGAAACTTCCGGCGCATCGCCACAAAAGTTCCGGAGCACCGACGCAAATTTTCCGGCGCAAACCTGTTCTTCAACACTATGCGAAACTTCCGGCGCAACAAAAGTTCTGGAGCACCGGCGCAAAGTTTCCAAACCTGTTCTTCAACACTATGCAAAACTTCCGGCGCATCGCCACAAAAGTTCCGGAGCACCAGCGCAAAGTTTCTGGCACAAACCTGTTTTCCTTTGATCTGCATTCTGGAACTGTCTGCTGAAGTTCTGGCGCACCTGCGCTTCTCTGTGTTTTCCAGAACTGAAGTTCTGGAGCATTCCTGCACACCTAGCCTATATCTTAGGCGCTCAAAAGGTTCTTTTGACAAAGCCTTTGTAAAAATATCTGAGAGCTGCTGCTCTGACCTGCAAAATTCCATTTTAATTTCATTATTCTCAACCAATTCTCTAATAAAATGATACCTGATTTCAATATGTTTGCTTCTTCCATGAAACACAGGATTTTTGGTCAAGGCAATTGATGAAACATTGTCACAGAAAATTACTGTTCCATCCTCTTGTTCTTCTCTCAAATCTGCTAAGATCCTTCTTAGCCACACAGCTTGGCATGCTGCTGCATTCGCTGCTATGTATTCTGCTTCTGCTGTGGATAAAGCAACAATCGGTTGTTTCTTGGAAGCCCATGAAACTGCTCCTGAACCCAAGTGAAAAACATACCCGGATGTGCTCTTTCTATCATCCACATTTCCTGCCCAATCACTGTCAGTGTACCCAACCAGCTGAAACTCATTAGAAACGGTATACATTATGCCATAGTTTTTTGTGCCATTGACATACCTGAGAATCCTTTTACCTGCTTGCCAGTGTGTGTCCTTAGGTTGCTCCATGAACCTAGAAATCAGGCTTACCGCATACATTAAATCTGGTCTTGTAGCTGTCAAGTACATGAGGCTTCCAACCATGCTCTTATAGAGAGTTGGGTTAACATTATTGCTGCTGTCCTCTTTACTCAACTTCAGACCTGTAGCTGTTGGGGTTGGGGCTGCTTTGCTGTCCAACATCCTAAATCTTTCCAAGATTTGTTTGGCATAACTTGATTGTGAAATAAAGATGCCATTATCCAATTGTTGGACCTCTATGCCTAGAAAATATCTTAAGAGTCCTAAATCTGTCATTTCAAACTCTCTTTTCATGGCATTTTTAAAATCAGCAATGAGAAAATCATCATCCCCAGTAAATACTAAATCATCTACATACAAGACAACAATTAAAACCTTACCATTTGCTGCCTTGATGTAAAGAGTGGGCTCACCATCGCTTTTGCTAAAGCCATTGCTCATCAAGTATGAGTCAATCCTGCTGTACCATGCCCGTGGAGCTTGTTTCAGCCCATAAAGAGCTTTCTTCAGCCTATATACCTTGTGTTCTTTACCTAGAACTTCATATCCAAAGGGCTGCTCCACATATACCTCTTCTTTTAAGACTCCATTGAGAAAGGCGGACTTCACATCCATTTGATAAACCTTCCACATGTGCTGGGCTGCAATTGCAATGACTGCCCGCATGGTCTCCATCCTTGCAACAGGGGAAAAAGTCTCATCATAATCTCTCCCAAACTGCTGTTTGTACCCCTTGACAACTAATCTTGCCTTATGCCTTTCTATTCTTCCTTCGGCATTACATTTGGTCTTGTAGACCCATTTGACACCAATAACTGATTTCCCTTTGGGTAAATCAGTGAGCTCCCATGTTTTGTTTCTTTCTATTGCATCTATCTCCTCATCCATGGCTTCACACCATTTCTGTTCTTTTACAGCCTCCTCAAAATAAATAGGATCACTATGAGAAAATAATGCGAAATTTACACTCTCATTAAAAGCTTCATCATACCTTTCACCTTGGTAGATCTCCCTTAGACTCTTAGTCTTTCTTGGCACTAGGGAGGCGAGAGTGGGGTCTGAATTTCCGGAGCTACTTGGCTGCTGGCCTGATGAAGAAGTCTGCTGCTGTAGGTTTCTGGAGCAACTTTCCTGTTGAAAGTTTCCGGCGCATCTTCCTTGCTGGAAGTTTCCGGAGCATCTTTCCTGTTGAAAGTTTCCGGAGCATCTTCCCTGCTGGAAGTTTCCGGAGCATCTTCTCTGCTGAGAATTTCTGGAGCTACTGCTGCTATTTTCTGAACTGTCAGCTTCCTGTAGGTTTCCGGCGCATCTGCGCTCTGCAGCTTCTTCATCCTTAAGGGGTATGGAGACAGAAATATCAGTATTGCTGTCAACTTTTCCATCCCACGACTCACTTTCTAGGAACTCCACGTCCCTACTGATGATTATCTTCTTGGTGACCGGATTATATAGCCGATAGGCTTTGGACTCTGTAGAGTAGCCCGTGAAAATACACTTTTCACCCTTGTCATCCAATTTCTGCCTATTTTCTTTAGGCACGTGTGCATAGGCTAAACACCCAAACACTTTCAAATGCTCAACTGACCATTTTTGTTTTGTCCATGCCTCTTGAGGGATTTTATCACGGACTGCCTTTGTTGGACTTCTATTTATCAGATAAACAGCTGTTGCTACAGCCTCTCCCCAATATCCAATAGGGAGTCCCTTTGCTTTCATCATGCTCCTTGCCATCTCCACAATGGTCCTATTTTTTCTTTCAGCCACTCCATTTTGCTGCGGAGTATAACTGGCTGTGAGCTCCTTCTTGATGCCATTTTTCCTGCAGAAATTTACAAATTGATTGGAGGTATACTCCCCTCCACGATCTGACCTTAGGACCTTAATAAAGTGTCCACTCTCCTTTTCAGCCTGGGCCTTAAATAACAAAAACTTATCAAATGCTTCAGACTTATGCTGCAAAAAATAGACCCATGTCCTACGGCTGTAATCATCTATAAAGGTCATAAAAAATCTGCTTTTGCCAAAAGACAGATTTTGCATAGGGCCTACCAAGTCAGTATGCACCAACTCCAATGGTGCTCTAGCCCTTGTAGAGTTGCCTGAATTAAAAGACTGCCTATGTTGCTTGCCCAAAATGCAAGCTTCACATCTAATATTAGGCTCTACAATTTTTGGCAAACCATCTATCATATTTTTCTTGGACAAAAGACTCAAACCAGAGTAACCTAAGTGTCCATACCTGAGGTGCCATAGCTTGGAGATATCTTGAATGGCTGCTTTGAAGGCTGATTGCTGTAGGCCTTTTGACTGTGCTGAGATTTGCATCTTGAGAGGAAACATTCGGTTTTGTGTCATTTGAACCGCTGCCATAACTCTTTTGCTTCCATCTTTATCATAGATGATGCATTCCCCTTTCTCCATCAGCACTCTATACCCATTTTGGACCATCTGTCCAATGCTCAAGAGGTTATGTTTCAATCCTGGAGCATAGAAGACATCATATATTTGTCTTTCATCACCATGCTTGGTTTGTAGGCATACCATGCCTTTGCCCATAACTGGAACCATCTCATTGTTGCCCATTTTTATTTCAGACTTCACGCTGCTATCAATGGAGGAAAACAAGTCTTTGTTACCACTCATGTGGTTGCTGCAGCCGCTGTCCAAGTACCAAACTTCAGCGCTGCTCTGTTCTGCAAGGTTACAAGCAATGAAGACTTGTGACTGTCTTTCATTTCTAGCCACATTTGAGTCAGCAACATGTGCATTCTAACTCCCTTGGTCACGTTTTTGTCTGCAATCACTTGCATAGTGACCATACCTTTGACAGTTGTAGCACTGCACATTTCTTTTATCTTTTTTCTGATAAGAACTGCTGTTCTTTTTTCCTCCTTGAGAGCTGGTCGCCCCCTCATGACTGCTTGCTCGGGCTGAGCTTTCATCACCATCATTTCCACGTCTAGAGTTTCCTCTACCACGTCTGGAACCTTTTCTACCTCTCCCCCTTCCTCTTGCATTCGACTGAGCATTGAAAGCTTGCTCTTGGGAGGAGGTTGCAGACCTATTTAGGCGCTGCTCATGGGTTTGCAAAGAGCCCATTAGCTCATCAACTGACAAAGTTGTGAGATCTTTTGCCTCTTCAATGGCAATCACCACCGGATCAAACTTTGTGGGAAGGCTTCTCAATATCTTCTCCACAATCTTCTGTTCTTCCAAGGTTTCACCACTTATCCTCAGCTGGTTAATCAAAGTGGCTGCCCTTGTGTGAAAATCTATAATGGACTCACTGTCCTTCATCTGCATGGTCTCAAACTCTCTCCGTTGCAGCTGGAGTTTGACTGATCTAACTTTCTCAGATCCTTTACAAGTGGTTTGAAGTGTTTCCCACGCTTCTTTTGCATAGCTAGCTGCTGCTATTCGAGGAAAAATAGCCTCTGTCAAGGCTGCCTCAATCAGACTGAGGGCTTTTGCATCATTCTTCTGTGTCTCCTTCAGCTGGTTCTTTTGAGCATTGCTCAAAGCTGTAAATGCAGTCGGGTCAACAACATCTGTGAACCCATTTACAACAAGTTCCCATAAATCATTTGCAATAAAGATTGTTTTCATTTTCTTTGCCCAAACATCATAATTTCTACCATCAAAAATAGGTGGCTGCTGCCAACTCCTATTGTCTCCTCCAGCCATTTTGCTAAAATGGGGGAAACTAAAACTACCCAAATAAGATCTAAGGCTTTCACAAATACCCAGAAATCAAGATTCTGTTTTTGCACGCCTAGGACAAATCTAAGGCTTAAAACTGACTACCCAGTAAACCTATGGGCTCTGATACCATGTCAGAAAATAACTCAAAACTCCTATGCCAGGCAAAGAATGAAAAAACATGCACAGCGGAAGTGTTTCAATAGAAGGAGACAGACAAAAGTGGAGACAGAAATATTTGCAACATTTTCAATATTCTATTTGCTCAAAAAAAAATATTGCAGTCATAAACTATTTACATATAAAGTATTCAGAGCAAAAGCTCTGTACAACTATACTACAGAAACTGTGCGTTTTCCAGCGCACTGGCGCTTCTGCGCTGCTGCTCTGTGTGGGATCACTTCCGGCGCACGGGCGCAAGACTCACTGACTCTCTTCTGCTGCGGCAGATGCTCCTGAACTTCACTGTTCAGTTGCTCCTGAACATTCCTTTTGTTCTGTGTTCTGCTGAACTTTTTCTTTCTGTTCTGTCTCTCCCAGGAAACTACTGTCTGTCTCTTGCACAGAATAATCATTCAATTCTTACTTTTTGCTTTTCAGCCAATACACAAAAACTGGCGCTCAAAATTTGAACTTACCTACCAATAATAAATTGCTGCCAGAAAGTACTTACTGGACAGCAAGAAAGTCAAGCACGGTAGGGGGGAAAGAAATCCAAATTAATTTCTATTGACAGTGCATTTAATGCACCTGCCGTTGGTTGCTCAAGATTATAATTTCCAACATATCTACCTGATTAATTGAAGAGTGAATACCTTATTTAATAATTACTTTGACAACTCATACACCTCTTCACTAGAACCATGCAGCCTGAACATAGTGTAGTCCTTGCCATAAACTAGCTTGCTATGTGGTGCAATTTTCCAACCTATATAGATATGAGCTAAGTATTTGAAAAAATATTCATTTTTCGTGGCATGTGTTATTGGCGCTAGAAAGAACTCAACAAAATTATTACTGGAATAATGTGGGTCCATGTAGAGATGGGAGTAAACCTCGTAGGTTAACAAATTTTGTGAAACATATAATCCTTAGTTGTTGAAGATATCAACACCTTGACATAGAAAGAGGTGGGCCAAAAAATATGGTTATATAGTTACTCAAGGATACTACTAGATATATCATCAATAAAATCAAAGTTTTGGTATCACTCCATTTTTCTGGCTTTCATTTGGTATATTACTCAAAATTGGAAGTCAAGGAATAATTAATTTTTCTCAAGACTAAATAAATTCCATCATAACAAAGGTGCCCCTAGTATTGTCAAAAACATATTGGAGGTTATAGGTTTTATGAAGAGCTTCTTATTATCACAACACAACTTTAATTCTTTTTTCAAGAATTCTAACTATTAGAATTTGCACAATAAATAATATCTCACAAACTAGTGCAATTGGTAGAGATTATTAAACTATTAAATAAAAATGATCAATTAAAATAAAAATACTACACAAGACTTAGTTTCTTGAGAGAGAAGTGAAAAATCTCCCAATATCTTCTTCAATGTGTTACCAAGGAAGGAAATATCTATAAAATATAGCCTCCAAGCTTTCAAATCCACGAGGATGAGGAAGATGAAGGAAACCAAAAACAATAAGGGATAACTTCAACTAAGTTTTCAATTTTTTGAGGACAAGGAAAAACCTAGACTCCCATGAAAGAAGGATAATGTGTATAAACCATTATCCTATCCTAACCAAGTAAGATGAAATTACGTAAGAAAACTTAATAAAATAATTCAATATCAAACTCAGGAAAAAACATTTGCAAGGTGAAAAAATTATTAAACTAATACACCCCCTTATATGTAAATGAGGTAATAAAGAATTTGGTCCCAATAAGATAAGCCATGTTAGGTACCCATTTATATAGTCTAAAACAACTGCAAAGTACACAGATAGTGTACCCACTAGAAGTAGAATAGGAGAAAACCCATATCATAAAAATCCATCAACTATTGTTTCATCAGAGTAAGATTTTCTTTTTTAAGGGCTTCAAGTGATTCTATGTATCTAAGAGTTCTTCATGTATATAAGGGCCACTTCATTGGGAGGCATTCTTACCACACATTTCACATTTATTTTTGGATTCTCACCGTTTAAGATATTGATGAAATTAGTGAGAATATTTGTCTTCTATTTAAGCATAACTTACATTGATTTGCATAATCTTTCATTCTAGATTCACTTGTTCTATCTCCACCAAATCATTCTACTTAATTGACACTTATTGATTCACACTAGTCCAAGTCTCACACTTCAATGATCACTCTTCTCAAATCTTGTATGGTACAATCATAGTTCAACATTAGTATTGAGAACCACAAGCATCATCTAGATTTGTGTATCTTTATTCCTTTCTACATTCCACTTGAGTGAGAATTTAGTAGTGTAATAGCTCAAGGATTCTATCCTCCAAAAGGAAGGTGCATCATTTTTAATAAAGAAACCTACCATAGAATTCATTATGAGACATTCTACATCACTCTTCTCTCCTTTTTGAGGTGTCACATGTACATTATCTTGTAAATATTTTAGAACAATAATTTGTGGGGGCTATTCTATTCTCCTTTGTACATACATAAGTTGGGATAAAGTTTTGATCTATTTTTTTTTCTCTAATTCTACTTTGGTGGGTATAATTTATTTTTACTTTTTGGTTATTTGAGATTGTACATGGATACCTAGCATAGCTTGTCTTGTTAGGATCCATTTAAATTTTACATCAATTACACTTAAGGGGGTGTTAGTGCAATATTATATTAACCTTGGATGTTTTTCATGCTAAGTGTGATATTGCACTATTTTCTTAAGTTTACTTAGGTAATTTCTTCCTACAAATGATGTAGAATATTACATTATTAAATATAATTGATTAATAAGAACAAAATAGAATAACAAAATTAATTTCATGAGTGAGAAGTACAAACCTCACAATAGCATCATTTTATATATTATGAAAGAAAGAGCTACAATTTATAGCCTCCAAGATTCTAAATCCAACAGGACGAGGCAAAAAACCAAAAAATAAGAAAAAGATAAAATTATATGAAAGGAGAATGCACAACTAATTATCATAAATCTATGAGGTGAAGGAAAAAAATAAAATTACATTAAAGAAGGAGAATGTACATCTCATTATTCTATCCTACATAAGTAAAAATAAGTTACCTAAATACACTTAATAAACTAGTGTAATATCACAATTAGGATGAAATAAATGCAAAATGAATAAAATATTGCCCTAACACCCCCTTTAACTACAATTGAGGTAAGAAGAGGCGGGTTCCAACAATAAGCCTATATTAGGTACCCATGTACAATTTGAACTAATCTCAAAGTATAAAGAGTGTAGATCCCCTAGAAATAGAATAGGAGAAAACTCATAGGATAAAACTCCCTGGATAAACAAACAATAGTGTGCCCCACTTGTGGGATATCAAACATTTTCATGTATGGAGAGAAAAAATTAGCAAGTTATACCTTCATTCAAAGGTGACTATATAATCACCTTTGAATGAAAGTCCCTACGATTTTTAATATTTGACTTTCAAATGAAGGTACCTTGAATGAAGACCTTAAGATGGACCTTTCTTCTCTAATACTTAGATCTTGAACTAAAAAATTTTAAACCTTGGATTGGGCTAGAAAATGGAATCAACATGATAGGAGGTTTCTATAGGATCACATCCCTTAGAGTAAGCTTTCTAATTTAAATATTATTTTGAATATATGTAGTTCAATTTGATTATTATATTTATTTTCTATTTTTGTGAACATATATTTTTTTTAAATGTCAAGGTTTTTGTTCAATATATGTGGAAAAAATAAAAAGATTGATTTTTTTTTTCTAAAATATAATTATGCATTATGTATTGATGTCCTCATTTCAAAAGAAAAAATAAGTTAATTTGGATATATATAGAAAAAAATATGTAGTATGGAATTAACCTATGTCCAAATTATAAATAATCTCACTTCAAAAATTATAAAAAAATATCTGCACATTAAATGTTAGTGTTACCAATCTATGTTTAAAAATTTATAACTTTATCATTTTCATAAAAAAAGTTATGTGATATGGAATAAATTCCACTTTTAAAAAATATTGTTAACTATAAAAAAATATATTAAAACTTACAAAAAAAAAATCATAAATATATATTTTTTAAATTTAAAAAATACATATATAAATCTATAAATAAAATCTCAAATATCATTTTTTTCACATCATTTTCAAATTATTGATGGTTTAGTTGCTATGGGTGACCAAAGACAAAAAAATAGTTTACAATGTTGATTTCAATCTATCACTTTGACCAAAAAGTGAGACACACTATTGTGGGATCATTTCCATCCCAACTAAGGTATGCGAAGGAGAATAACGTATCCCCTCTAGAAGTAAGTTTTCTAAATTCCCTACAAGATAATGTGCATATGTACCTTCATATAGAAGAGAGAAGAGTAATGGACAATGTCAAGTGAAAAATTGTGTAGTAGGCTACTCTACAACAAAATGATACACCTTTTGGAAGATAGAAATCCTAATATATCAGACTATTGAATTCCCACTCAAGTGGAATGTAGAAAGGAATTAAGATTTTTGGATTTGGAAGCTATAGATGTTTCCTTAATTTCAATGTTGAAATATGACTATACTATATAGGATTTGATAATGGTGACCACTGAAATGTGAGACCCAAATCAATGCGAATTATGAAGTGTTAGGTAACATGATGTGGTAGAGATAAAATTAGTGAATCCAAAATAGGAAACGATAAAACTTAATGGAAGGTGTCGTCAAATTGAAGACATATATCCTTAATAATATCATAAAGGTTGAAAGATGAGAGTCAACAAAAGTATGTTTTTTTTGGTAATTAAACCTCCTATTAAAGTGGAAAACATAGACATGAATAATTCTACTATAGAGAATCATTGGAAGCCCTAAGAAAAGTGACCCTAAAATTTAATGAAGTAAAAGATAATGGAGAAATGCCCCATAAAATAAAATATAAGTCCTTAATGGTGTCATCTAAACATAAAATGTGGGACCCTACAAACAAGGAACAAATGTCTAACCTAGGAATGTGTTTCAATGAGGTGACTATGGAAGACATATATAATCTTCATGTAAAGAATCAAGTGTAGGAACCTCTTGAAGAAGTGACTCTAAATTTTTTTGTAACAATAAAAATATGAGGAATATCCTCAACTATAGATTGGGAATTAAGAGGAGTATCAATAGTAGTATCATCTATATGTGAAACATTTTCTAAGGAAACATCATTTTTAAATAGAGAATCAAAGTTCCCATACAACTACAGGATGAAGGTTCAAATTAAAGTTAAAGGGAACTTAGTGTACTCAAGTTTATGTTTAATATCCTTAGAAATGATAAGACATATTAGTTTGTATATCATGTCATCATTGTTATCTATGTTAAAAAAATCATAGTCCCTTGGTTATGAATGAGTCTAAGGAGATAGGGCAATAAATACTACAAAATATAGTGATAATGCATCCCTTATTTTTGAGATAAATAGTTCTTTGAATTTAGCTTGACAATAGAAGAAATTTCATCCCAAATTCCATGATTAAAATATCCCCAAAATAAAACTTTATCTTAGTTCATGATTACAAAATACATATATATAAAACCCCAACTTGACTAGTACATTAAATTGACACTTTTTAAGTTGAGTGTGTGATTAAACCCCCCTCCATAAATTGTTCAATTTTAAAACTCTTAGTTACTAAAATGACCCCCTCATCAAGTATAATGTTTGACACTTTATGTTTACTGTGATTACAATATAAGATTCCAAATTTAATCAAGATTAATAGGGCCTAATAGTAGCCAAAATACTGAAATTGATATGTGTGTACAAGCTAGGAACTTAAAAGTTTCACCACCATTTAGAGCTCAAAAAATACTAACTTAAGAAAATACCGAAGAAGGAGAAATTTTGTGAAATGAGTATTTAAATTTCTAAAAACTAGAATTGAGAAACAAAATCTTTGAGAAAATTGAAATTAGTTTTAAGAAAACTAAACTTTTGAAAAAAATGAGCCTAAAATTAAGAAACCACTTACATCATTGTGAAAAGCTCAAAATTTTACCCCAAATAAATAATTTGTTCAAAAAAGGATCCTGTATGGTTGATATTTGGTCTCTCAAAAATTTTCTTTATCTAAAAAGGTCAATAAAGAGGGGGGTGGAATCCATAGTGTTATCTTGGTGATAAACAAGTAGAAAAATAGTGGTGCCACAAGATGAGGCATCACAAAAATGGGATAAGGGAATTTAAGGGGCAACAATGAAGGTTGAGCTACTTGGGTGATAGTATGAAGGAGCAATAATGGTGAGAAGTAGGATTTATTATCAAGTTTCTAGCAATGAATGATGATGATAAATAGGTAGCTATCTTGGTGACTAGCCTCTAACCACTAGTAGTTAAATAATTGTGATTCTCTAGGCCTTTTTAAAAAAAAAATCACTGTATGGTATAGTCATACTACTTGTTATATTCATTTTTCTCCCTGAATGCTCCCACTACCATAACTAGGGAAAATGTATATGGAAATGGTGGTTTTTGGGCCTCTTGAATAAAATGGTAGGTTTTTATTGGTTTGAAAATGCCTTAAAGACCATTTTATCACTTGAAGTCTCAAATAAACCCATATTTAAAAACATACATCCTAATATTTAATTTTTATAAATAATAGTCAAAATTGAAACTCTTGATCTTTTTACATGTTATGGAATAGTTAAAAATACTAATAGGATTACCAAAAACCTAAAATCACTTAGATTTTAGAAAAATAAGTGTAAATCTTAGAGGTTAGATTTTTCCCATCGAACCATTCTAATTTTATAGATCATCCTCATATTCAAGAGAAAAGCATACTGGGTATGAGGAAAAATTATATGCAAGATAAAAAGAATCTCTAACTATCCCAAAACTAGAAACTAAAAACCTATCCTAACACACCATATTAGAATCTATAAAGCATATATTAACCCAAAAACTAGTGCAAGCAATAGATATTATTAAAGTATCAAGAACAAATGATTAGTTGAAATCAAAATAACACAATATAATTAGTTTCTTGAGATAGAAGTGTAAAATATCACAACAAATTATTTGGTATATTATTAAGCAAAGAGTTACAATATATAGCCTTGAAGATTCCAAATCTATGACCTAGTGAGTAAGAGGTAAAAATCCTTAAGTTTCCAATTTTTTCAAGATAAGGAAAATAATAGAACCTTAGATTAAAGGGAGGATGTGTCAACTCAATATTCTATTCTACCTAAGTAAAATAAATTTCCTATGTAAATTTAATAAGCTAGATATCATGCTTAGGATAAAACATATCTAAGGTGAATTAAATATTGCACTATCACTAACCTCCTATCATGAGTGTTCCAATTATTTTTAAATATATAGTAGTGAAAGAAATAAAATATAGGATGGGGTAATTATAACATCTATTTAATAATATTTACACTTATGATCACCTTTATATGTATGCTTTTAACTATCTAACTTCTAATGATATAAAATTATGCACATGCTAGTGCTAGTTGTATACATGGGTGCACTTGGGGAACCATGTAATAGGCTAGGGTTGTGGTCCATATATCCTTATCCTAAAGAATGCCTTGGAATTATTCGATGGGTATCCTCTCTTAGGCCTTTGGATGGCTTATTGAGCTTAGGTTCATAGATTAAATTTCTCAAATTAGGGGAATATTTGGCCAAATATTTTCCCCATGTCTAAACATCCTAAAATTTGGGTTCACACTGAGACTCTCATCTAGTAAGGAAAATAGAGGTGCAAAATTTTTTTATCTTGCTTGTAATGGCTAGAGACTAACTATTCCCTTTCCCTTTAACATTATATGCTTGCATCTAAATTTATTAAATTAGTAGAAGAAGGGGAAGAGACTAAAGATCTATTCTTATATTCTTTAATGTTGTATTTTTAATGTTGTATTTATAAGTTACTGTAAATGGGTAAGATGAGGATTGTATCCTATATAGTGGATATCAATGAAGTGCAAAAAATACAAGGTAAATAAATAAAAGTATATATACATAATCATTAATTGTATTTATTTAATAGCCAGTATTTTTAAACCATCATATGCGAGCATTGTATATACTTTACATAGTACACCAATTTTTGAGTATATGTTTATCTCTCCTTTTTATCCCTCTTACATATAATATATCACATAAACTTACCTTACCCTATCTCTCTCTTATCTCTTTCATATATATTATCTCTATGTCTATTATCCCCTTCTCTACTATATCTTATATATTCATATTATTAAATATAGGGGCATTTATTTCTTCCTTTTAATGCCCTTAGGTTCTTTCACTAGTTGGCTATAAGTGGCACATTTATCTTGAAATGAATTTATCATTGGTAATCTTTCTCAAAATACATTCCTTTGTGTTGCCATCCTTTGGTGCTCTTATAGGTTTTCACTATTTGCCTCCATTACACCACTCGTTTTTGTTTTCAACTTAATGGGATTGGTGTAGTTCTATCTTAGAAACATCATTCCCTAGCTAAACCCATGTATTTTTCTCAATAAAAGCAAACTTTATTCACCAATTTAGAAAAATGATCTATCCTTGAATTATTATTTAAAATTATTTACCATATTTTTCAAAATGATAAAAAATTGTCCTTTTCCCTCATGGTAGGATATTCTTATATATGCCTCTTAGCTAGATAGGTGTTGTCCCATTGGTTTATGACCTACTCAAGTAGTTGAACATGTCCATTAATTTTTATTAGTATGACATCACCTTTGCTAATGGATCTTGGATTTTCGCTAGAATTAGTAACATTTGTGGTAGGTATCAATAGATAGGTGAGGTATGTCAATTGTAGGTTCAATGCTTTTCTCAAACTTTTTATTTGGGCCCTTAAACCTTCTCTTTGATCTTTTACCTACTAGGGTTGATTGTGCATATTTTTTATTTGTATTTGTTTCATAGAAAAATAGGGTCCATCAAGGTGAATGGATCAAAATGACGAGCCACTAGTTTTCACTATGAAACATACAATTATGAGAGCCAAAATGCCTAAATAACAATTAGAAACTTATCCTAACTATTATAGCAATGAAAATGGAAGTTTTGAGAGCTTAAAATGATGTGTACCTTTCTGCAAGAAGCCTATTTTTAGGGGGAAAAATGACTCATTCACCTTTAGTGGCGAATGGGTCCGTGTTAAGGTTTCTAAAATTAAGATGTGGGTTTTGTTCCTTGATTCTTGCACTCTTAGATCCTCGGTTGTTTGCTCCTGAAAACCTATAGAAAATTCTAAAGCCTTTTTTATGTGTTCTTGCACTATGAATGGCAACTTTGCAACTTGACAACTATGACAATTTTTCTTCAAACTTGTTCTCCACTTGATCTTCAACCTATAAATCAACAAACACACATTCAAGAGGAGAAAAACTTGTTGAATGTTAGTGAATGGGGGTTTGCCTAAGTCAAACCCCTTGTAGATAATTAAACCAAATGATGAAATAATGCAATTAAAGCATGAACATAAAATAATGCAATGTTGATACCTCAGAAGTTGTCTTGGAATATAAATCTGCAAACTAACATGAAGTGGCCATGAAGAATGTAGATCTAGATCTTGAATTGGCTAGGAAACAATGCTTGCAAGTAGATCCTCAATGCTACATCCATTATCTTAGCCCAACAACATGCTTGAATGCACTATGCCTTTGACATGATGAAATGATCTTGAATTGATGCAATAAACTCTTGATAATCTACCTTTGAATGCCTTTGAAATGCTCTTGGACTCATAAAGTTGCTCTTAAGATGCTTATTCAATGTTGCTAGGTGAAACAATGTAAATTAACCCCATATTTATACTAAATCTAAGAATTAACCCCAAAATTCAAATAATTCAAGTCGACGCTAGATCTAGGATTGAAAATCATAATGATCCCGCCAAAATTAAATTCAAAAATGGGTTTCCTATGTGAGGAGAACCCACTCGCCACTAAAGGCGAATGGGTCCTAGCACAACTTTTGATGAGGGCACAGCCCGAGACTTAGAAAATAACCCACAAATAAGAGAATAATTTTATTATTCAGAAAATGGAGCTTCTTACATGCAGAGGATCTCAAATCCCCAAGTTCTACAACACATGCAAGTTACAAAAAGCTACAGAATAACCCTTTCGCAATATGCGAGCTTGTCCCAAAAATTTACCCAAAAATTAGAAACCGCCCATAAATAGAGCTCTCCTCATTAGTTTAGCCAAAACAACATTCAATTTTGAGTTTAGGTTGTTTGGCCAAAAATTACAACATGAAGTTCAAATTTCAAAAGCATTTGCAATTGTATCTTCTAGAAAGTGTGCCAACTTCGGGGCCATAACTTTTGATCCGGGACTCGATTCGAACGTTTGAACCGTTGTTGGAAGGTCGAAGTCAATAACACCTCAAAATATGCTCGCTGATTTGGCAAGTTTCGGGCGTTACGGGAACTCTAAGTGCCTCAAATCTAACTCAAAATATTTTCAGGTGCAAATCTAAAAAACTAAAACTGCAATATCTTTCAACCCAGGAACTGAAAATAAAAACCGTAAATTGAGAATTTCATTATGATGAAAATGGTATCCAAAAATGTTAAAACATCTAAAAACCGAGAAACTTGAAATTTAACTATTTTTGGGTGATGCAAGATTGCCCTTACACCACTGGATGCTCCTGCATCAACTTTCTAGGGCCATGCTTTGGGGGGTTGAAATACCATTAAAAACCCATTTCAAAAATGCAAATAATAGGGTGTCCTATGTGAGGAGGACCCATTTACCACTAAAAGAGAATGGGTCCTTACACCATTCTCTAGGACATTGATTTTGCCAAATTAAATGTTATGCAATTTGATTATTGGGTGTTAGGATACATCCTTTGGAAGGTGTCATTAATAAGGCTTAAATTTGAATTAAAGGGGCCAATTAACCTCAATTAACCACAATTAATTAATGAAACCCTAGATAAGTGTGAAAGTGATACACCACTTTACAACACCATAAATAAGGTACAATTTAAGTACATTTTGTTTAAAAGGGCCCTAGGTTCAATGCGAATATGTACAACACATTGCAACATTAAACTGAGGCATAATTAAGTTAATTGAATGTCACTTATTCCCAAATTAAGTGTGAAAAAATGTTACTTTTTTCTACACTACATTTTTCCCCCACTTTAGTGAGAGTTTTCCCCCATGACAAACTCACACTAAAGTAGACATTCAAGACACTTTAGTATGCAACAATATAACAAAGTTACATAGTCATACCCTATCAAAGGCCATGTAAAATAAGAAAAAAACAATGGATCAAGCACAACCATTCCAACACGATGTGGAATGGGGTCGTTTGTCTGTAATATGTGTTGCTCACTTTGGGGTAGTAGAACCTCAATCTTTCCACTAGGTGAGGTATCCCAACAAGGTGGAAAATAAGAGAATCATATTAGCCTTTCATACCATACCGAAGTTATCCTCCTAACAACTTTGATAAGGCACCACATTGTAATGCTTTTGTAAATTCTTTTGAATGTTGTGTATGTAAGTTTTTGTTAAATGGGATTTTTCTTTGTTCATGCAAGGTCTCCTTCTTAGGGAACATCGTGCCTAATGTCTCCAAGAGAGGACAAGTCAAATAGTATCATATCTCCACTTATGGGATGCCTCTCGTTTCATATCATGCTATGAAGGGAGATCGTATGCTTAGAAATATTGCACTCTTGGAGGACATCAAACCCAATAACACTACCAAGAAAAGGACACATCACAAGAAAAATGAAAATCACGCCATGAAATATAACGAAAGATTTCATCAATGTATGCCCCCACTTTAAAGTGGTTGCTAACACAATTGTTGTGAAAAATTTCTTTAAAGTAGTTAATGTTTTGTCCTAAGACATGAGAGCTTTCCTTAGAAAACCCTATGCCAAGTCATATGTTTCTAAAATAAAGCTATGGCATGAAGTAGTAAGGAAGGGTTTCCCCCAAAAATACATAAGGGATCTATGGATTTTGGGTTAGTATGTCTTTCCTACATTGTTGTTTAAGAGCTTGAAACTATCATCATTCCTCAAATACTCATAGAACTGGAAGAATGACACAAAGAGAATGAAATCGAAGAAAAAACTTTTAGGTCAACATGGAAGAGACCTAAATGTCTCGACGCCTTGCGTTATCTCCAAAAGGAAAACACAAGACAAATGAAAAATTCTTATGACATAGAGAATAATGCAGGTACATATAGAGGAATGCACCAAAAGAGAGAGATATACATCAAATGAATCTTCATAGGGGATCACATTACACACATGCAATTAGATAAAGAAACAGGAAAAAGTAAAAGACTAGTAAAGCACATGTGAGTCAACCTAGAGTAGGTCATTTGCATCCCAATCTTGTTCTGTATAAATAGAAGGCAGGCAACTAGCCAAAGGGACACCAACATGTACCAAAACTAGGACAAGGCTAACTAACCCATGACCCCACTAAGTGCGGGACAAGGATGAATTGAGGTGGGTGATGATAATGAGATCCTTGCATCAAAGAAAATGATTTTCCATAAATGTATAACATGTAATAGTGAGAATGTTTAAGACCCTACAACTATTACATGGCAAGGAGAAGAATGGCATCCATGCTTAAGGGATTACTTATATGGGTTCAAAAATTTTAAATATTCATTTTAAAGCATGGCATTCATCAATACTATGTCCAAAAGCTTTATGATATCGACAATGAGATGTGTTGTTCTTAGGATTTGGGAATCGGTTTTCTTGCATAGGTGGTAATGTAATAAGTCCTTTGTGTAGAAGTATTTGTAAATTCATTTCAGTTGTAGTTGGTGGATAAGGAAATTGTAGTTTATTGAGTTTTTAAGGCCTTCCCTACTTGTCAGATTCACCAATTTCCCTAGGTGGATATAGAGCAGGAGGACCCAAAATGACTGTGTCTTCTTTATCATCATTACAAGGCATTGGTTATTCTTTAGGAAGGAGGATACTTATGTCAAGAGGAGGATCTTGATATCCTAACCCTTTGGTATCTTCAATTGGTATTTACTCTTGGAGTTGATGGATTTCATGTTCGCTTGTTGTATCACATCCTTGTTTACTTAAAATTGTGAATCATTTTCCATATGTCTCTCCAAGATTGATAGGAGTATTTGTTACTTTGTTAACATATAATGGTTGAATGTTTGCTTGACTAGAGGAACTAGGTCCACTTATTGGAGGGATCTTAGGCATTGTGACTCAATTTTAGGATGTAAAAGACCAAACATCTCAAGTTGTGTTCATCGTTTCATGGAAGGATAGAAGGATGCATTATGAACTCAAGATTGTTAAGGAAACCATTTATGAATTCATTCATGCTAGCATCATCTTCTCCAATGATTTCAACATCATGAGGAGGAAATGCATTAGGAGTTGTGTGAGCATGAGTAGGTTGAAGTGCATTAGGGTCATTTCAAAAAACACAACTTGAAACATCAACCAAAGAGAACAAGGACTTCCACACATTTCTAAGACACTTTCCCATTTTCAAATTTTTAAATCTAAAAAAAGTATTTTGTTGATTATAAAATGAAATACAATGAAAATGAAATGTTGTAAATGCAATTTTGAACTTTAACAATGCACTAGAAAATGAAGCAAATTAAGCTAGATTCACTAAATTTGATGCACTAAATTTGATGAAAAAACAAATTAGAAAATTGAAATAGGAAAGTAACAACAATAGACAAAAGCCTAAAATTGAGATTTCAATTTCGAAAAAATGTAGATCATGATCTATCAGGGACTCATTCACTAGTAAGGGCGAATGGGTCCTGGTTAAGTATTTTTGAAATGTTTTTGCTGATTTTTTAGTGATTTTCAATGCTTTTTAGATGCTAGAAAGTTCAAGTCAAGCCCAATTAGGGACTAATTTTCCAATAAAGGTGAATGGGTCCTTGATTAGGGTTTTGTAACTATTTTTGAATGATTTCCAAGCTTTCTACAATGTCTTTCTGTTCCAGGTTTGAGACAGTAACTTGTTGTTTCAGAATTTCTAGAAATACAATGTGAAATTGCAATGGAATGATGAATGCAAAGACTTAATTTGAAATGCAATGTAGTTGGGTAATACCACAATAGTGGTTTACACTTTTTGGGAGATTCCGCTTTTTGTTGAAATCACATATTTTTAGAAAATATAATGATTTAACCCTTGAAAAGTTCCATTTAAAGGATTTCGATTAAAAAGGGTTTGATCAAACCACCTTAGATCAAAACCTCTTAGATAGAACCCCGCTAGTTTTAAACCATACTTATAATGGAGTATCCTTTACACCTATCAAAATGCTGATAAAAAATAACTTTTGATTCACCTTTTGGGGGATCAAATGAATTCATTTAAACTTTATTTTTTGCAAGTATGTAGTCGTTATTATAAGTTTCTCAAAAAGTATAATTTTTTAAATAAATTTAATTTGATTGTTATATTTATTTTTTATTTCTTGTGAATGTAGGTTTTTCATCGAAAATCAAACTCTCTGTCCTACACATGTGTAAAAATAGTAGATTATAAAAAAATAATGAAAAATATCAATGTGCTAGATATTGATGTCCCTAATGCAAAAAAATAAAAATAAAAATTGATACATACAAAAAAAGTTATGTTTTAGCCAATAAATCATGTCTAAATTGTAACTAGTTTGAAGTTGAAACTTAATTAAGAAAAAAATATTCATTGAAATGCCATGAAACCAATTCCATGCACTAGATATTGTAATTATGAATCTAAATTTGAAAAAATTAGAATTTTATCCTTCATAGAAAAAAAGTTGTGTTAGCCAATAATGTCACTTTTTTAAAATGGTGTTTATTGTTAAAAAAAAAATTTCGAATGAGATGGAAAATGAAGTGCAATATGATTCCAAAATTTTTGAAAAAAATATATTTAGAATCTAGAGAAAAAAATGTCACAAATCACTAGTTTGCATCATCTTTAAATTCCTCACGGTTTAGCTACTATAGGTTCCCAAAAGTGAAGATTTTGTTTAAAAAATTCAGTTCAATGTCCAGTTTGGCCAAAACTTGTAAACCAGTATTGTGGGATCACCCAGTTTTGATTTTCAAATACAATTTTATGAGATCTAAATGATATGCAAATGATTGATTTGTTTTTGTATTTTTCATATTTAAGAAATGCAAAAGAATGCAATTCTAAAACCCTCAATGCCATGCAAATTTGAATACAAAGTAAGACACCCTAAATGAGATCTAATTCAATGTAAATGAGATCTAATTGAATGCAAATGAGATGCAATGAAAGACTTTAAAATCAAAAAATTGCAATATGCAATAGGTCGGGTTCACCATTATGTTTCATAGAAAAATAGGGTTCATCAAGGTGAATGGATCAAAATGATGAGCCACTAATTTTCACTATGAAACTTTCAATTATGAGGGCCAAAATTCCTAAATAACAATAAAAACTTATCCTAACTATTATAGCAATGAAAAGGGAAGTTTTGAGAGCTTAAATTGATGTGTACCTTGCTGCAAGAAGCCTACTTTTAAGTCACAACTGACTCATTTGTCTTTGGTTGTGAATGGGTCCCTATTAGGGTTTCTAAAACTGAGATGCTAGTTCTATTCCTTGATTCCTGCACTCTTAGATCCTTGGTTGACAACTCCCAAAAATCTATAGCAAATTCTATAGCCTTCTTTCTCTGTTCTTGCACTATGAATGACAACTTTGCAACTTGACAACTTTGACAATTTTGCTTCAAACTTGTTCTCCAATTGATCTTCAACTTGTAAATCTAAAAACACGCATTCAAGAGGAGAAAAAATTGTTGATTGTTAGTGAATGGGGGTTTTCCTAAGTCAAACCCCTTATAGGTAATTAAAACAAATGATGAAATAATGAAATTGAAGCATGAACATGAAATAATGCAATGTTGATACCTTAGAAGATGCCTTGGAATATAAATCTGCAAACTAACATGAAGTGGTCATGAAGAATGTAGATCTAGATCTTGAATTGGATATGAAACAATGCTTGCATGTAGATCCTCAATGCTACATGCACTATCTTAGCCCAACAACATGCTTGAATGCACTATGCCTTTGACATGATCAAATAATCTTGAATTGCTGCAATAAACTCTTGATAATCTACCTTTGAATGCCTTTTAAATGCTCTTAGACTCATAAAGTTCCTCTTAGGATGCCTAGTCAAATTTTCTAGATGAAATAATGTGAATTAACCCAATATTTATACTAAATCTAAGAATTAACCCCCAAATTCAAATAATTCAAGCTGACACCAAATCTAGGATTGAAAATCATAATGATGATTCCAAAATTAAATTTAAAAAGGGGTGTCCTCTGTGAGGAGGACCCATTCGCCACTAAAGATGAATGGGTCCTAGCACAACTTTCTAGGACCATGCTTCAGGGGGTTGAAATAACATCAAAAACCCATTTCAAAAATGTAGAGAAAGGGGTGTCTTATGTGAGGAGGACCTATTAGCCACTAAAGGTGAATGTGTCCTAGCACCATTTTCTAGGACCTTGATTTTGCCAAATTAAATGTTATGCAATTTGATTATTGGGTGTCGAGATAGATCTTTCAGAAGGTGTCATTAATAAGGCTTAAATTTGAATTAAAGGGGCCAATTAAGCTCAATTAACCACAATTAATTAATTAAACCCTAGATAAGTGGAAATTGTAATACAACACTTTACAATACCATAAATAAGGTACAATTTAGGTATATTTTGTTTAAAAGGTCCCTAGGTTTAATGTGAATGTGTAAAACATATTACAACATTAAACCAAGGCATAATTAGGTTAATTCAAAGTCACTTATTTCCAAATTAAGTGTGAAAAATGGTTACTTTTTTCAACACTACAATACTTTGAGGCTACTATATAACTCTTTTGCATTATAGGTATTGGATGCTTGCAATAGTTTTCAATGATATATTTCCTTTATAGATATTAGGCAACATATTGAAATTATCATGGGATCCCTATATATTATTCAATTCAACCCCTAGCTTAGTTTGTGTGGCAGTTCATTTCTTCATCATATTTTCCTACATTTTTTTTCTCTATTTCAACTATATACTCCCATATAATTGTATGCCTTTTTAATCTCTAAGTTTAGAATTCTATAATTATTCCTCTTAATATCTCTTGTAGTTGATGGCTTGTTGGTCATATCACATTTCTATTTATTTTTGGTAGTTCTATGTGTATTACAATAAGAGATTGTTCAAGAGACTCTATTATCTCTACATCTTATTTGGGTATGTCTTCTCTTGTGATGCTATGTAGGATATTTCTAATTTGAAACTTCTAAATAGGATTTTTTTTATATGTCCATGTAATACCTTGAACTTGATTGTGTGAATAATGGTATAAAACTTACCACTAGCTAGATTTGGTTTGTTGTGCCAAGAATTATTATTTTTATCTAGGGTAAAATTGGGAAAATTGTTAGTGGAGGGATTATAATCTTCTCTAATAGGGTTTTCTTTGAATTCCTTTCCGTACCACTAATTCCTTTTATATTTTTTTATCTCCTCTTCTATTCAGGGTGTCTCTTTTTATTTTTCTTCATCTTTTATTTCTATTATATTTTATGTTTTTCCTTATTCTTGAAGTGCATATTGCTGGAAATCAAGGTAGAAGTTTTGTAATAATAACTTTAACCATATGAATGTAAATATGAAAATGGATTCAATATTATTCTAGTATGATGATTTTTTGATTAACACATTCACAATAATAGAATGAAAACAATACAAGAAGTTGAGAAACACAAGTGACACAAGATATATGTGGAGAAACCTTTGTGAGAAACAAATAGATCAATGATTTTGTTAATTCTTCAAAGAAGTTTACATCAACACAACATATCTTTTTGAATTTTGGTAGCACTTTGTTACTTCAACAACCTACAAAATAACTCATAAAACTACTATCTCAAGGCTCCAATAAATAGAGGTTTATCAAAGGGAAAACTAGCGTGCTATCTTAAAATAAGAGGTAAAAACCACTTGGAAAAAATCACACCTCCTTTAGTGGATAGCCAATAAACATAGTAAAATTAAATTAATCTTCACATGGTCTTCACATTGGCACCTAATCATAGCTAATCAAAGTTGGTCAAACTTGAGTTCTCCATAATTCCTCGACAACTTCGATGGTTACAAAATAGGACATGCAATGTCAACATGTAAGATATGCCACCCCAAAATGTACTGACATGTAATTACATGTAACAACATGCAATTCAAATTTGTTTCCTCTCCAATATGGACACCTAAGAATAATACTCCATTATTCTTTGTAACAATCACTGATATGTATCAACATCTATGAAATACATTTATAATGTCATAAAAATAATCATAAAATATTTTTTCTCTCATGTCCTCAAGAAAAATTTCTAAGGAACATGGAGACACATGAAAATTACCTAGGAATGTCACCTATCCTAATATTACCACCTAATATTATACATTGCAATTGCATCCATGAGATCTACATAATAAAATTAAGTATAGTGATTAAGGCCCATGTCCTTTTTGCACCAAGAGAACTTATATGTGGTCACTACCTCTATGAGAGAATCTACAATATTATCCAATGTATCAAATTTCTTAATCAAGACCTTACCATTCTCAACCATTTCTCACACAAAGTTATATTGAACATCAACATGCTTAGTAAAACCATGATACATTATCTTTTTTTCCAAGTATATGGCACTATGATTGTCACATCCAATCTTCACAGTCTTGCAATCAAAGCTAATATATGTACCAAGTATTTGCAGCCAAACCACCTCCTTAGAGATATGTGTATAAATCATATACATTGCTTTTATGGTGGAAAAAGAAACTTTTGGGCTATCTTTTGATCATCCAACTCATCGTACCTCCAAACAAAGAGAAAATATATCCACTAGTGGACCTTCAACTATCCAAGTCAGTTGTCTTATTTGCATCAATAAAAAAATATTTGTTTAATGACTTAATGACATCATCAATACCATGATAAAAAAAAACAATAATTAGACATCCCTTGCAAATACATAAATACCCTTTTAATAAAATTCCAATGCTCTCTACTAGGTGTTGTGTCATGCACACACACCCCATTTTAAAAATGGACTTGGATTATTGTCTTTGGTTTTTGGTTGATTTGATTCTCATTTCATGATCCTTTGTTGAAAGTTACTAATTTTCCCAGGGAAGGTTTTTTGGAATGGTGTGTTTGATAGGTAAGGTCCTAAAATTAGAAATTTTAAGTTAGCCTTTGAGTTGGTCTCGATTTTATTATGGTTTTCAAACTTTTTCTCTTGTCTAGCTTCAAGTATTTTTGGCACATTTAAGGATATTGTAGAATTTTGATCACCTTCTAGATACTATGGAAGTTTCATGACCTAAAGGATAATATAGAAATTTTCCCATAGTATGGATATATCCTTTACACCCCAAATGTCTTGCAAGGTCAAAAATTCCCACATAGATATAGTTTGATGCCCCTCACTCTTTCATACATGAGTGAATTAATGGTGAATTATTAGGAACTTATTTAGTCAAATTAATTGGGTGATTCATCATTTGTGTTATTACCTCAATACCCAAAGTTCATAGAATATTTTTGACATATTGTGAATTCTTAATTTCTCTAGGTTAATTTTATGGGTCATTAAAAGGAATTATCTTCTGCTAACAAGTATGTCACCCTAGCCATTTTTCATAGTCATTTGAAGGAGTGTTAAAATAAAAATTACGAAGATCATGTCATCGTATAAAAATTATGGAGATTTTATTTTTGAAACTAGGTATAAATTAAAGTTATCTCCTTGCAACATAATGGCCTAATCAGTTTTTATAAGCTCACAATAAAGGGAGTTGGTGGGATATATACTATTGAATCTAGAGGTATGCCCTAGGGTGAACTTCCATTATTTCACACATGATGTTTTTTAGTGAAGTTTTGTAATGGTGACGAACACTTAGGGTATTTAGCAGAATTAGGTCCATTCTAGTTTTCACTAAAATATCAATCATAATTTAGAACCTTTGAGTTTTCCTTCTAGTTAGGTTAGGCCATCAAAATCAAACCATTCATTATGTAGGTTATTTTCTAGGGGTAGTATCCACTCAATTCATCTCAAGCTTATATTAGATTTCACATTGGTCTTCAACCTCCAAAGGTTTTAATTAATGTTTAAATTATTGAAAAATAATTTACTTTGAAAGTTTGTGGGATATTAACTAGAGGATGTGGATATATCCTATCTCCTTTATAATCCTCATCACATCCTTATTCTTAAATATCATCCCATTCCCATTTTCCTTTATGTTGGCTAACAAATTTGCACCTTTAAATTTATGATGTAAATGCAACTCTATTTCCCAAATGAGATGCAACCAACTAACAACAATTGAGTAAACTATCTTAATGCGAGACAATCACTCTTTGAATTTTTATGAGGGGTAACTCCCTCTTTAAATTTTCAGGAAAATCTCAAAAATACGAATCTAAAATAATGTGTGCTTTTTACTAGAAAGTAGGAAAGGCATAAACATAAATTACTAGCACACATATTAGTATAACGCCTCATATAAGTGAAATGAAATAATTGATTTGAAATAACACCAAAAGTAAAATTAATCATCTAAATGAAATCGTTACTCATTCACACAAAAATGATATAACTCAAGGAATTTATTAAACACAAATATTCAAATAAAATTTATCTTTCATTTGAATGACATTACTATACACACACAAAAGTAAAAGCTTTCAATTTAGTATATGTTGTTTCCAAAATTCTAACATTGTTAAGAGAGTTTCTAGTTATGCTTAATTATATATATCAAGTGGGTATAGTCGCTTCTTTAAAATAACCACCTAAAAATAAAGAAACTCCTTAACTTCAGAACATAAAGTTTATAAAAGATAACTAAAGAAAATAAAATTATTGTTGAGGTGGACTTTCGTTGGTGACTCCTTTAGATAACTAGGAGGTATACGTGGCATTATTGGCTTGATATGCGTAGTAATATTTTACAATGGGTGGTATATCTTCGAGCTAAGAAATAATAACATTTTTAGCTCTGAGTTTCCAAAGAGCCTTGTTAGTTAGATCTAGGGTTGATTGACTCACCTAGGTGATCCCATAATAGTGGTTTACAATTTTTGGCCAAATTGGACACTAAAATTATTATTTTTAACTAAATCTTCACATTTGGGCACCTATAGCGGCTAAACTATGAGACATTTGAAGATGGTGCAAACTAGAGTCTCATCAAATTTTTTCTGTAGATTTTAAAAATATTTTTTTCAAAATTTTTGGAATCAAATTGCACTTCTTTTTCCATCTCCCATGAAAATAGATTTTTTTCAGTAAAACAACATTTTTAAAAAGTGACGCACACCGTATAACACAACTTTTTTTCCATGAAGGATAAAATTCTAATTCTTTCAAATTTAGATTTTTAACTCTGATATCTAGTGCTTCCACTTGGTTAGATAGTTTTTATTGAACATTTTTTCCTTAATCAAGTTTCAAAGTCAAACGAATTACAATTCACAAAAGCGGATGATAACTAACTTTTTTGTATATGTCAAAATTTAATTTAATTTTTTTGTTGGATCAAGGACTTCAATATTATTGCACTCATATTTTTCAATTTTTTTATAATCTTCTATTTTTCACACATGTGAAGAACAAAGAAATTCATTTTCGATGAAAAACCTATGTTTAATAAAACTTAAAAAACAAATACATAACAAAACCAAAACATATTAAAATTATATTCATTGGATAGCTTGTTCTGAGGAATACCATAATCATTTGAAATAAATTTTAAATGAATTCATTTGATCCCCCAAAATCTAAATCAAAAGTGATTTTTTATCAGCATTTTGATAGGTGTAAAGGAGACGCATTTATAGGTATGGTTTAAAACTAGCGAGGTTCTATCCAAGGGGGTTTGATCTAAGGTGATTTGATCAAACCCTCTTCAATTGGAATCCTTAAAATGGAACTTTTTAAGGATTAAATCATTATATTTTCTAAAAATATGTGATTTCAGCTAAAATTTGTTCCTCTCAGGAATTGTAAACCACTATTATGACAGCACCCCTTTCAAGTTGCAAGTCAATATCATACCCTTGCCCAATCTAAATTCCAATGTTTTATAAGTGAAAAGTAGTTAATCTTGGTTAAACCCTAGGATCACTTTTCCTACATAGCAATATATATTTGTTAATTTAGTTTTACTCGGACAAAGACAAATAATATTCAAAATTTTAAAATTTAAACCTATAGCCAACAAAGTCTCTATGACATGACTTTTATATTTTGAAAAAATTACATGGTTTAAAATTTATCACACACGTGGACACACACATACACAAACACATAAAATTTTAAGCCTATAGCTAGGAAAACCTAGAGTATGAAATTATTTTTAGATTTGACGAAATATACATGGTTTGAAAGCTATAATATATACATACACATATAAATAATGTGCCAAACATATAGTTGAAAAAGCCTAGAGTGTCACATATTTTTTAATCTCAATAAAGGTACATGGATTAGATAGTTATGAGTGTGTGTGTGTGTGTGTGTTTATATATGTGCATACATGAGTAGAACAACAATATTGTGTCCCACTTGAGAGACATTAAAAATTTGTGTGGTTAGAGAGAATTTTTTAGCAAACAATTTCATTTGAAGATCACATATATTTTTAATATTTCAATATTTTTAAGTCATGAAAGGGACCTTCATTCAAAGATGCTTTACATGAAGGCCCTTGGATGAACCTTTCCTCCTTGGTCCTTAGATTTTTATCTTTTTTTTTGTTTGAAGGCTTGGGTTGGACTAGAAAATAGAATCAAAATGCAAGATAATTTACAAGATCATAGCATTCAGATTAAACTTTTCGAATGTATAATTTGAATATATTCATTTTACTATTATATATATATTCTATTTTCTAGTGAACATAGGTTTTATACCAAACGTCAAGATATTTATTCCACACACATGGAAACATAATGAAACATAATTTTATTAAAATTAATTACATATTATTAATGTCCTTTATATAAAAAAATAGGATTTATGTAGATGAAAGTATGCATTATGGAATAAAGTTATGTGTAAAGTATAAATAACCTCCCATAAAAGATTAATAATAAATAAAATATGCAACAAAACAAACAAAAAGTACTTGTGCACTAGATATTGGTTTTATCAATCTAAGTTTAAGAATTTATAATTTTTCATTTTCATAAAAAAATTATGCATAATATATGTCACCTAAAAATATTGTAAACTATAAAAATTAAGTTATTAAAACATGTAGAAAATTTACAAATTATTTTTAAAATATATATTTTTATAATTTACATTTCACATTATCTTCCAAAACTTAACAGATTGGTTGCTATAGGTGATAGAAGGTAAAAATTTGGTTTAAAATGTTGATTTCAATGTCTTAGTTTGGCTAAAAATTGGAACACACTAGTGTTAGATCATCCACACACACACACACAAATACATACATATATAAGGAATTTAGATATAGCATATGTATAACATAAATAATAATTAAGTTTCAAAGATGTAATGAAGAATAAATTATACTTTAAGAATCTTGATACTTTCTTCTTAAACACCTTTTGTTTTAGTGAATTTGGTTTAAAAGAGGTCATCATCACCAAGGGTGATGTTTAGAAAAAAATAGAATACCACTAGTGAAATGATTTTACAATACTTTGGCATGTTTGGGACTCCCACTTACCTACATCAAAGGTAATCTCAAGGAGTGTTTAGATGAAATCAAAATTTTAGCTACAAATGTCAACACTTCTTCTATCCAAATTCAACCGAATATAAATGTTAACACTTTTCCATCTAGTTGATTATTTTATAATTTCCACTATTTGACCCATCATGATCCTATGCTCACCCATGCTATTTTTTATTAATTTCTTCTTTAAAAAATTATGGGATTTTTTTCTCAAGAAAAAATGAGGTATTTTAAAAGTTCAAATAGTTTAAGTGTCTTGTTAATAACTAGATAGAGAAAAGATCAAGGTGTCGAGAATAGAAAATGGTGGAGAACTTTATTTATTAAAGTGATATTCTTATTGAAAACATGTTATAATGAGGCACAAGACAACTCCATACACCCATAAATAAAATGGAGTTATAGAAAGATTCAATAAGATAGTGATGGAAAAAATTATAAATATGCTTTGTGGTGATATTTTAGATTTAAAAAATTGAGTGAAAGCTATGAGAAAGTTTGTTACCTTAGTAATGGGTCCCTCATTTCATATC
Organism: Sequoia sempervirens; assembly: GCA_007258455.2. Lineage (NCBI taxonomy): Eukaryota > Viridiplantae > Streptophyta > Pinopsida > Cupressales > Cupressaceae > Sequoia > Sequoia sempervirens. The sequence continues at coordinate 195,555,022 of VDFB02000007.1, forward strand.
TCATGGAAAAAATCTAACAAGGCTTTGTTGAGAACAAAGCATTAATTTCATCATATTGAGATTTTTGGTTGTGAGACATATGCACATGTTCTTAAGGAAAACAAATCCAAGTTAAATTTTAGAGAAGATATGTGCATCTTCATCTACTATAGTGATGATGTAAAAGGGTACAATCTTTGGAACTTTGAAACTTGTAAGATAATGCATAGTTAGACTATAATATTTAGGGAGATTAGATAGTATCTTACATCTATGCTTGGAAAGAAAGAAGAAAATAAGTTGGTATAGATAAAGCTAAGGTCTAGGGATGTTGCACCTAATAACAAGCTAGATGGTCCTAATGGACCTAAGGAAGAGTTTTCTTTGGAAAGTTTAGAGGAAGAAGAACAACCTCAAACCCCATTCTTGAGGAGGTCCATTCAACACACAATATCATATTATACTTATAATAAATTTAAATTTAGATTCATTTTTTACTTGTCCATTAATGAGAATGATCCTAAAATAGTGAATGAGGTAATGTTGTCTACAAATAATAAATACTAAAAAGTTTCCATGGATGAGGATATAATGAAATATGAGAAAAATAATACATGGGACTTGGTAAGGCTTCATAAAAATATGTTAAGAAGGTTGTTGGATACAAATGGTTTTTCAATAAAAGTATAGATTAGAGATCAATATTGAGAAATATAAGGAAAGGTGAGTGGCTAAGGGCTATTATTAGGTTGAGGGAAATAATTTTCATGAGATTATCTCTTGTTTTGAAGTAGAATTCCATCAAATTCTTGTTATTTGTTACTATTATATATGACCTTGAAGTAGAATAGATGGATGTGAAGATAACCTTTTACATGAGGATTTAGAGGAAGAGATATACATGACAAAGCAAAATTACATTATGGTAAATGGTAAGAAAAGATTTGTATCTTAAATAAGTCTCTCAATGTTCTCAAATAATCTCCTACAATGTGTTGAAGTTGAGCTATGCTAGAGAATAAACATTAATTTGTTTACTATAAACATGATAGAAACAATAATACTATTATCTGTTTATATGTTTTTTATTATAAAAGTATGAAAAGGGCCCTAATCTCTATATTTAAAAAAAAGCATATTAAAGAAAAAATGTGTGGGCATGCAGACCCAAAAAAATAGCAAAAGGAACATATGCCCAACGAAATAACAAAAAAACAAAAAGAAAAACAAGACCAAGATCAAAACACAAAAATCAACTAGAAGATCAGGTTATAATCATCTAGGAGAGCATCAAGGGAGATTTCCCATTCCTCCATATCTTTCTATTCATCAACATTCTTAACATGCATTTTCTCCTCATCTTCTTTAGCTCTTTTCTTCTTCTATTTGTTGATCTTTGAATGGTCGAAGATAAATAGTACCCATAAAAGACTTATACATAATTCCTTGAGTCAACTTAATGATCTTTAGAAGGGTGTTTTCTAGACATACAAGTCTATCATTGTAACTCTAGTCTATAGCTTTTTTATAATCTTCTTATCTTTTTCATTAGTGTTATGGGTAGGAATGTATGGGGGGAAAATTTCCTACCTATCATTTGTGTTATCTAGACATCCAGGAGAGGGGGGTTTACAAATTTTTTGCACCTTGGGGAACACCTCAAAAGTATGATCATATCCCATAACAATAGGTTGGTATCATCATCACCTTCAACTTGTTACTCATTAATTTTATTGTCTTGCATCTCATGAGAGTCATGGTCCAAGTCATCCTCCTCCAAACCCTCCTCAGTTTGGGGGAGAAACTCCTCTTCTTCCAAATCATCCTCATCATTCAATTCTTGAATATGTTTTACTTTGGTAGTATAGGGATTCATAGTGGTAAGGGATTTAGCAAGTCTAGTAGACCTACACCTATCAGATTGTTTGGAGTCAAAAGGAGTAGAATCCATAGCCACATTCTCCATCCCATCCACATCATAATTCTTGTTAGCCTCACCCACACTAGGATTGGGACTTTTGACCTTTTTCACAATATTACCCTATTGTTTGTCATGCATGCTAGTTGACACCCCTTTTATTTTCTTGGTTGAAGAGGTTTCAAGAAACTCAAGTTGGATATTAGGAATTGTAGGATGACCCTTACCCTTAGGGCCAAGACACAAATTTCCTATAGAGCAAGGAATCATTTAACATGAGTATAAGGGGGTCTAGAGGCTTTGTCCTCGATAAGCTTGATTTGGACACCAATTTTGACCTTAGGGTTTGAAGAGGGAACCATCAAGAGGATTCAATATTTATAAAGGGCCATGATCAGGCCTTGGTGCAAAGGGGGGTAGGTGCCTTTGATGATGGAGGAATCAAGAGAGGTAAACAAAAGGAAAGGAATGTTCATCCTCTTACCATGGTAGAGATGAATCAGAATTAGAAAGAGATAATCATGCATAGTTTCAAAACGACCTTCAAGAGTAAAGTATTTCATGCAATGAAGACTCACTAGAGCCCAAGGAGTTGAAAGATGTTAAATTAGATTTATGTACTCCCACAACTCCATGAATCACTTGCAATGATAAACCTATCACACTTATGAATAAATAAGCAAGATATGATTGCCCAACAACTCAGATCCAATGAAAACACCAATTTGCATTATGTGAACAACTGCCACATTGAATATGCTGCTATAGAGAAATGAAAAAAAAATTTACAATGAATCAATCCTTATGAAAATGATGAAAGCTAACCCTATATTAGGGTTAGATTACAACATGACAAGTTTCCTCATAGGAATGAATGAGACAACATGTTCTAATATTAGAAGCTTTAATCATGCAAAAAACAAATAATTAATAAAAGAAAATAATGAAATAAAAGAACTCCTAAGTTTAGCTTAAGTGTAATAAAGCATAAAGTGGCCCAATTAATTAATGATTAATTAACTAATTGGCTAATGACTTTATTACTCTAACATGCCCCCTTAAGATGAACTAGGGAGAAACTAAATTGTGATAAAGAAAAACATGAATGGATGCATGAATGGGTCCTGCCCTAATGGTTGATGAGGTACCCATGTACAACAAGCTAATCTCTCATAAAATAGGAGAAAGGGAGAAAACCTCATGGGAATAAAACTCCCCTCCAAAAAGAGAAAAGAAAAGAATGTAATGCACTAATGAGAGTGAGAGAAGAATAGAAGGTGGGTTACATGATATCCCCAAAGACAACTTCTATCTTATCAATACATATAGAAGAATCTCCATAGGAGAAAGAATAGGAGACTAGAAGGTCCCCCCACAATGAAGAAACTCCTATCCCAATGGTGTAAGCTCGATGTAGGATGTAGAAAATGATCCAAGAATGGAAAACATTATTCCTCCCCTTGGTAAGAAACAAATCCAAAGGACGATGCAAAAGAACCTTGATGTAGAGGGAAGGACCAAGAAGCCTCAAGATGAATGTCTTGAAAGGATACTACTGAATCTTTGTATCTAAACCAAGACAAATGATGCCAAGACCAAACAAATTTGAAGACTCCTAATATGCAACCTCTAAAGGCACAAATACTGGTGGAAAATGACTAGTATGAATATCTACAATGTGTGACTCAACAAATAACTGTGTAATATCTGACAAGTAGTCATCAAACAATACAAAGAATGAATGACTAGTTTCTTGCTTAATACCTATGATATATGAATAAGTAGGAGGATGAGAAAGAAGCTCTAAAGGAGTCTCAAGAACTGTGGTGGATGAATGCACACAAAAGTTCAAGTGACCAAACTTCTTCTCCATATGTACTCTTGATGGGGGAGAGTGAATATCAAGTATAGGTAATGGTGGATCCTCAGATGAAAAATGAGAAAAGGCATAAAGTCTAGAAGTATGATCAATAGTGTCAACTACCACAATCTACCTAGTGTGCAAATCCTTGACGAGAACAGTGTTAGGAGAAAACTCCATTGTCTTCCCTTATCCACTGAGTAATTTGATAGATGGAGATGAGGTTGGTTGACAAAGACATAATAGATAATACCTCCTGAAAGATACCATCATCAATGACAATTGTACCCTTCCCACTAACACTGGCATATGTGTTGTTACCCAGTAAAATGTGTGGTATGGTGCTTGCACCAAATGTAGAAAACATATCCTGTGAAAATTCCATATGATGGGAAGCTCCTAAATCAAGTAACCATTTGTTTGACTTAAGACCTGTGGATGCATCTAAGGCATGGCCTTTCATCTTATCAGATCCATTAGCACTACCTATTGTACCTATATGTGTAGATGGTGATGGTGACAGTGATGTGGAAGAAGGCAATGGACTGTGAGACATAGAAGATGGCAACTATATATGGTTTTGCTGTAGAAGATGTGTCAAATGATCAATCTGCTTAGCATAACAATGATGCTCACCATGTCCCTACTTCTGAAAATAAGTACAAGTTGGTCTCTCCTTCCTAGATGATCCCCCTTTAGAATAGGGTGAGTACTCAGAAGATGTATGTGAAGATGATTCTTTTTCTTTCCCATGTTTATTTTTCTATTTCTTTTCTTTTCTAGGTGAAGTCTTCTCCTTAGGACTCTGAATTGCAACTAGAGCCTGTGAACTAGAAGACTTCAGAGTACCCATTTGGACCAATTTTGCTTGTTCTTGAGTGAGAGAAGAAGCAAAATAATCAAGTGAAGGAATGGTAAATATCATGCCAAGTGCATCTTGTGTAGCATAGAAAGTAGAAACAAATACCGAATAATTAGGGCCCAACTTGGCAAGGATGGAAAGAATCAACTATGAATCCTGCTTAGTATTACCACACTATGACAACTACAATTTGAGAGACTTAAGTTTTGTGAAAAATTCTTGGATGCTACTAAAATCTCTAGGATTTAGACCTATAAGCTCATTCTCCAACTGAAAATCCTCAAAGAATCTTGCTTACCAAACAAGGACTCCAATTGGGTCCAAATTTGGTTAGGTCTAGTGTAAGATTCAATGTGAAATAAGAGATCAAGAGACATAGACATGCATAATGTTCCAAGAGCTTCATCACATCCATTAAACCATTTTCTCCTCTCTGCTGCTGATGTTGGTTCAACCTCTGTACCCATGGTTACTCTAAACAATCCCAGTTTCTTCAAACTGATCTTTATGTTTTTCTTCCACTCATAATAGTTATATGGTGTAAGGAGAATGTTTTGAGGTTTTTCCATGTTTTAAAATTGAATGATATAGTAATGGGATGAAAATACATCGGTATATAACTCCTAATGCAAAAATTATCTTCTTTGTACTAAAATTTTTGATCCTTTGTGCATGTTTCCCATGAAATACACCAAAAAAGGAAAATCAAAATTCTAATACAAAATTAAAATACCTAGTGAATATTCTAGAAATATGGATTGTAGATGTGTGTAGAGTTCGAAACCAGATTTTCAACATTGTGAGAATCGAGGAAATTCAATAATTGAGGCAAAATTTATGCCCCCGGAAGCATAAACAGATAGATCTGGCTTCAAAGGTCAATAACAGGCACAAACAGAAAAATTAGGTGATGAGAATTCTACCACTATGTAGTGATCAAAACCAACTTTTTGACGATATTTTATTTTTGAAAATCCAAGTTTAGACGCAAAAGTTATGGCCAAAATACCAAAACTGCTCCAAAAGGGTTTGGGGGGAAACCTAGCAATTAGACTAGCCACTAGCATTAACCGATAGTAGTTTACTGACAGCGGCGCCCATTAACACTATTTTTTAATTTATTTTTTCTTAGATTGCATGCCATTAATGAAAAAAAATTGCCTCCTAGAGCCACTATGTTTGTTTTCAATGATTTTCCAATTGATTTTGGAGTTTTTGGGTGCTCTAAATGTGACGGTGAGGTCCGTTTGGGCTCAAAATGCTTTAAATTGTAGGTAGGATTTGGATCTAGAAACCCTTATAAACTTCAAACCCTCGTAGATCTGAAAAATAGAGGCCTTTTTTGATGAAACAAAAGGAAAACCTGATTGTTTTAGTAGCTCTGGATTCAATGGAATGCTCAAAATTTGACCACAGATCATAGATATTAATGCATGAGTTGATTACTTCAAAAAAAGTGGACAAGGTGACTATAGATCTGGTGCTCTGATACCATGTTAGAGTATATGTATGCACTCCCACAACTCCATGAATCACCTGCAAGGATAAAACTATCACACTTATGAAGAAATAATCAAGATATGATTGCCCAACAACTTAGATCTAATTAAAGCACCAATTTTCATTATGTGAACAATTGTCACAGTGAATATGTTGTCATAGAGAAATGAAAAAAAAAACAATCATAATGAATCAATCCTTATCTAAAGGATGAAAGCTAACCCTAGATTAGGGTTAGATTAGAACATGACAAGTGTCCTCATAGGAATGAATGAGACAACATGTTCTAATAGTAGAAGCTTTAATCATGCAAGAAGCAACTAATTAATGAAAGCAAATAATTAAATAAAAGCACTCCTAAGTTTAGCTTAAGTGTAATAAAGCATAAAGTGACCCAATTAATTAATGATTAATTAACTAATTAGGTGATGAATTTATTACTCTAACAAAAGCTTCTAAAGAAGTTGTAACTATTCTGAAAGTGAACTACTTTCTCTTTTTCTCTAAAGAAGGTAGTAATAAAAAAATTGTAATAACCATTTCTCCTTTTCTCAACTATCATACCATCATAGGTGAGGCTCATTTCTTTAGAAATTAGGTCATCGAATACCTTAAGCTTCATGTTGCCAATGGTGATAAACCCTTGAGACTAGGAGTTAACATATTTATAAGTAATTTTATCATTATACGCTCACATGGCTTGGAAGAGGGGTGTGAATCTGACTCTTTCAAAGAGCTCCCAAAGCTATATATTTTGTTTAAGTGCATCACAAGAAATGGGTTCCATGTGAAGTCTTAGGCCACCCATAGTAGCATGCACAAACACCCACCCGAAGCATACAAGAGCCAAAGGAGTCAAAGAAAGAACCTAACAAATAAAAACCAATACCTTTAAAACCCTTTTTGAAGTTTCTAATGTTCTTGTTGGTGTTCAGGTAGAAACAAAAATAGCAAGAAATCTTGTATCTTCTTATAGAATCCCCCATGGGGAACGTACTTAGGCTATCATAATTCCTATCCTTTGCCATCTTGTGGTATAGAATTATAATAGTATTACTAATGTTAGCGAGAGGGAGAGGATCCTTCATACAAGAAAGAAGTGGAATCCACACAAGTGGGTGTAGATATCCAAACTAAACTAATATATGAGTTGCCAAGTTTACTTAAGATTAAAGGAAACACCATTGGCCCTTAAATCTATAATTTTCCTTCAATCAATGTAATTACAAGTAACTTGTTTGTAACAATTTGAGTGATATAATCCTTCTTGAGACCTTAGGGATATAATTATTGAAATCCATTTAGATATCCTACCCTAAATAAATAATGAGAATAATTCATTCTTGTCCTTAGGAAAACTAAGCACAATCTTTGTAGGCCATACAAAACATCCACCATACTATATCTTAATAACATGTTGCTAATAAATACTATGAATAAGATTGTTTGGCCTTTGAAATCTCAAATTTTAGGATTATGTGATACTCAAAGGGCTTCCAAAGGAAGCTAGTTTGTCATAAGGAAGAATCTCAAGAGAGATTAAGGTAACAAAAAACTCTTGATTTCTTGGAGGAAAATGTGAGACATGTGTTGTAGTATATTAGGATGTAGGATTGTAAAATGTAACGAGTTTCCTATTTTTGTTAGGAAAAATATTTATGTTGATCACCAAACTTTGACGCTAAATGAGATAGAGAACATGAGCCCACACCCTAGATGAGATTGAAGTTAGGAGCCTTATGTATGTTATGGTTTTTACTAGAACAAACATTTCCCAAGTAGTAGGAATCATAATCAACTATATGTCCAATCAATGAAAAGAGAACTATAGAATATTCAAGAGGTTCTTAAGGTATCTCAAATCCATGTTAAAATTTTCTATTTTCTACTAGGGAGGATATACTTTTGACACAATAGCACAAATATATAGGTATTTATGAATTTTGATTGGGTTGGAGATGTGGAAAGAAAAAGATCAACTAGTGGGTATTAGATATTTAGTTGTGTGATTAGTTAAATGAGAAAGAGATGGGTTATGGATACTATTTCAACTACTACGACTAAGTAAATGATAGCTAACCATTCATGTAATGAAGTAAGATGGCTCTATAAATTATGTTTAGACAATATCTTTTGTAATGTCAAAAATTACACCCTATGGAAATTTCACACTTACACATTGGGCCAAGTGCATTAATGAAAAAATCAATGATCAATATTTTGTAATTCTAATTGCATGGATGACAATGATGAAGTGTTATTAGCATATGGTTTGGATTTCAAAAGAATTTTTTAATATGAGAGCACACCATGCGAATGTCTACATGGCACACACATGTCCCAATAAAATTCAAGATTCAAACTAGAATATCCCACACATTTTATTCATGAATTAGGCACCAATGCTCAAATACTACTATAATGGCTATTCCTACCTAGTTCAAGAAAAAAAATTACTTCTCTTTCTCATTTTAATGAGGGGGCTTATGATTTTTTCATTTTGTTCTCTCTATCTCTCTTACTAAAACTTTAGCAAAATAATTTCACATATTGGTGTAGAGGAGGGGAACCACCTGCTCAGGACTCTAGGTCATGAGAGGGTCTAGAACAATAGGCTACCTTGATCTACCTCAAGCTAACAAAGTTCTTTGGAAGATTTTAAAGTTTAAAGGCTAAAAGGAAGAGCAACTGGGTTGCTGATGTCCCTTTACAAGCCTGAACATTTTAGGAAGTCAAGTGAGAAAGTTTCAAGAGTCCCAACTACAACTCAGACAACTCACTACCAGAGGACTACAACATGAGACACAAACATCAGTGTGGTGTTTTGGTGTCCCAGTGGGGTGTTGACGTCCATATGGATAGAAAGCATAAGATATAATCAAAATCTAAGGAAAACCTACTAACATCAGGTAACAGGTGTAGTTTGATGTATTGATAGAAATAAAGAATAGAAAAATAATAGAATATCGATAAGAGAACTAAGAATAAATCTAATTATGAAATGACAAAGAAGGGTGAGGAAAGCGTACCTTCCTACCCATGAGTTGATATGTTCAAGATCTTCACGTCAAGGAGAACCTACACACAAAAGATGAAAAATGTTGGGGCTGTGTTTAGAGGACTACCTTAGTCAGTCCCCCGCTTTGGTACTTCCACCTCCCTCCACAGATAGCCAAATAGCAACAATTGTAGAAATATGATAAAGAAGAGTACGTACAAGTAGAGATACCAAGCAATAAGCAAACACAATATGCTACTATGTCAAATATGATAATACAAAATGAGTAGGAAATGAAAGGATATCACCTTCTCAACCAAGTGCTCTCAGGGAAAATGGAGGAAGTTGCGAGTGTGCAAACCTTCAAAGACCAATGTTTCCGCAACAATGAAGAGAGTGAATGAACTAAATATCAACTTGCAGCTGTAGTGGAGGTGGTGGACCTTGAAGGAGCTAAAAGTGAGTATAGAAGTGTGTAGATGGTGAGAATGATCAAGATGAATATGAAGAAGATGAGTTGAGTGGAGAAGATATAAATTTGAAAGAAAATTGGAGGCAAAGGAGTCATTCAAATTCATTCTGAAGGGAAAGAGACGTTACACTTTACATCTAACTGAGGAGTGTAACACCTCTATGGCTTCCAGAGGCAGGAATCCTATTAGGATAACAATGTGTCGTGCAAATGTCTGCATGTGCTAGCATCCACGATAGAATATGCCCCCACTAACACATAAAATAGTTGCTAAGTGGTCAGGGAAAGGTGGGAGAAATAAGGATTGCATTATTGAATTTAATTCTCTAAGGTAGGAGGTAGTGTAAATGGGGATTTTGCAAGGGGTGCAAATTCACACTATTACATTTTTCCACCACTTTAGTGAGCATAAGTGTCAGCGAATGCACGGTAAAGTAGAGAGAATTCTTAGAATGCATACCTAAACCATTGAGGAAGCATACCACAATCTGGAAAACTCAAGTGTAGGAGAGAGATGGTTCCATAGGGGTATGTGCAGGATCATCATGAAAAAAATAGGCCCTTAAGTGGCAAAACATTCAAAAAAATCAGAGTTAGGCAACTTGACGTAAAAAATTGAATAAGTTATCTATATTATTTTTAAAATATGTAAGAAAATAATCTATAGCAAATTGAATGTAGTTTTTAAACTACTAGGTTTGTTTTAAAAAAATCTATTTGGTGAAAATTTGAAATTTCAATGTAGTAGTACTTAAATTTTAGGGAAAAATAAGTAGGTGTTTGTATGACCACCCTAACCACAATAAAATGATAATATTTTAGATATAAGTAGAGGAATCATGTCTTGATGTGATGCATATTTTTAATAATTTTTTTCCAAGTAAATAATTAATTATGAATTTTCTATTACAACTTTAAAAAAATATAAAAACTTGTATGTCTGACCACCTTAACTTGGTCAAAACTTCATGAAATTCAATTTTTCTTTTTTTAATCTTATAGTATGTGAAGCATAGAATGTGACACATGTTTTGGATTTAAAAAATGTGATACCGTTTGAAAGCTATAAATGATTTTCAATCAGCCTATGAATCAGGACTTTAGTTGTAATTCAAATATAAAATGAATAATAATTACTAATTAAATTCAAAGCAAAGAATAATTTATATTAGTGGAAAATTGAGAATCTCCTTTAAAAACCCTTTTCATTTTATCAATTTTGGGTAAAAAAAAGTCGTCAGCCACATACCCATCATATTGCCACTTTTTGGCCCATTATGATCCTGCACATACTCATAGGTCCTACAAAGTTGGTTCCACGAGTAGGTCTCGTAGAAGATGATCAAAGGGTTCTATAGGTGCTTGGTCCTGCAGAATGAAAATACTTCACAAGTGCTTGGTCCTACAAAGGAGGCGCCATAGGTGCTCCGTCCTAATGAAGGCTAGATGTGAGAGGCTCCATAGAGTCTGATTGACCCTCATAGGGACTCTATCTTGCAAGGAAACATGTTAATCCATAGAAAAAACATGTTAGGCAAGAAAAAAATCATGAAGACAGACAAAAAATAATATCTCAGAACAAGCAATTGAAGGAGAAGCTTTAAAAGGGGTCCCTCAAGAACCCTTCAAAAGAAAGAGGGGTTCACTCAAGGGATGCTGTATTTGAAAAGTAATGACATTCTTTGCAAACGATCCTATCATCAAGGAATCAATTTGAAAGATTCTTTTTTGTCATGGAATCCAAAAAAGAAGAAGAATGACCTCCTCAAAGGAAAATTCTTAGCTCTTTTTGTTATAAACTTGTTTTCAAAATAAAATCATGCTAAAGGGATCCTTTTTGAAGGATGTGATTTTTGAAAAATGTAAAAATTTTCATCAAGGGATTCGTTGGCCACCAAATACACCTTATTGAAAATCAAAGAGGTAGGGGCACCCCCTTAGGATGATGCGTGCGAATTGAAGGAGCACATGGCATCCTTAGGAAAGGAACAACATGTAGAGACGTTGTGGCCCATGATAAATGACAATATGTAGATGTGGAAATGTTGCTGCACATGCGAGAGGCAAAACATAGGCACCACAACATCAAGAAGAAAGCAAAGAAGAAAGAAAGGAAAAGCAACTTGGCGAAGTAATCAAGAGACAAGAGGATTTGATAATTCGAGGTCAAAACTACTCATATATATAGATAGATAGATATAATATAATATATGTATGAATTTTACTCAATCCCCTACTATATCAGATCATGAAGAAGAGTATGCACGAAAAAAATAAAAAAATAAAAAATCGGGTCAACATGGAAGGGAGGCCTAAATACCCCCAATGCTTTGCATCATCCCCAATTATCAAAAATCAAGGCACAATAAATAGAAGAATGATTTAACAAATAGAAGAAGTTTATGACACAATTTCACTCCTATATCCCAACACCTACAAGCGTGACTATGGTCCTCCAAGCACACATAAAAAAAGAACAAAGGAAATACAACACACACAAATCTAATCTACAAATAAATAAGAGGAACTCTCCTATTCCTCATCAACTAGGAGGTCATCATTGTCCCAATATAGATCATTATAGGGAAAGGGAAGATGAGCCTGCAAGGGTGGGATGGCAAGGGGAGAACCCTCTGAATCTCTTGTGACAAGAGCTAATGAAAAGGGCCCCTCGAAGTCTTCTTCGCTCAACTCTTGTGAGGTAAATTTCATTGATGTTATGAAGATTGTTGACAGAGCCAAGACATCATCCATTGAGTTGAAAATGCACTTGACAAGAGATCCATGTATCAACTAGGTGGGTGAAGAAGGAGGAACCCAAGATCCACTCCCAACCTCATCGAAAGACTCAAGGGTAGTGACAAACTCAAGGGGCATTGAGGCTTCCTCCATCACTAGGATGACATAAGAAAAGGTAGGGCCCTCTCTTGAAGAAGGTGATCCCTTCTTTTGAACCCCATTAGAAGCAAGGTCTCCCTCCAATTTATGCTTCATCAGAGGATGCAAGATCCCCATAAAAGAGGTAGAAGGCAAGGAGGAAGAGAAAAAAACTACAATGGACACCACTAAGGTATTCGACATATACACGGGCTTAGGGAAAGGTGGGATGTATTGAAGGGACATTAGGAGAGGAGGCTTAGTTGAGGGAGTGATGAAAACTTGCACCCTTTTAGGGTGAGGATCATTTACTCTCGTAGGGGTAGCCGAAAGCAAAGATAGAGGCAACCAAAATTGAAGAAGAATGGCCAGAAGAGGGGGCACAATAGGAGATGCTAGAATAGGAGCTACCTACTCCTCTTCTTCCTTCTGCAATGTAGCCTAATCAGTAGTTGGAGCCTTCCTCCGATGCTTACACTCATGTACAAGGTGGTTTCTTCAGCTTTGAGAGCTAGACATTGCGACTTGAGGGAGAGTAGAATGCTCCTATTCTGCCATGGGAGTATCCATCACAACTGTTGTCGACAGAGGGAGTGACTCCTAGATAGAAATAGGAGGAAGAGATGTAGGAATAGAGGCAATAACTATTGGAGAAGCAGACTCAAGTGCCTTGGTGACGAGCCTCTTCCCACCACCCTAGGGGTAGGAACAATAGGAGGTTGTGGAGGACAAGACATAGGGGAAACTCCACAAGTAACCTTCCCCTTACCATAGACAACGGGTTGAGGCACCATGGGAAAGATGGGAAGGTCGAACACCTGACGCTTGGCCTTCTCCTAAGCAAGCACCATTAGACTCCCCACGAGATGCATGGAGGCAATAGTCAAAGATGTCATAGTAGGGAAAGAGGTGAAAGTGGATGGAACAACAGAAGAAGAGGAAGGCTTGTGGGTAGGAGTAGACTTCCCCTTTTCCTTTTGAGAGGAGGAAGAGGCAACTTGCTACTGCACTATCATGGAAGCCTTAATCAGAATAGCATAAGAGGAGGGTAGGTCACCTTCAGCACTATGCCCCCATTCTTGTATTTAATGTAAGTGCAATGTCCCCAGAGGAAGAATACCAATAGGGGCAAGCCAAAAGTCATCTAATGAATAGGCCCCATGTCACACTAGTGGTTTATACCCACTATCATGCACGATGTGCATTGGCCCTCATGAGAGAATTTCAAACATTTATGGAACACCGAAGGTACTGCATTCATGGAAACTATCCATGGAAGGCCTAGATTCACTCTTAATAAGTCTGATTCTAGCATGGTATAGAAAAGGGAATTCATAGTCCTAGGCCCTACCAAGACTGAAAGGGTGATGAAACTAATGGGAGAGATGAAAACCCCATCATATGTACATGTTTTCTTAGATTTATCGCACCCATCGTTATGTAGAAAGTTTATTAGCATAATCTCCTTTGTAATAATGTTAACTCAACATGTAGGGTCAACAAGAATCCTAGTCACGATGTTCTCGTTGATACGAGTGGGAATGTATAGAGGTGAGGTTTCTCTATTTACATTCATAAATGTAAAGGTTGTAGCAGGTGACCCATTCACAGGGTGCACAGAAGGGATGGGAAGATGCATGAAAGAGGCCATTTTTTACATACTCTAAAAATGACTTCCTTAGAGCATCCTAGAGGTTCGATAATCAAACAATGAGCTATTCTAGAATTTGTTCCATATTGTTTAGGGATCCTTCTAACTACACCACTAGGGGTTGTAGGTTTGGTTGCAAGGCTATGCGCCCTACAACACACACACCTACAACACACCTAGAACACGAGAGAAGACTCCTTCAACACTGTGAAATAGAACCAAAGTAGTTCACATCAGGTTCACCAAAATTTAGAAGAGGGGGACTGACTGCTTAGGACCCCAGGTCACAAGAGGGTCTAGAACAATAGGCTACCCTGATCTACCTCAAGCTAACAAAATGTTTAAGGAGAGTTTAAAGTTTAAACACTAAAAGGAAGATCAACTAGGTTGTTGCTATCCCTTTACAAGCCCAAATATTTTAGGAAGTCAAGTGAGCAAGTTTTTAGAGTCTAGACTGCAACTCAAACAAATCACTATCAAGGGACTACGGTGCGGGACATGAATGTTAGTGTGGCGCACTGGTGTCATAGTGGGGCACTAGCATCCGTATGAACAAAAAGTGTAAGATACAGTCAAAAGCTAAGGAAAACCTACCAACGACCTAACTGATGCAGTTTGATGTAATGAAAGAAACAAAAAGTAGCAAAATAACATAATATCGAGAAGAGAACTAAGACTAAATCTAATTATGAAATGACAAATATGAGTGAGGAAAGCACACCTTCCTACCCATGAGTTGATATCTTCAAGATCTTCACCTCAAGGAGAACCTACACACAAAAGATGGAAAAATGTTGGGCTTGTGTTTAGAGGACTACCTTAGTTGGTCCCCCGCTTTGGTGTTTCCACCTCCATAGACAACCAAATAGCAACAATTGTAGAAATATGATAAAGAAGAGTATGTATCTAAGTAGAGATACCAAGCAATAATAAAACACAATATGCTATGATGTCAAATACAATAATGTAAAATGAGTAAGAAATGAAAGGATATCGCCTTCTCAACCAAATGTCGTCAAGGAAAATGGAGGAAGGATCGAGCATGCAAGCCTTCAAAGACCAACATTGCAACAACAAGAGAGTGAACCAACCAAATATCAACTTGCAACTTCAATGGAGGTGGTGGAGCTTGAAGGAGCTGAAAGTGAGTATGGAAGTGTGTGGATTGTAAGAATGCTCAAGAGGAATGTGAAGAAGATGAGTTGAATGGAGAAGATATGAATTTGAAAGAAAAATGGAGGTAAAGGATCCATTCAAAGTCGGTCCAAAGGGAAGGAGACATTACACTTCACGTCTAATGGAGGAGTGTAACACCTCTATGGATTTTTGAGGCAGGAATCCTGTCAGGACAACAATGCATCACACAGACGTCCACATGTTGCATTAGCATCCCTAACAAAATATCCCCTAAAACAGTTGCCAAGTGGACAAGGAAAGGTGGGGGAAATAAGGATTGCATTATCAAATTTATTTATCTAAGGTAGGATATAGTGTAAATGAGGAATTTGTAAGGGGTACAAATTCATGCCATTACAATTGGACATTTATAGGAGCAAAGACTCTTCTTTCTTATGATTTTCTCACATCAATCATCTTGAATGAGGGGCCACAAGTGTTTGTAATTCTCTCTTTCTTATCATTCAAATAATATTGTCTAGTGTAATGTATGATCTCGCCTAGTGTATTTTTATCATGATAGGGGTTCTCCTACATAGCGAGGTTTATTTCTATCACATGTATATTTTACTTTTTATGTCTTTTGATCTTGTTTGGTTTTTTGTGGAGGTGGAAACACCAAAGTGGGGGTTTGAATAGGAAAACCCCTATACAACCCCAAAATTTTCCTTGTCTCCATGTTTGTAACTGACAAATAGGTTTGGCAAGCGAAGGACTTCATTTTTGTAATTTTTGGGCTCTATTCATATAAATGACAGTATAGATGCATAGATTTCCATTGGCATGTCGGTGTCCAAGGGTGAGACTTCATCTATCTGGTACGATATTGTGTATATTTAGGGTTTTCTATTTCTATAAACTAAACATTTTTATCACCATGTATTTGGAAGTTATTTGACATTTTAGTTACATCTTTTGTTAAGCATAGCTTAGAATTCAGTTTTAAAATACTTCTATTTCTAGTTCAGTTGAGCCTTGTAAATTGAGGTAGTGGAGAGCTATTTGTTCCTTAAGACCTTGTCATCTTGATAGTAGAAAATCCTCTCTATACCTATTCGAGCACACCATAATGATTATTCATTGTGATAATAAAAATGTCATTAGCTTGATAACAAAATATAAAGTTCATGTGTGGACAAAGTATTATTTATGTGCAATATTATTTTTTAATGAAATAGTGGCAAATAAGAGGATCAAGGTAAAAAAGGTGGATATTTGGATATACTCTTAAGATGCTTTGATGAACTTTGTGAGCATAGAGTAGTACAATTTTAGGTAATCTATGGAATTTCTAACCTTGACAATTTGTCCTTGGTTGTTTCCACTTTTTCTCATTTTTGCAATCAATACAAGTGGGTGAATGCTAGGATTAGGGTGTATTATGTACACCTTTCAAATCTAGCAAAATATTTTATTTATTTAATATTCATACTATTATACCCACATGTAAAATGGTGCCACTTCTAAGGTGACACTCCATTTCCACTTGTAATTAGTTGTATGATATGTGTAAGATGGATATATGCCATTGTAAGCTATGTAAGATCATGTAAGATCATGAAAGAGTTGGGCTACAAAGATTACTTGTAAGAGCATCTTTGATAAAAAAAATATGAGCATGTGTAAGTCCATTGCTTAAGAAACTAGATGTAACAAAAAGGGGTTTCCCATGTTGGTAGGAGGAATATTTGGCTAAGGGATTATTCTTACATATTAGAAATTACATTTTATTCATGGATTGTTGGCCCATCAAAAAGTGGACACAAATTGGGTTCCTTATTTTGGAATGTGGTTTTGAAAATCACCTGTGTTTTCCTACTTCACCCTTTGCCTATATATTGGATGTTTAGGATGGTTTCCATGTCCAATTTAATGTAGGGCTATGTTACCAGTTTTTCTCCAAGAATGGAGTGTAGACACTTGTGAAACATAATGAGCTTAAGATTATATTATAATAATTTATTGTTGAATATAATATATTGCCTTTTTCTTTGAAGGAATTTTTTTTCTCTTTATAGGGGTTTCCCAAGGTATATTTGGTGTTTCTTCTTCTTGTAATTTTTTCAGTCTATCATTTGTCATATTCTATATTCATTCTTTCTTCTTTCTAAGTGCAATTTATAAGTTAAAACTCTACCAAATTTCTATTAGATTGTAAAGCTAAACCTTTCCTTTTTGGATTGAGTAGGAATAATTCATATCTCTTGCTTTGAGTTAACTAGCAAATAAATATTTGAGTTCGTTAGTCCCTACCAACATCATTCTATAGGTACTCTAGGCTAACATCCTATAAGTGTTAAAATCAACATGTTTGACTCTTAGATAATGTCAAGTTAGGTATTAGATATAGGTCATGGTCAAATCATAAGATAGACCACTTAACAAGAGTAGACAACTCTCCTACACTTTAGAATTTACTCGATAAGGGATGGTATCCCATAAAATGTTACAAAATAATTAAAGTGAATTAAAAATTCAACACAAATGTAAGTTATACCTTTTGTGAAGATAACCTAATTAATTATCACTAATTACCCTTCATAATAGTTCACTCAAATTTATTAGCTATGATCTCAAATTTATAAAAATTAAATAGATTTGGTAAAACTTAACAAAAAATAAAAATAAAAAATAATTTAATCAAATTTCCATTTATAACCTCCCAAAAGATCAAGAAAAAAAAATTACTTAACAAAAAGATATTACATTAAAATATTTATAATATAGTATGCTCATTTCCTTTTATGATAAGAGTGCCTTAATACATTGGTGACATAATGTGTAATTATCGTAGTATACAAAGATCGATAAATTGCGCTATCGACTAAGAGTATTTCTTCTTTCAAAAAAATAATGTTGACGTGGAATTGCTTTTATTCTTTGATGACTTGCGCAGGTATTGGTCCGCCGCAACAGCCAATGCCCAGCTAGAAAAGACTAACCAAAGCATAAGAGATATACAAGGTTCTCTTAACTTTGCCGTTGGTCTGCAAACTGGGCGACAAGTAAGAGATATTAAACTGCAAACTCTTCGACAAACTACCTTTCGTTCTGAGCAATCGCCTTCCGAGCTACTTGACTTTAAGCCAGGTAACACCCTCTGTTTAACCATGGAAGATTGTATTTTAAAATAGTTTCCTTTAGAAGTTGGGATGTCAGTGTTATTTCTAACCTTTCTATTTTTCTTTCGTTTTCACAAAACCGAAAACAGTGGGTATTGAAAGCGAAGTTGCAAAAGTGATGGAGCTGTTGGACATGGAAGGCACCGAACCAGTACTTGCCGTCGTTTTATGCGGATTTGGAGGTGTCGGAAAAAGTACACTGGCCGCTTCAACTATTCAGAGTTTGAACTGGCCCAAACTCATGGCTTCTCCAGACTTCAAATTTTCCAGTGTGAAAATAAACCACAATACTCCAAATATTGAGTCCCACATCATCGACCTCCAACAATACATTATCACTGATATTGAAGGAAAGAAACTCCAGTTGCGAAGTTCCGATGATGGGCGAAACAAGCTCCAACAGTTCATGGAAAACAAATTCTGCTTTCTTTACATCGACAATGTCGTTGACAAAGAACATATTGGGCAGCTTTACCCAAAGATTTGTTGTGGTTCAATAAATCAAATATGTCCGAGGAGAATTCGGAGAAGCAGAAAACAAAACTGAGGATACTCGTAACGTCCAGGGAAAAGAATCTCAAACCCAAATTTAATATCAACTGCAATGAATATGAAGTGCATGCTTTCTCTGATGAAGCAGCCGAGCTCCTCCTGAGAGAGACAATCCTCTCATCACAAGGCCAATTCAGTCTCAACTTTGATGAAAGAAGTCTCCAAAAATCTGTGGCCCGAGAATGCAGAGGTGTTCCGCTAATCTTGGCTGTCTTCGGCAACCACTTAAGAGCGGAAAGAGAGGAAGGACCACAAAGAGCGGAACGAAGTTACAGGGAAGCCCTTGCAGCTCTTCGAGAGGGAAACCTCGATAGCTTCACAGACGAAGATATTAGTGGAAAGCTCTTTTTTGTTTTTCGCAAAATGAGGGAGGAAGAAGAAAAAGATGCATTCCTTGACATTTGTAAATATTTTTATGGTTGGGAATGGAATCTTGTTGGCAATATTGTAGACCTTTCTAGACTTGAGTCTCTACAAAGGAGAATGTTGATAAACAAAAGCGACTCAGGAAAGGTCATTGTTCATGACATCCTTCGCTTGATGGGAGTGAAAGAGGCCAAACAGACAAGGCTTTCAAATTATGAGGAGTTTTCTGAATTCCTCAAAGATAGTGAGGTAAATCTCAAAACTGTGAAAGGCATCTCACTCGTCAGAAACAAGTCTCTAACAAGACTGGAATCGAAACACTTGGATGCCGTATGTCACTCGTTGAGAGTACTAACGATAGGAGACTAGGTAAAGACTGATGGGCCTCCTTGCAATAGGGTTTTTAAAAATTTGAGATATCTCAGTGTAGGGGATTTGATTGATTTTCCATTTCAAGATGCTTCGCAACTGCCGAAGCTCACGGTTTTCTTCAACAGGTCAAAGCACGGCATGAATTTGCCTCAGGTAAGGGAGAATTCTTTAAATTAGATATAATAAAACAGCTAGGACATTATTTTTTTGATCAATGTTTGCCATAAAATTTCTAAGATATGAGTAATGAAATAAATTTATATACAGATTTTACAGCATGTCAAATTACTGCTTTATTGTATGGTATTACTTAATTTTGGAAGCCGTTAACTCATTCTATTTATTACATTGTGACAATCATGGTAATAACGTGATTTTTTTGCACATAGCTTCCACGAAGTCTGAAAGTGATCTCTCAAGAAGTAGCAGATCCGGATTGCCATTCCTTTGAAATACTTCCTTTACAAAGTCTGTATGCTTTGCAAAATTTTACAGTGAAGACGAGGAAATCAGTGGAACTTCCAAAGGAATGCCATCTTCCTTCATCTCTAGTAGATCTCCAATTGAATTGTTGCAGTCAGCTACCGAAAGATTTCAGCAATCTCACTGCTCTTGAGCGCTTGACTCTCGATAAGTGTGACTTGGAGTCTTTGCCTCAAGGATTCGGAAACCTCAAGAAACTGAAGCATTTGAGCATGGAAGACTGCGGAAGTTTGACTTCCCTGCCGGAAGAACTTGGGCTGCTATCTTCAATGACTAGTCTGAGGTTGCGCGGATGCACGCTTCTCGAAAAGTTGCCTGTTGACCTGGGAAAATTGAGTGCAATAGAAGAGCTTAGCATGGGAGAGTGTAAGAATTTGAGGGAACTGCCTCAAGGCTTTGGCGGATTATCTTCTCTCCAAAAGCTGGACTTAACTGGATGCATCAGCTTGCAGCGACTGCCAGAAAGCGTTGAGAAGCTTCCAATTGAGTCGCTTACTCTCCGATCACTGCCGAATTTAGATGAACTTCCCGAAAGTACTGGAAACATGCCACGTCTTACTCACTTGAAATTGATATCCTGCGACTCATTAACCACTCTTCCCAATAGCTTTGTGCAGTTGAGCTATTTAGAGACCTTGGAAATTAGTGATTGCGACTCATTAACCACTCTTCCCAGAGACTTTGGCCGGCTCAGTTTCTTGAAGGAGATGAGCGTGAGACGCTGCCCTAAACTGGAGGAGCTGCCTCATGGATTTCAAGCACTGCCCGCCTTAAAATCCTTCTTATTGGTGAGTTGTGACAGGTTACTGAATCTTCCGGCAGGGTTCGGGGAGCTCATATGTTTGGAATCCTTAATGCTAATTAGCTTGTTAATCTCAAGTCTTCCTGATGGATTTGGGAAGCTCAAAAGATTAGAGACGCTAAACATAGGTGCATGTCCCAAACTAGAAACATTGCCAGAAGATTTTGGAAGTTTGGCGTCTTTGACTGTGTTAAGGTTGGGTGCGTGTCCCAATTTGGACGGACGAGCAATGGAGAGAATAGTGAAATTAAAGTTTTGTTGTTGGGCAATTATTGATAGGAGCCATAAATTGATTAAGAGGTGGCAAGAAATGCGGGAGGAAGAGGAATATCCTATGGTTGTATCGGTTGGTATCGGAAAGTATTATATATTAGCCGAGGGGATAGTTTGTGATGTGGTAAGCCGTTCTTTACGTTTCTTCCCTGCGTCGTTTGTTAAATGGAATTCTCTTTGAAATCTCAATTTGAGGTATATCTATTGTGTGCAGGACGAAGAGGAGGTGTGTCGCGCAGCGAGAGTGGGTTTGTTGGGTGCGAGGTGCATACAGCTGGACGGCACTACACAGCAATTGATGGAGCGATCGACTTCCATTTTGTTCGAAGCGGACACAATTGTGGCAGTGATCGCCCTTCCTGTCCGCATGGAAGATCATTACCGTCGGCTTACAGAACGACTTGTAGGGGTGACGATGGAAAAAGCAAAGATGGCTTCTACAGGACGCCTGCAAATTGTTTTTGTGAAGAGAAAAGATCAGAAGGGCGAAACAACAGAAAAAGAAAAACAAGAAGAAGAAGACTGTTTTCGTCAAATTTTAATGTCGATGCCGAAAGGATCATGTGCCATTCCTTCCACTGAAATGAGGTGCCATCGTCTCATTACGTCCACTCTCTTTGAAAGTAGGAGACATGATTACACTGCTGACAACAAACTTGGCTGCTGCATGCTGAAAATGCGGGTAGATGATAAAGGAAATAAAATCTTGCAGTTGGATAATTTTATTGGAGAGGACGACATTTCAGGAGACGTTCTCCACAGCTCAGAAAGCATGTCTGAAGAACATGTACTTCCCAATAGCTTTGGAAATTTTATAGAATCTATATGTGCAGGGAAGCTTCCTGGAACAGCTGGGTTATCTGATTCTCTGCCCAGGGAAAGTATGTTTACAGAGTTCCTTCAAATATTGAAGGAAAATAAAACAGAGCACCTCATCGACAGCAAACTGAACAAGGTAATTTCACAATATAATAAAACTGTAAAATATATTTTTTGTTTAAGCATACAAATATAAACTTGAAGCAAATTGATATATACTTATACGTAACACATAGCTTAACAAAATATTAGCTGTGTTCAGAATGAACGTGAAACGTGTCCAATTGATGTAATTTACTGTAACTTGCATGTTTCAGGTAGAGTTAGATCAACTAAAGGGACATGTGGTGGGCATCTTCATATGTGATCGAAACATTCATGAATATATAAAATTTCAACAGGTCTATAAAGAACTCAGGGATAAAAGTTTCAATTTTGAAGTGCTTTGGATTCCTTTAACTGAACATGGATTTTATGGGATTGGCACTTATGCAAGGGCTCTTCAAAATATGACATGGGCAGCTCTTCCTGATCCTAATTTGGTCAAATTGAAAAGTGGAGAACCACATTTTATTATATTTGACGAAGAAGGAAGTATTGGCAATCCACATGCATTGTCTTCAATGATGTCATGGGGTGCAGGAGGCTATCCATTTACCAAAAGCAAGATTCATGAAATTGTTTCTACTATACAAAGTGAATTCAGCTTAATTTTTTTCTTCTACAAAATCAATTTGGTAAGATCTTAAAGTTAAGATGTAATTTTTTAATTTAATTTTAAAATAATTATAATTTTATATTTTTTGATATTTATCATTCATATTATTTATAACTTTTTTTTATATGGTTGCAGGTGAATAAAGAAATAATAAAAAATAAATTGATTTTCTTATATGCTGAATCTCCCAGTTCAAAATTAGAAATGAAATCTAAATTAGATCAATTAGCACAACTACATGGTAATTTTGAAATTATTTATGTGGGATACTATTTTATGGAAGAATATGACATACCAACATTCAAAGAAATTTATGAAAATGTGATACAAAAAATGAATTGGCCCAAACTCTCATTTGAAGATATGGTTACATTTTGGTATCATTGCAAGTATTTATCTAAAGAAATGAAGGATCAATCGAATGAGACCCCTAAAGAATTCAAGATGCTTCCTAATCTTTTATGTATTGAAAAGAGATGGTTAGTTTTACTAGATATTGATGGCATAGTAACAAGGAGTGGATATGAAGTGGTGAAGATGATGTGTAAAAAGAATGATGAGAAAAGAGGTGGGGTGGGTGCTATAGTGAAAAACGAGTTATTGGAAAGCTTAAAAGTTGGAAAATGTAATGAAATAGTGAAGACATTTTTCAATGATAGAATCATAAACCATCCGAAACATTCACATCATTTGGTAATAGAGGGTAGAACAAGGCGGATCTGTGACGTATGTGGTCTTTCTATTGTACTTACATGGGACCGGCAAAGGCAATACAGGTGTCAGCAATGTCATTGGAATTTATGCTCAAAATGTTGGAAATTGTTTGTAAAAAGTCAAATACAAGACTTGTCCTTAACTAAGGATAGAGACAACTAAAAAGCTACCCACCTAGGCAAGAAATTATAACATTTTTATATATTTCACATTCTCACAAATATTACTTTTGAGACATTCAGTCCCGTTGTAATTTGGACTTGGATGGAAACATAATAAGTGTGATGTAATTATAACATTGATTGTTATGGCATTCCATCACCCATGAGATCACATTTCTTTGAGGTATTTTTCTAAACAGTTCATTGCCTTGTCTATGCTACCACATTTTCCATACATGTCTACGAAAGCATTTAATCAAACAATTCATTACCTTGTTGCTATGACTAAAAGCCTAAAATAGTCGCTTTCAAAAAAGCTATGGATGGTTGGAAAAAATATATCAAAGCATAATAGTAAGAAATATATATTTCAATAAGTACTCAAAATTTTGTCAATTATCTCATACATTATAAGCCATGACTTGCATCACTATTGTAGTTTTCATAGTTGATTAATGTTGTTTTATTTTCAAATGATGCAAGTGGAGACACCTCTCAATGTTCATAGGGAAATGGATCATGGTGTCTCTTCTACAATAGATAGCTCAATGCCCTTGACAATAGTATGAGGTAGATAAGTAAATTTCAAATTACATTTGTTGTTATAGTTGTTTATTATTGAAAATTCAAATTATTATTGATTTGTAGTTTAATTTATATTTGGATAGTTTATATAGGACATTAGAATGCAACAACCTGAGCTTGTTGTTGTGGCAAAAGAGGAGAGAGATCATTTGGAGGCAGTAAGTGATTATTTTATTAAATTTTATAATGTAATTTCTATAGATTAATGTCTATATTTTTTATTGCAATAGCTAAGGCTCCACGAAGAACTAAATAGGAGGAGCAACCCTCTAGTTTGAAGTAGACCACTCTCATATGCATCTCCATCCCCCCGAAGGTCAAAGTCCACCCATGATCTATTTTCTTTACCTAGAGGAGAATTACTTCTTATGGCATTTGTGGACATATATTTTGTATTGCATATAGTTGA
The DNA here is from genome assembly GCA_007258455.2 of Sequoia sempervirens. NCBI lineage: Eukaryota > Viridiplantae > Streptophyta > Pinopsida > Cupressales > Cupressaceae > Sequoia > Sequoia sempervirens. Next base: position 195,579,692 of record VDFB02000007.1, read on the forward strand.
CATTGTATGCCTATATGGAATTCTTGTAATCCTATATGGCTATTTTGTATATATTTTATACTTATATCAACATCTATTGATGTATGCCTACTTGGCTATTTGTTTAATACACATCTTTTTTATTGATGGTGTCCATATTTGCATTATAAATCCATGTTTCAATAGATATTTGTAGATGGTTTACTTCAAATATTTAAAATACAATTGTATTACATTCACTCTTCCTTTATATAATTGTAAATATATAAACTTTGAACATTATTCTCCTCTAAGATTATTTTAGGAAGTGTTTTGCATAACTTTCTTCCTTTAAATTCTAAGTTCTCAAAAGCATTAGTGAACCTTCCATTTTTGCTAAAATAGAGTTATTAACATTAAAAACCTTAAGAAAAACACTATGCAATGCACCCAAGATTGAGGCTTCATGCTTCATGCTTCTTATGTATACTTCACGTGTTCATGTGTATTTTTCATTATTTCTATGTATACTTCATGTATTATGTGCATTCACATGTACACTTCATGCTTCTTGTGTATACATCATGTATTCACATGTATGCTTCATGCTTCCTATGTATACTTTATGTGTTGCATGTATTCACATGTATGCTTCATGTTTCCTTTGCATACTTCATGTGTTTACATGCATGCTTCATGCTTCCTATGTAAATCCATGCAACCAAATGAATGTGAAATCCTCCCTAAGAGACCAATCGTAAGGAGGACGAAAACTCTACATCTACCCTGTTTGCTCTATAAAAAACCGATAAAGCTTGCCATCCTCACTAAAATCTTGCAAAATCAGAGTCAAGGAACACTCTGAAAATGCATAGTAATCATAATTCACAAAAAAGAGAGGAGTCCACACATAAACTGGCCTTCTGACTCCATGTTCATCAAAACTAGCAAAGCCCATACGTTTTCTAAAGAAGTCAGGGTTCTGGTGCAAAAACATGTGAGCAAGGAGAAAATAAAACTAGAACTTTTGTTGTGTGTTGTATTCCTTAATTTGATTCAACATTTCTTGGACGATGACTTCCACGAAGTCATACCAGACTAAAGAATGTTGCCTCCTCAACTAAAAACCTAGACCTAGTTAAAACTCTTCCATGTACCTGTCGCTGTCCATGTTGCAAATGAAATCCATCATAGAGAAGGCTTCTTACAAGTCCAAGCTAAAAGGGTTGTGCGTGACTAAAATTTGTGGCAGCTTTGCAAAATCTTCTTTAGGCCTTTTGGTTTCTTGGTTATAAAAGTTCTGAGTGAGATCTCTAGTCTTCCAGAATTCTTCCACCTTTTTCTGGAGTGAATGTTTCCATCCTTTCCACTCTAGAGCCCCTCCCAATGGGGATGCATAGCATATCCCTTATAGCCTCTATGCTGATCACAACCCTCAATTCCTAACCCTCAAAGTTGTCGATATGGAGGTTAAATTTTTGAATGCACTCGTGACCAAGCTCCGGGCAGTAATGCACAAAAGTAACAATATACTGTGGGAGATCGCAAAACCATAGCTTTTGTGCCAAAGACTATTCACTACTAACTTGTTTCATCTCTCACAGGCTGCTTCCCTAAGACTCTTAGGGTTGGTTTTAAGAATAGGGTCATGAATGTTATCCAATTCCTCTGTTATCAGGGTTCGATCCCTATAAACTTTCTTGTCCATGGCCTGTGTGTGGATCCACTTTGGATTCTTTGGTATCCCAGGTGAAGTGTAAGAGATGTTATAAAAAATGTTGGTCATTGGTGCCGCACGCATGGCATCAAATAAGCTTTGGGTCACCTCTCCTTGTGCTTCCATCTAAATATTATGGGCCATTTCAAGAATTTGTGGACCTTAGCAACATTCAAACTCTCTGCAATTCACTTGGGTTCTTCAGAAAATTCTACACTCACAACTCTTCACACTAAATAGCGTACTCAGGAAACTCTTCATAGTCTTGTTCTTTCTCATGCAACACTTATCCCATTCTCGAATTGGAGATGTCGACAATGGTTGCCTTGTTGCAATAAATTTGGCATGTACCACCAACTCCTCCATTCATGTGAAAGGAATTTTTTTCCTTTTGAAAAGACAATAATTCATAATGACGATTAGTCATTATGTCCTATGGTGCGATTTCTTGGGAAATTGAGCCGATGATTGAAGGCATACAAAACCTTTCGCTTGCTTTGCAATTAATAACCTAAAAAGAATGATTAGGCCAAAAGCGCAATGAGTACACAAAAAGATTGAGTTCATCCTTGGAGAAATAAAAATTTCCACAGTATGACACATTAGCACTTGACTGCGCGGATGATCACTTGGGACTACCATGAGTTTTAGCTAATTAATTACTCATTAACTTCTCACGTAGCAATTCGTACACAACAGACGCAAATAGGTGGGATTCTCAAGTTTTCTCTTGGTGGGAATTTCGAGATGGCTCTTGATGGGATTTTAGCGTTAATACTCGATCAGCATCTGCTTATCGCACACATGTACCTTGGTATTTCTATAAACTAGGCCCAAAGACAACAACAAAATGTGCACTTGTTTGGTAATTGGGAAGAATTAGCATTTGGTATTTGGGTAGAGATAGGCACAATGAATACTCCAATTACGCTTACTAGCAATAGGTCTCAGGCAACATTTCTAGGAAAAAATTCTAGCAGGCATCTTAAATGCATGACGAAGAACATTCTTTGGCAATTATATCAATGAAGTGGATACTGGGAAGGTATTGCATAGAATATGAGGATAAGTATAGGATCAATACTAACATTTTCTCCCATTTCGTTGCCTCTCTGCTTGACATACAGGTACCCAAGCCAATGATCCTGCAACTCACCATGGAAATCTTCCCAAAGCGCTACCTTGGTGGTCTTGGCAAAGTTGTGACAAATGCGGTGTATGGCCTTGGTCTCCCCACAACGAGTGACCTCCACAGACATACTGAAAAAGATGTAGTGGTGTCATGGGTACCATTCCTGAGTGGATTCTGCATTATGAAACTTGGAGAGAACTTCCAGAGGGTTACTCGTGCTTGTCACTTCCTGATATGCTGCTACAACGTGGTGCTATTCTATGATGTGGAGTGGTACACCAATTTCAGAAACCTGGTCTATCCTCCACCGCTTGCCATTGCTATTGTTGATGCTCCTGCTAATGTTCCAGATGTTGTCGATGAAGTTGTTCCTGATGTTGCTGATGCTCCTATTGATGTTCCTATTGCCCCAATTTGAAGAATGAACTCCATTCTCCCACTTTTTTTATATATGCCTTGAAAGGATTTTAATACATGCTCAAAAAACTGCATAGTATATATATATACTTGAAAAGTATGGCCTGACAACCATTTTGGAATGTACTATCAAAGTATATAATACCGTATAATGAATATATAGCCTTTTGAATTAAATTTCTATCTCTTTTGCTTTCTTTGCTTCTGCATTATGGGTTCCATTTTGAAAGATTGGTCGAACAAAAACAAAAACACAAAGGAAGTTTATATAATTACATATCTACACTAGAAAAATGATTAATAAAGCTTAATTGAACAATTTGAGGTGGATTCCATTAACTGGAATCCCCAATGCTTATTTTTCCATATTTTCTAGTTCAAATGCATTATGTTGCTTACATTGAATAATACAAAAAGGGCCTTCCCATAGGCTATCAAAATTTCCATGTAGGCTAGGCTTTGCAGCCCTTTCGTTGAATTTTAGTACTAGGTCTCCACATTTAAGACCTTGGTCAGAGGTCTTCTTGTCAAAACACATTTTAACCACCTATTGGCGGTTATTCATGGCCATTAGGGATTTTTCTCTTTTCTCCTACACCTCCAACAACTCAACCAACCAAACCTCCATGGCTATGTTCTATTCAACCTCTAGAGACTTGAGCAACTATAGTGCAGGAATTTCCATGGAGACGGGCAATAGCGTTTCCTAAACTTGTATACCATCTCATACAACGAAGTCTTAAGGACTTGCTTAGGAGTTATCCAGTCATCCTAGAGCACTGCTCGGAGGTTCTAATGCCACTCTTTTTGATGCCCCGACCCAATTCTTTTAATGAGTCAGACTAAATTTTTATTAGTCAACTCGGCTAGACCATTTCCCTATAGGTAGTAGTTTGAAGATGTTTTTAAGAATATTCCATGATTGAATGCAAACTAACATACCTTTGATCCTAGGAAAGCTTTAGCACTGTCTAAGATTATGGTCTTTGGGGGGCTGAATCGTGTTACTAGGACCTCGATAAAGTTCACAATCTCCACCTCTATTACATTCTTCAGGGGCATGGCCTTAGTCCATCTGGTAAAATAGTTTGTAGCCATGAGGATCCATTTGTGTCCAACACTAGAGGTGAGATTAATCATCCTGATAAAATCAAGGCCCCATTGTGCAAAGGGTTCCTTGATAACTATTGGATTTAGGGGCATTGTTGAGTTCTTCCTTCTCCATGTGAAGAATTGGCATTCCTTGAAGGCCTTAACCAAAGAGTGTGAGTCATTAAATAGTGTAGGCCAGAAATATTTGACACACATAATTTTGATGGCGGTGGTCTTTGCAGAGAAATATCCATTTGCGGGATTGTTGTGGAATATGTCTAGAATTTTCTTTGCTTGCTCTGTGGTGACACACCATAGTAGAATTCCATTGAAGTTCCTTTTGAAAATGACTCCCTTGATGAGCACATATTCGATATTCTACAATCTGTAGAATCTTCTCTTCTGAGAAGGGAGGCCCGTTGGGTATTTCCCAATCTGCATGAATATCATTTGATCCACTAACCAATAGCCTTTGGAATTAGGTTCGTTCATTAGGATCAACTTGGGTTGTTCCTCTTCAAATGCCATTTCTTAATCATGTACCAAATACTCACACAGTCCTCTCCCTTGGATGGTCTATGTGGGTATGACCTCAATTTCATATTCCAGGATCTTAGTAAGCTAGTTGGACCTTTTTTTTGTGATTTCTCCTTCCATAATGTATTCACGCACACTAGAATGCGTGACATATACTACCACCTTGTTGCAAGATATGAGATGTCAGAACTTCTTGAGCCCCTTAATAATGATTTTTTTTTCCTTTCAACAAAGTTATAATTGATTTCATAATCCTTTAAGGTCTATGAGTGGAATGCTCTTAGATGCTCTCCCTTTCCTTTGCCATCCTTCTGGTTCAAAACAGTAGTAATGTTGGATTTGCTATTAAACACATACATTATGAAGTCCTTTGATTGGTTTTGGTTTACCAGCACAGGAGCTAAAGAAATAGCATCCTTAACTTTCTCAAAGGCTTCTCTGGCCTCTTTTCTATTTGAACAATATATCTTTCTTGAGCATTAGGGTAAAAGGTCTAATTAGTCCTGCAAAATTAGAAATGAAATTTGTCACAAAATTTACCTTCCCTAGAAAGGACTGAATTCGCTTCTTGTTGACTGGTAGGGGAGGCTCCCTAATTTCCTTTACCCACTTTGGGGCAATTGCAATTCCATCTTTGGACACCACGTGCCCCAATAATTTTCCTTGCGACACTCCATAAACACATTTTTTGGGGTTCAGGGATACTTTAAACTCCTGGCATCTTTTAAAAACCATTTCTAGATGACCAAAATGATCATCCTTAGATTTAGAGAATATAGTCAGATCATCCAAGTACATTAAGATAATCTTGTTGATCAATTCTTTGAAAGCAATATCCATTGCCTGCTGGAAGGTAGCTCTTGCATTTGAGAGACCAAAAGGCATTTTTGCATAGGACAACATTCCCCACTTGGTAGTGAACATTGTTTTGTGTCGATCTTCCTCTTTTACCTTGATTTGGTTGTAACCGAAGAAGTCATCCAATAGAGAAAACATTTCCGAGCCAACTACTATTTACAACATAGACTCCACAGAGGGAAAGGGGTAGTGGTCCTTCAGGGATGCACTGTTCAAGTCCCGAAAATCAACACACAAGTGGATGTCTCCATTCTTCTTTTGGACAGGAACCAAGCTGGACACCCATGTGTTGTGCCTAATCAGGAAGACAATCCATGACTGAATTAGCTTTGTCAACTCTTGAGCCATCAATGCCTTAATCTTTGGATTTACTGGCCTCCACTTCTGGCAGATAGGTTTTACTCCTTCCATCAGCTCTATAGTATGTTGGATGAATTCAGGATCATATCCCTTGAGGTCATCATATGACTAGGCCACTACTCCTTCATAATTTTGCAAAAATAAATGAGCCTCTCTTTATCATATTCTGTCCCATCTTTTCCAACCTTAGTCACTGTTGAATGCTGAATGCTACAAACTTCCTTGCATCTCTTGTTTTCAGAGTGACCAATAAATTGGTTTTGTCGGATTGAATAATTTTCCCTTCATAGGCCTCAACAATTTTAATTTGGAGTTGCTCAACAACATTCTCCTAATTGTTGGATGAATGAGGGATGTGTTCATCGAACATTTCACACTTTGATCATTATCTAGGATTTCCAACTCATGAATCAGAATAGGTCAACGATTTATCATGATTCAGATCTATTTTTATTCTGAATTATTCAGATAACATGATTCAAATATTTTGATCAGTCCACATCTGTTCAGTGACCATATTTTGGCTATGAGAGCCTTCAATTTACTTCACATTGTTTTGAACCATTATTTTTACCATCCGATCCACAGACCGGACTGCACCAGCCTCATAGCGATCGGTTACCCGCAGGTCGAAAGCGGCATTCAGGCCTTTTGCCTGAAGGTAGTCAAAACACCATTATCTGTTCAATGAACATAACGGAGGTTTCGGTCACCGGCCCCGACCTCAAATCGATTCATCGCGATGACATAGGTTCTAATTGCGGCAATATACTTTTGAAAGATCGTTGTTCATACCATCAGAGATCTCGATCAACCCCGCCGTCACTTCTATCTGCGGCATCAATGCAAGCCCGGCAGGAGGCAAGAGGCGCCGATCGCGGTCATCTCATGTTTACAATCATCTGCTCCCAGATCGCGCATCACCCACCGCATCAATACATCGTATCTGCACCCAGACAGCAGACACAGAAATGGTGTTCTACCATGTTTCAAACAACCCTCCATGTGTTCATAGCTGATTCTTAAGGCTTCCATTATCTACCTGGGTATGACTGTGGTATTATCACTAGAGTCAATCATAGAATTGTGCAACAACTTCTTACCCACAATAAGAGTTAGGAAAAATGTTTTCAGTTTTGTCTTACCTCTAACTTTGGTAGAGGCTTCATCTATACTATTTGTGAGGACTTTGGATGGAGGTGATGAATCAATGACCTTTACCTTAAGTGATTGCTCTACTAGCTCAGTGCTTGTATCTTCTAGTCGGGCCTTCTGCAACAATGATTTCTGCTCCAGAATAGCTAAGATATCCCAAAGAGACACATTAGTAGAAGATTTCTTCAATTTTTCCACCACATTGAATGGCAGTGGATTCAAAGGATTTTGTTCCTTAGCCCTTGTTATAAAAATTTCCTTTCACGACCGAAATTGTTGTGCAATTGCAGAGGTAGTAGGAGTTTGGTCAGGGACACTTTTGAGCTGCGGGATGACCGATTCACCTGTGAATCTCCTCTTAGAATGAGAGTTGTAATTGGATTGCACTTGAGGGGCCTTTGATGTGGAAGCATCGTTTGTGAATACTGCCTCTTCTTCTTCCATCCAGGAGAAGAGCACGTGATCAAGAGCTATATCTGTCTCTTGCTCTAGGGAAATTCCTTGCATTTGTGCGGTGAGTACCATGTTTTCCATTTGTAGAGAGGCATATACATAACCTCCTGATTCTGACACCATTCCTTGATTGTGTTGTTCCACCACTCTTTGTTGTAGATCACCATGTGGGAAATTTTGAGGAATATGTGCTTCATTGTAGGGGAAGCACCAAGGATTGATATCATTAGCAAGATTATTTTTTCCTGTTGTCAGCTCTCTACTTGAGCTTGGGTGAGAATTTTGCAGTGGAGTACATACTGACACCATTTGATTACTTGTTTGAGTCTGAGGATTTGTGCATGAGCCTCCTTGGAACTAATTTTGTTGGTAGGAAGATCTTCTGCCTTGATAATTCTGGTAAGTTGGCTTCAGAGGCATGGACTGGTTTTGCTTGATGGTAGTTATTTTGTTTAAGATGATCTATAACAACTCCTTGACATTGCTCATCTCATCTTTTGAAGAATTATATGTAGAAGCAACACTCTACGATGCACTCGAATATTTGTACATAGATTGGGGAGGAGGGAACACACTGGCATATGTTATCTCCTAGGCGGGAATCAATAACTTTAGAAATATAGGCATAGCAAGCCAAGGCGGTAACTTTCCAACATCAATCAAATTATTCTCCACCTGGACAACAACACTATATGCACCTAGCAAGGTGTTCCCACCAAGGGACTAGATCATTACTGAAATGTTAGCATTGAGAGACTTTAGATAGAACATGAATGCAAAATTTGTAGGCAGACATATTGTAGGTTGAATCATTTGCTAATTTGTGTGAAACTGGGCGTTAAAGTCAGTCATGGCCTCCTGAGGGGCTTGCTTTATGGTCACCAACTGCTGAAATAGTGAAGATCAGTCTCCATTGTTTGAAAACCTCTTGTAGAAAGGATCTTTGTGCTGATTCTAGGTACCAATATTATTGGCTCCCAAAGTGATACCAATCTAGCGCTCTGCCTTTGAAAGAGGTTGCAAGCAACCTTAACGTGAAATTTTGGTCAGTAACACCATGCAACAAACACATGTATACCACATCTTGCAGGTGTTTGAATAATGTTTTCAAGCCTTTCCCAGTGAATTTTAGTACAACTTTTAAAGTAGAGGCTGGGATAGGGGCCCAAACGGTAGGTACTATGGGTGCTATAAGGGGACTTATGACATCCCATGCCACATAATATTTGTTAGCAATCGACAACATGGCTAGTAGAGGGATCAAAATGTTCATTGGAAGGGTTCTAGTTCATACTATTACTAGCGGTGGCACTAGCAGGCAAGGGTTGTTCATTGTTTGGGATCTAGTAACAGGCCTATGGCTCATACATCCACTTTAGATTTAGATACATTTAAACAGTCCCACCGGATGTGCCCAAAAAAGAAACTTTTAATGCCTAAAAATGTCAAGCAACAACCTTATGGGAAACTCAGTTAATGGGGGGACCAATTGTGCTAAACTGAGTAACCTCTGGGTTTTAAAGAAGTTGGATCCTTCTATATTTTGGGGGTTTGGAATCGGAAAAGGGAGTAGATATATAAAATAAAGATCTAACCTAAGGTGATGTGCCAAGATGTAGCTGTGGGAACGATAAATATTTCTTTCATATGGGATTTAAGGGCATGTTCAACAATCTACGTGTCTAGAAATAACAGAGAGCAAAGATGAAAAGCCTAAGAAGTTTATCAAATAACATAAAATAACTTCCATACACAATTACTGAAAACAAGAGTCTAAGAAATGGTCTAAATCAACAAATTTATATTGAAATTATAGAAGTTCTACAAATAAACTACTTAGTATAATAACAACATAGTATAATGTTTTGTCAATTAGCTAAGAAACAAAAAGGCTGAACAACAATGGCATAGTACTTCTATGAGTCTTAAAAGAATAATCTAAAACAATACAAAGGCCTAATGTCTTTCCAGAATTTTTTTGTGTATTCTCCGAACTCATTTTAGAGAATCATCCCACCACCTAGGAGCTAGTAACAGAAAAGATTCCATAGCATGAGCAATGATGTCTGTCGTAATGATTTCCCATGGACGTTGCAATAGAAAAGATTTTGAAACATAGAATGCAGTTGCCTTCAAACTAGATGCACCCCCCCACAAATGATGACTATGACCTCCTTGTGTGGAAGTAGAAAAATCCCCATACAAACACGTGTCACCCACCTACATTGTTGGCTAGGACACATGGTGATAGGATGGGGCTTGTCGCTCATTCTTTCCTTTCGGTGCTGAAATTCCCCACAAAGAAGACACATGGAGAAGTCTTTGCTTCGAGTGCTGACTGTGGGGTCTGCCAAAAGGTGCTCATGCGACGATGCTACGTGGAAAGCAAGAAAATCTTGGTAGAGAAGCAAAGGGGACTAGGCTCTCAAAGGCCCATGCTGCTGAAACATGGAGGCATGGCGAGGCTTGATAAAGAAGCAAGGGAAGAAGCCTTTGCAAGGAGCGCACAATAGACACGTGGAGAAAGCGGGAAAATTTCTTCAAAAAGGGCTTGGGGATATCCAAACATATGGGGTGTGGGCCAGGGCCAAGAAAAAAAATATTATCAACTTGAAGGGAGCTCAAGGGATTTTCAATCCACATAGCCTACCTTGCAAATTTACACTGCATGCATTTGATGGTTTTTGGGGTATCAATGAAACTTTCACCATGGGAAAATGGCTTGGAGATATCAAAAAATGAGAGAGGTTATTGTAGAGGGGCCCTACATGATCATATACCCTCAGACAAAATGTTTCTATGCGACACGACTTTCAAGTAATAGGTCATCAAAGTTTTCTATATTTTGCACTTTGGTCTTGTATTGTAGGAAAATGCATACCCTTGCATTTTCACACTTGTTTGGGCCCACCTTTCTTTATTTATCTTTATTTATGGCTTAATTGGTCCTATTTTTCATCCACAAGCCTAATAAATGCTATATTTTTATGGTTAATCTTGACAAAGATTAAATGATAAATGATAATTTAATGTTTTTGTTTGTGTGTCCCTGATTTTTGGATCGGGACTAAGATGCCACCTTGGGTGTCTTTGTCCTCCATAGGTCTTGGGACCCTGATTTTGAAACTTCCCGAATGGGCCCCTTTTTGGAGTCTGTGCTCCGACTTTCAAGCCTTGGGATAAGATGCCACCTAAGGAATCTTAGTCCCCCTCAACATATTTTTGGGATTTAATTCCAAATTTTGGTGGGATTTAGCCTCCTTTAATTAATGCATTCATATGTCAGCTTATTGTGGTGTAATTTCGCAATATTAAGTATAGATACATATAAATAAAAGGTTCCCTCACTCATTTTCATTTAAGACTTTTGTGAGAGCACTCATTATAAAAAAATTGAGTCCACAAGATCATTCAAGAGCAATTCATCAAGAATTTGGAGCCATTATCAAGATTCAAGCATCATGTCAAAGATTTAGTGCATCCATTCTTGTTGTTGAGCCAATATTGTGGATGTATCTTTGAAGATCTATTTTCCATCATTGTCGAAGTCACATTCAAGGATCCAAGATCTACATTCTTCATGGCCACTACATGGTAGATTGTATATTTGTTTCAAAAGACATTTTCCAAGGTGATATCATTTACATCTTTCATTATTCATGCTTTATTTCATCATTTGGTTTAATTACCTATAAGGGGTTTGACCAAGGCAAACCCCCATTTACTAACAATCAACAAGTTTTTCCTCTCTTGTGTGTTTGTGTTTGTAGATCTTGGATGAAGACTTGAAGATCCTTTGAAGTGCAAAATTTTCAAGCTACAAAAATTACATTGCAAATTTGTCATCTCCACAGAAACTCACTTACAGGGTAGATCTGGAAGTTTCAAGACCTCAAATCTAAGAAGGGAGTGTAGATCTAGAAGTTGAGGACCACATTCAGAGATTCTAGAGATCCCAAATGGGACTAAGATTGTAGTAAGGGTGTCTTAGTCCTCTCAAGGGTTTTTTCATAGAGATTCTTTCAGATCCTATTCCAACATCCGAAGATTCTACATCTGCCTTGAAAATCAACAACGAGACTAAGACTACAATAAGGGTGTCTTAGTCCTATGCATGTTTTGACAATATTTCTACATTTCCATAATCCTCATTGTATTTCCAGACTTCCAGGTACATACCTCCTAACTTGCAATTACAAAATTTTATCATTTCATCTCTTCATTTAGCTTGCATTGTTTTATTTTGTGATTTGAATGTTAATTTGTCTTTTCCAAGCTTTTGCTTGGTGGTGAACCCCTCAAAGCTTAAAGAACCCCCTCCTAGGTCTTCCTTGTTGAGAATTGACTCACCCTTTGTGTTGATCTATGTCAATTTGATTTAGGACCCTAGAACTCCTTCTTTTAATGATTTTTGGGGAAAAATAGGTGGTTGTCTATATAAAACACATTCACCCCATCTTCCTTTTTCACCATCTAATCATTTTGGTCAATTTTCCTTGCATTCATTGGCATAGTTTTCTATTTTCAAACATCAGGTCCCTAAGTAGGCAACTTGGGAACATTGTACTCAACCCAAATCTGTCTATTTTTCTAAAAAAATACCTTACTAGGACTAAAATGCCCTTAATAGTGTCTGAGTCCCTCTCTGGGTTCTTTGCTCAGAATCCTATCTAAACCATTTGTAGTCAGTTTCAGTTTCTGGAACCTCAAAACTCCACCAACAGGACCAAGACACCCTTACTGGCGTCTGAGTCCCTGTTGACTTTGACTTTGCAGTTTTCAAGGTTTAAAATTATCTTTCTATGCTTCTGTTTGTTGCTTTTAGTTCTCTATTACAATTTACAAAATTACTGTTATTCCAATTTCTTTCATTGTAAGTGTAATTGTAAGCATAGGATATTGTGTTCATTACACTTTCTTTGGTTTATCCCTTATATGAGTTGTACTACTTGGTGTCCTAGTACTAATACTGTGGTGAGATAAAGTGCGAGAATCATGGAATCCCACGATAAAACACTCGTTGTGCATCTTGGGTTATCAAGCTCTCTTGGTCCTAGTTGATATTAGTTCATTGGGTATAGACCATACCCTTGATAACTCCTTTTCTATGCCAACCTTACCTACAAGTGCTATGCCAAGTGTTTAAACAATGGTTGATCATATCCCTTAAGAAAATATAATAAAAATGCATGAAGAACTAGCCCATTTACAAGATAATGTGAGTATTGAAAACATTTCCAATACTGTGATATCTACCACAAATAGCATTCACCACATGATGAAAAGTGACGAAGGACTAGAAGTTGTTTGTAATATTGCTCAATTCTTTAGAAAACACCTTCCTTCCACCGCTAATGGTGCCCAAACTTCAAACATTGTGCAAAGCCAAGGAGGAAATAAAATTCCTCCCCCTTCAACCATCACATCTATTCCAACCAATACAAGTACTCACATGACAACAACAATGCAACGAACTAGTAATGTGATACCTTCCTTAGGTATTTCTTCTAGAATCCCTACTACCTCTATGGCTTCTAACCTTATACCTCCTCCCATAAGCCATCCACTCACTTGTCCTTCCAACACATACACAACACCACCATGCTAACGTCCATATCAAAACATAAAAAATGTGTAACACCTCGCTGAGAACCCTAGAGGACAAAACTTATACTATGAAAAATGGACAATTTTTTTTTCCAAGTGCAATGTTACGCAATGAACTTGAACATACCTTTAATTATTTTCCTAAGTCCCCTAGGGTGCACGACAACATTACTTATTTTCCATTATCCAAATTACAGATCCAAATAACTTATTAACAATTAAGCACTAAACATCAATAAGCATAACATTTATTCATCACAATAGATCATATGAACCTTGAGAAACATCCATTCAATAAACATATAAGAATAACTAATTTACTTTCTTTGCAATCAACAAATACAATATTATTGATTACATCATTCCTTACATATAAAAGATACATCAATTCAGAGTTTCAATTACAATATGTATAACAATACTTCCTCCATACAAGTGAGGAGTGCTCAACATGAGATATATGAAACATGATAAGTTACAATACATTTATAGGTACAATGGTCAAACCCCCAAGGGTAGATGTTGTGCAAGATTCAATGAATCAAATGAAGTAGCCACTTCACAAATGAAGGGGAAACCCATTGGAGAGTGTAACATGTTCTACCCTACCATGTGAATCCAAAGATTCACCCCCCATGCTAGGAGGTAACAATGGCTCCCACCATCATTGTTGGTCAAGAACAATAGGCTACACAAGGCTGACTATACAACAAAAATCAAGTACAAAACAACATTAATTGACAGGACACCACTTCCAAAGGCGAACCACAGCAAAGAGAGACAAACATCATGAGGATACTCAGTTGTCATAGAAGGAGCGTCACTGCATAATTTGTTATGGGTTACCCTGACGTAACCTTCCTAGGCTACCGAACCCCCATCCTAGGTTACCCTGGCTACCTCTACCAGTCGTCGAACCCCCATAAAAACTATGCTTCTCATCTCACCTCAAGCCTATACAAGCGCTTAAGCCATGTGAGAGGCATCCATTATCTTATTATTGTGAGAGATACCCTTCCCCCCTAATTCTTTTAAAGTTATCACTTGGTTAAACACTCAGTGATTTACCTTGGCACCCTTTTGTGTGTCGGATACCCACTGTGAGCCACTCCCCTACTGACAACAACCAACTCAATTAAATCTTAAACATAAGGTCAACTTGCACAAACAATAACAACTTTATTATAACATGGCAAGGTATATTCCACCTCACATACACAAATTCCAGCCACAATGGATAACATAAAGTGCAAGGATTAAGACCTTCAAAAGCTCATGGATCACCAACAATCATCTCAAGGAGGAACAAACAATTCCATCAAGAAGGAAATTTTCATGAAGCCTCTGGAATACTCCAACTAAACACTCACATAATGGCTTATACAATTGACACCAACCACAATAATTCACACAATACTCCATTCAAAGACTCAAACAATGAATGCAAATGATATTTATAAGATAACCATTGAATCTTTTCAAATTTCCATCTTTGACAAAGAATCATCATTTCTCATATAGACTAACTTTCCATTATATAATTTCCAAATGTCACAACCCTTCTACATCTAACACTTTCTATGATGTCTACATTGTTACCCATAGCACCTTAATAATAAAATTGTACTAGTGAATACAATGACTACATTTTTATCCATATTCAAGTTTCTATATATATATATACACACACAATTTCCTTAATTTACACCTTAAATACAAATACATAGATGACATAAATAATCTAATACTAACTACAATACAAACGTACAAATGTATATATATATATATACATCTATTTACATTTATATATTAATTAAATGGGTGTATTTAAAAAAATCTGGTGCAGTGTTCTAATCTTCAAGGTTCGCCGACTACATGCATACACACACACCATACATATATATATATATATATGTGTGTGTGTGTGTGTGTATGAAAAGATACATATGTAAACGACTCTGCAAACTACCACGGTGAACATGCATATATTGTTTTCTTAACAGTGGAAGACAAAGGTACATAAGGCACAATTAACTGTGCAAGACATAAAACAACAATACATCACTTCCAATTCAATCTCCATCAATTGAAAACTCATTGATATGTTTTCTAAAAAGAAGGAATAAAAAATTTGGAAAAGACGGTGGCAGTAACTCAAGGTACGCATGGGCATGCACTACACCAAAACAATCAAGATTTTGCATGAAAACAATTAATATAAGAGATAATATATATCCTTCAATTTAAAAGCATGTCGAATGAAGAGACAATGAAAGATATACATTAAAGCTTAACATATGACAGACTTAATCGATATAAGAGATAATATGTATCTTGCTTACTAACAATTTAAGAGGAAGTCATATCGCATATCGACCCCCGCCCAACACAGTTATCATGAACTAAAAATTTAAGCACCTAAGCAATTGGACCATCGCCTATAGCACGGCTCAGTCCAACAAAAGTTTTAAAGGAATCACTATTAACAACACTTTAAAGTGCACACCTAAGAGATAGAGGAAATACAGATCGACCGACTTCTCTTTGCAAGCTATGAACAATAAGAGTTAAACAATGCACATTAATGATGACGTCAGCAGCTAGATTCGATCAGGATAGAAGAACATAGGTAAGAATAACATGATAACTTAAAAAGGAGTATTGAATCTGCTCAGTCAACACAAAGGGCGATGACTCTAATGCAAAAAATCTACAATAATAAGAGGGGTTATTTAAACCTTAAAAATTTCTATTATGATCCAGTGCTTCAGCTATGACAGATTTCCAATGAACCAGGGAGTCGATTTTAATCTGTACAACAAACCATGTCCACTTGCTGCGACTGTGATAGATTGCTAATAGAATCAATGAGCTTTTTAAACGTTCGTACCCTTATATTTTCAAGTGTTGCAATTGTGACAGGTTCCAATAGAATCAGGGAGGTCATTTAAATATAAACACCCTATCATGCTATGGTGAGAGAGAGATTCCATCCGTTCACACTGTCAGAAAGTAAGTTCTTCCATTGGTTGTGGAAATAGAAACTACAATTTTGCATGAGCAATATCTATTGTAATTAGAAATAAGCTCAAATTTAGTTAAGTTTTTCTATAGTTTGCATGTTCTGGATTTTTCCTGTAAGTTGTAAAATCCTCTCTAAAAGAGGCAAGATATAATTGATTTTGAGATGTAATCAAATCTGATGAAGTAATAAGATATATTTTGTGTGCAACAACACATTGTGTACACTATTGTGTTTATTTGAATTGATGTGTTGAGAAATTTATTGTGTTTCTATGTTTTTTTTTTTTGTTTATCTCCATTAAAGCTAACATGTGGTATCAAATCAGGTTCGAAAAAATTATGTGGGTTTGAAAATTTGTAGCAGCAAGAAATGATGCAAAAAATATTGTAAGGGGTGAATAAAAGGAGACATGAATAGGTTGCATATTATATATTATAGAAAAAAGGATTGTGTTTTGTTTTATTGCAGATTATATCTAAGTGTCAAAGTTTTCAAAGGAGATTGTTTGTTGTTAATCACAGCTATAGAGAAAGTTGTTGATGTGAAGCTTCTTGAAGGAGAAAAGTGTTGTCCAAAAGGAAAAAGGTTCGTAGGAGATCAAAACTATTCAATGAAGGTTCACTGTTATAAGAAATATTGGTAGATCATTGTTTAATGTATTGGAAGAGTTAAGGAGATTATGTGAAGAGCTGATATCCCTTGAAAGAAAGGCATAGAAGCCCCCAACCAAAGAGAGATGCAGTTTAAAGTCACTAAAAGGGTAAGATAAAAAGTAAGTTGTAGTGTTTTATTTTGTTATTGCTAAGGGGGAGATCTAGTTGTTTAAATTAAAAATCACAGTCTGAGAGAAGGAAAAAGAAATTGTTTGAAGTTGATTGAAAGGTAAATTGGTAGAAAAATCACAGTCAAGTGCAAAGGTAAGGTGTAGTTAATCATTTTTTTCAATGGGTAAAGCTGGTAAATGTGTTATAAAAGAAAATGAAGTTTTAGAGGAAGAATTGATAAAAGTTAAAAATGATAATTTTAAACTTGCAAGAAAAATAAAGGAGAAATATGAGTGTTTATGTGAAATTGAGGAACGTGGAAAAGAATTGGGTAATGTTAAAAGAAAGAATGAAGAATTAGAAAAAAAATATGAAATTATTTGATGAGGTTAAGAAAATGAAAGAAGATTTTGAAGAAAAGTTGAAATTGTTAGAAGAAGAAAATTGTTTGCAGAAGGAAGAAATATGTAAATTGAAAGAAGAAAATAAATGTTTAAGGACAAAGCCAATGGTAAGTGATGTTTCTTGTGCTACAAAAGACTTGTATTTTTCAATTGATAAATCAAATGATTTATGTAATAAAGTTGAAGTTCTTATAAATGAGTAATGTAAACATAAAGATGATAATGCAAATGGTAATGAGAGAAATGTTGGTTTTAAAATTATGCAAAAAATGGGTTATAAAGGTAAAGGTTTGGGAAAAAATGGGAAAGGAATGAGAGAGCCCATATAACCAATTGTGAGGCCAAAAAATGAAGGCCTGGGATATGGTGAGAAAGATAGAAATGATGCAAGTATTACAGGTTCATGTAAATCAACTAAAAACATGGAGTTTATGCAATGTTCTCATTGTCACAGGGGAGGACCTAAAAAAGAGAAATGTTGGGATCTTAATCCTTGTAAAATTTGTGGGTTGAAGAATCACTCTAAAAATTCATGTTGGAATAGAGAAAGGAATGGGCAATCTATGAAAGATTGTATGAAGATCGATTATGGGTGGATTGATGGATCCAATTGGAAAAAAGTTACAGGTATGTTTAAAAGGATGTATAACCCTAAATATTGGCATGTTAAAAGCAATGTTGGTTTTCAAACAAGGTTTGAAGGATTGTTGCAGTATTTGGTGAAGATTGAAGATTGAGTGAGTCAGAAGACTTGGAAAACAAGAATTTGAAGAATGAAAATGCTAAAGCATGTGGTCAAAATTAAGGGGGAATGTTGGAAAGTAATTTCTCCCATTGGTTGTGGAAATAGAAACTACAATTTTGCATGAGCAATATCTATTGTAATTAGAAATAAGCTCAAATTTAGTTAAGTTTTTCTATAGTTTGCATGTTCTATATTTTTCCTGTAAGTTGTAAAATTCTCTATAAAAGAGGCATGATATAATTGATTTTGAGATGTAATCAAATATGATGAAGTAATAAGATATATTTTGTGTGCAACAACACATTGTGTACATTATTGTGTTTATTTGAATTGATGTGTTGAGCAAGTTATTGTGTTTCTATGTATTTGTTTTTTGTTTGTCTCCATTAAAGCTAACACACACTCCATGGTGCACCCAAAAGGGAGGATAGAAAGAATGAAATTTTTCCTTTTACAATTTGTATGTAGAAGGCTAGTAAAATAAACACTGTGTGTGGCTTCAAAAATAAGGCTATAGGGTGACACTTACCAAGTTTCAATCTCCTCAACCTATTCTATTTACAATTTCTAAAATTATCTCATGCAAAGAGAGTGGCAATGGCTTAAGTCGGTCAAATAAGATATTAGCTTTAGTGTATTGCTGGCTACAGAGGATATCAAATTGTCTAACATCAAGCAGGTGAGGCCTATGATGAAGAACCACACCCATACTTATATATCAATAACATGCAATCAAAATATGTTAAGTCTGGTTCCATTAGTTGCTACAGGAAAACACTGGCAACAGACCAAGAATTAAATTATTGGAATACATAATATAAGGACAACCAATCAACTAATTATAAGAATATTAATGGACTGAAGGGGAATGATGACGCTTATCTTCCTAATTAGCAAGGTTAAACCAGACAAAAGGAATAGGGGCATCGACATGTGACGGATATGCCTAGTTTAGAAGCACACAAACAAGTATATGAACCACAACTGGAGCCAAATTCATAATGACAAAACATAGCAATCAAATTCTGGAAAGAACTATAGAGTAACTCAAATTTTCAACAATTTATTTTGTACAGACATCCCATATTTTATTATTTATTTCAATATCAACATTAAAATGGAGGTACAAAAAAAAGGAACCTGGTTTATAAATTGGTTAGAAATGAAATCTTGATACCAGCACCTCCAGCTCTAGCTTCTACAAATTTTCTAACTTTTTTAGAACTACCAAGAATTTCCCAAATTCAAAGCTTCCAAGCAAAGAATTCCTCAACCTAGTGTAATGTATCTGGCAGGCACAAGAATTAGTTTCTTTCTAGAACTAGAACCCCAAAACTCCATACCAGAATGCAATAAGTTTCTCGAGAATAAAACCAATTGCCCCTCTCCCCATTAACTTCCACTACTCCCTTCATTTATTCTCTTCCCAATTAATTTATTTACCTTTCTTTTAATTTTCCCACTCACACATTTACTCCACTTTGTTTTTATTGTATAATTTTTAAATCATTACTTATAATCTCACATACTTAACTAACTATTTGCTAAACTTAATTTACTAATTTAGTTACTTTTCTCTCAAAATCTTATTTAATTTATCTTCCATTTAACTTTTAACCCTTCTCAAGTTTACATACAAAAGGGTCAAATAAACAATCACTAGTTTATTAATTTATTATTTTAAATTTCATATAAAGCTTGTTTACACTATATATATATATACATTTATATTTATATATACTATTTAAATATTCTAATTTGAACAATATGTCTTATTTTATTGGAATTAAATACCATATTTTCTTTAATTTAATTCTTCTAATTCAATAAGGATTTTATCCCCATTAGTCAAAGTCTACAATTTTGACAAGACAACGAATCAGAAAAATAAGACAACAACCAACAAAGATGAACCAAGCCACCTACAACAACACTGTACAGACAAAGCGTAGAGGGGCATCACACAATGACCCTATTATAAACCACCTTTTACAAAGTTTTTATCCCTTCAATGCCGAATTTCCACCATAAATCAAAATCAAAATGGTCCACCTTTATACTATCTAAAAAGTAACCCATTATTCTTGGAGATATTGAGAACTCCGGTGCCACAAGGTATAAAGATCCCTATATTTGAGAAATATGGAGGAAAGGGAGACCCTACTAATCATGTTAATTCTTTTACTGCTTTGTGTAGTGATTTTATTCTTGAGGACAAACTTCTAGCTAAGCTTTTTCCTCGATCCTTGAAAGACATTGCCTTTGACTAGTTTTCTTCATTACCAAATAACTCAATTCAATCATTCAATGATCTTGTTGAGGCATTTATTAACCACTTCCAAGTGTGCATGGTTCCCAAAATGACACTAGATGATTTGATGAGATGTAACAAAAATGTTGGTGAAAAATTCACTCTTTATTTCACTTTACCAATTGCTTTATTCCCAAATTAGTGCAAAGATTCCTAATCCTCACCTTCAAAGAATTTTCATAGAAAACCTACAACCTAGTATTCAAGATAGGCTTAGCATGATGAAGTTACCTTCCTTCCTACACTTGTGTATCACCCTTCAAGACTACTAGAATTCCCTAGGTAGTTGGGAAGCAAAAACCACCTATACCCGCCCTGAAAAGTTTGAACCTTCAAACAAAAACACCTATCAACCTTTCAAGAGACAATTTTTTTTTTCCTTCAACTGAATTCTACCTCCCAACCTACCCAACAAGTTGATGCCCAAGTAGCTGCTATAAGAAAGAGTAATCCTTATATAATTGGGGATCCACAAAGACAATTTACTCCCTTACCTGACACACTTCAAAATATCATGACTTAGCTAATAAACAAGAACATGCTTACCTTACCTCCCATTCAACCTCTTGACCCTAGCAATCCATTCCATCTGAGCTTTAGACATAATGCCTATTGTGCTTACCACCAACAAAAAGGACATGATATAGAACATTGCAAACATCTTAAACATCTTGTGCAGACCTCATTGATTCTAATCATATCCAAATTGGAGGTGTGAATGACCAAGAAAATAAGTCTATAGCTCCACCTAACCAAAACTTGCAAATCTTTACCAACCCCATGCCTAACCACAATATTTCATTTGTTAAGGCTAGTGAAACTAATCCCAATGTGAGGAGTGTTAAAACAGATGATAACATGATCAATAACGAACAAAATCCTATGAATGATGATGACCAAAGTCCTATTAGTAAAATGATAAGAGTGATTGAAATTGAGCCTCATAAAAAACAAAGTAGAATGCCTATGGGAGATGTAGAGCCATCCAAAAGAGAAGATGCATTCAAAGCTATGAACAAGGAGAAGGATGAAGCATCTAAGAAATGCAAGGTAGAAGAAAATTCATTCGGGCATGAATAAACTGATGGGGAAGAGGAAAACATCATTAGAATACTAAGGAGAGGATCCAAAAAATATAGAGGTAAGTTACTCTTCAAATGCTTTGACTGTGGTAAATTAGGTCATTTTCTGTAAAATTTCAATAAAATAAGAAGGATAACTTTGAACAAAAAGTAGATAGTAAAATGAAGAAACCCTATTTTCGTAAGAGAAGAAGTTTTCAGAAAAAAGAAGATTTTATACATCAAAGAAGATAGTGATGCATCATATAGCTATTGTGGTTCAAATGATGAATGATATTATGCCTTCATGATGAAATAAAATGAATATATTTTCACGGAAAAAAAATTTGAAGAACAAAAGGTTGGCTTGAGGTGAAAGATCTTGGAGAGAAAGGAGAAGTTAACCTATAAGGAGAACTCTCTAGATGAAATAGATGACCTTAGAGATGAGACTGAGAATTTGAAAAAGGAGAATAAACACCTAAAGAAATTTTCTCAAAAAGAGTCATAAAACTAAGCAAGGATCTTGAAAAGAATCTACCCAAAACGTGGTAGGTTTGAAGATACAACTAGAGGAAACAAAGAGAATAGAAGAACTAGTTAAATCTAAGCTTCAATCTAAGGTTGATAGATACATGAAGCTTGAGGAAGAATTTTTTGCTCTGAGAAAAGATGTTGAAAAGGCCAGAGAACAAATAGAGAGAGGTCTGAAATTGAAAGGAGGGTAAAAAATCCTTGATGTTTTGTTGAGTACCCGAAAACCATTCAACAAATAAAAATCTAGACTAGGGCTTGAGAAAGGTAAGAGTACCTTTATGGAAAATTATAAAAAATCAGACAAGAGATATAGAGTAGGAGGAAAGTCTGGTTCATTTGGTAAAGAAACCTGCAAAGACAATGCATCTCAAGATGAAAATAAATCCGTTGAGGTTAAGGCTACTAGTGAACAAAAGAATCCTGTTGCAGACAAGAAGAATATCTAATTAGTTCCTAATCACTAGAAGGAGAGGCAAAACATAACAAGAACTAATGGTGATGGATTTACAAGAGTAATAGATATAAGGAAGTCATTGCAAAGAAGACCATCTCATCTAGTACAAGGAAATGCTATGACTAGGTATTCTTCATACTTTTATGGATATTATTACACATGTAATTGAATTGTTCATAGGGCTAGAGAATGTAAAGTAGTTACTAAAAGGAGTATAAATTTTGTAATAAAAAATCCATTTTGTCCTTTAGTTGATATGAATGTAATATGTTACAACTATAACAACTTTGGTCATATAGAAAAAAATTGTAGAACAAATTTTATTAGAATGAATTCCAAGAATGGGAAAAGGAAAGACACACCTCCTAAACAAACAAAGAGTTAGAAGTTATCAAAGGAAAGGAAGAGAAAATTAAGCCTAAGAAGGTGTGGAAGGAAAAAGAGAAAAAATCCACACAATCAATGATTGCTCAAACAACATTGCATACAAAGAAGCAAAATTAATGGGTGATAGATAGTGGATGCTCCAAGAATATGACAAGAGACAAAATAAAGTTCATATAAAATAAATTTAAAGGAGTATTTATTAGTTTGGGTGAAAATACAAAAATAAAGATATGCGGGAAAGGCATATTGACCATAGATGGTAAGAATCCCACTAAAAATGTCTTGTATGTTGAAGGATTCAAGCAAAATCTATTAAATGTAAGTCAAATGTGTGAAAATAGTTATAAAGTCACATTTGATTCAGATGGTTATAAGATTAGGAAGAATGAGAAAACAATTGCACAAGGAGTTTGAAATGATTCCATCTTTACAATATTTTTGAAGTTAAAGATCAGACTTGTTTGATAGGTCAAGCTGATGAGAGTTGGTTGTGGCATCGAAGATTAGGGAACTTAAACTTTGATAATTTAGTGAAAGTAAGTTCAAGAGGTTTGGTAAGATACATTCCTAAGATAACCAAGCCTACAAATACAGTATGCAAAGAATATCAACAAGGAAAAAAAAAATGAAAAATTCCCAACAAAAGAATATTCAACCTCCAAGCCTTTACAATTAGTCCATACTGATTTATATCTGGATCAACAAGGACAAGAGGATTGAAAGGTGAAAGATACTTCATGCTAATAATTGATGAATATACAAGAATGACATGGGTAACCTTTCTAAAGGAAAAGAACCAAGGATTTGAGAGATTCAAGATATTCAAAAAAATGGTTGAGAAGGAGATGGGAAGAAGAATTAAATTCTTGAGATCTGATAGAGGAGGAAAATTCACATTAGGTGAATTTGTTGAGTATTGTGAGGCACATGGAATCAAGAGACAATACTTTGCACCAAGAACTCCATAATAGAATGGAGTGGTAAAGAGAAAGAACAAAGTGGTTAAGGATATGGACAAACCTATGCTAAATGAAGCCAAGTTGGAAGATATATTTTGGAGAGAGGTAGTTCATACAATAGTCTACATTTTGAATAGAGTTCAAATAAGAGCACATAGTGATAGTACTCCCCATGATTCGTGGTATGGTAGGCCTGCATTTGTTAAGTATTTCAAAGTGTTTGGTAGTAAATTCTATATCAAGAGAGAATATGAAAATTTGGGAAGCTTTGACTCTAGAAGTGATGAAGGAATATTTCTTGGATATTCCACCCAAAAAAATTCTTACAAATACTATAATAAGAGGCTAAATAAAATTGTTGAAAGAATCAATGTCAAGATTGATGAGAGTATAAAGCATATCAAATCCGATAAGAATAACCTTAAAGATGAATAAGATATAGAGGACAATGCAAAAAATGAAGAAGAAGAAGAAGATGGTGAGAATGGAAAAGCACCTACAAAATATGTGCAAAAAGATCACCCTATGGATTAGATTATTGGTGATAAAAATGAAGGTGTTCAAACAAGAAGAAGACTAGCAAGAAACAAGGAACATGTAAATTTTTCTCTCCTATCACAAATCAAACCAAAGAGCAACATTGAGGCCAAGAAAAATGAAAGTTGGATAAAGGCCATGGAAGAAAAGCCGAATCAGATTGAGAAGAACAAGACATGGGAATTGGCTCCTAGACCCACAAGAAAAAAAATAATTTTCATTAAACGGGTGTTTAGAAGCAAGCTAAATGAAGATGGAGCCATGGTAAGAAACAAATCAAGACTAGCTTTTACAGGTTATGCACAAGTTGAGGGCATTGAATTTGAAGAAACATTTACGCCATTTGCAAGATTATAAGCAATAAGAATGTTTCTTGCATTTTATGTTCATAAAGGATTTAAAGTATATCAAATGGATGTCAAATCTGCATTTTTAAATGGAAACCTTGAAGAGGAAGTCTACATTGAGAAACTAAAAGGGTTTTGACTATCAAAAGATGATAATTATGTGTGTAGATTGAGAAAAGTCTTGTATGGTCTAAAACAAGCACCTAGATCATGGTATTCAAAGCTAGACTAGTACCTTCAACAACAAGGATTCAAGAAAGGGTGTGCACAAAACAATTTATTTTTCAAATCTAAAGGTGATCACATGATTACTGTTGTGTATGTGGATGAAATCATATTTGGTGGCAACAATGATAACTTGTGTAAAGTGTTTCCTACCCACTTGCAATATGAATTTGAGATGTCAATGCTAGGAGAGTTGTCATCTTTCCTTGGTTTACAAATTGCACAAACTAATGATGGGATATTTATATCTCAAACTATGTATGCTAAGAAAATTCTTAAGAAATTTGGGATGGAAGACAACATACTTGTTAGTACCTACATGATAACTGGTTGTAAGTTAAGTAAATCAGATGAAACACCAGATGCAAATAAGAAAATGTACAGGTCAATGATTGGAAGCTTACTATACTTAACTATGTCAAGGCCAGACATAATGCAAGCACTATGTATGGTAGCAAGATTTTAGGCTGCACCAAAGGAGTCACATGTTAATGTAGTGAAAAGAATCTTTAGATATATTAAAAAAAATGTTGACTATGGGTTGTGGTATAAGGATTTCACTTTGATAACATACACAGATGCTGATTGGGTTGAACATGATGATGATAGAAAAAGAACAAGTGGAGGAGTGTTCTTTTTGAGAAATAGATTGGTTTCCTAGATGAGAAAAAATAAAGAATCAATCACTCTACCCACAATAGAAGTATAATATGTAGCAGTAGTAGCAGGTTGTACTCAGATTCTATGGATGAAACAAACACTCAAAGACATTAAGGTTGATTACAATAACCCTATCTCATTTATTTGTGATAATTCAAGTGTAATAAACATATCCAAGAATCTAGTGATGCGCTCTAGAACAAAGCACACATCCTTTAAGTATCACTTCATCAGAGAAAAAGTTACAAAAATGGAAGTCAACATGAACTATGCACCCATTAAAGAGCAAGTTGTTGACATATTCACCAAGCCTCTTCCCAAGGAACAATTTGAATACTTGAGGTAGAAATAGGAAGTAATTTCTCCCACCTCATATCACTAAATATTAGTGATTGATCATAGATCTAGGGGTATCTTCACTATTATTTTATTTGTCCCTATAATGGAGGAATGGATCAAGTCAGGTAGACATGGTTTTACAAATATCTAATGACTTGATGGTTGCAAGTTTGTGAATCTCTTTTTTGTCAAAAGGGGAGAACCATGTTGTCTCCCTTTGCCATCAAAGAGGGAGAAATTGGTGCAAATTATCATGCAAAGTTATGTCCTAGGGGGAGCTGCTATGTTTGTGTTTGTATGGAAAATGCATTTTTAAATTGGTCTCAATTGATACAAAGAATTTTATTTTTCCATCAATGAAAAGGGGGAGATTGTTAGCATATTATTTCCATTGATTTCAAAAGGTGATGTTGCAATTGTTGCATAATTGATCACAAAGTTGCATTGTTTTCATTGTTGCATGATGTCATGACACTAGAATGGTGGCTTTTGGTTGGTAGAGATCAAATCATCTGATAGGGTTTATTGAGAGATGCTCAATGGTGTAAATGGTAGAGTTGGATGATAAAGCTTGAGCTCAAATTGGTTTTATGTTTTCTCTTAGATAGGTTTAGGGTTTTTGTAGATAAACCCTATGTTTATTAGTCATGGCCTTCATCAAAATTTCTATTTCATTGGTGATTGACCTTCTTTCCTAGTGTTTACTAGCTCAACAAATAATCAATGTCCACAATATTTCCTAAGTCACGAAGTAAATATTTTTCCTCAACGAGATCAATGGCTATGGTTGAGGCTTGAAGATCTAACGACCTCCTTGCTAGTCCATTGCAAGTATGGTGGGTCCCCGACTAAGCCCCGCGAGATAGTGAGAAACAGTAGAGATCGAGAGAAGAAGATTAGACAGTGTATGTAGTGTATGGTGGGACCAGATAAAGAGAAAGGTGACAAGAAGGAATAGTGACATTGGTGCAGGAGCACCTAGGAAGCATGAGGTAGCACTAGGAAAATTTGGAAGCCTAGGATGAAATTTTGTGTTTTTAATACTTTAAGGTCATGTTGACCATTTAGTTTTGTGTTAAGAGGTGTTAGAACAAGTTAGGAGGAAGGTTGATCAGTAGCTCATGGTTGAATGGATGAGTTTCTCAACTTGTTTCACTAGGATTCACTAGGAGTTAGAAATAAAGCCCAAAATGTTGCATTTGTGCAATTTTGGCCTATTGTGGTAGTTAAGTCTAACCAAGGGGAGAGGTAACCACTTTGAGAACCTTTAAAAGGTGGCCCTCGACTTGGAATGGGGGTTGGAAAAAGCTTTGTATCATTTGGAGTTTATAGTTCATATGGAAAAGCAATGAAATTCTTGCAATTTTTTGGTTTTTGTTCTTATTAGTGTGTAAATGGAGGGTTCCAAGCACTGAACTGTGTGTGGCACGTGTGATAATTACTTTACAAGCTTTGTGTGGTCAGTAGTTAGATTGTCTCATCGTTTTCTAGCTTTGTACTTAGTTAGTTTTGTTTCTTTTCATTTATGATTAGTCCGACAAACTGACAATCATGGAGTCTTAGACCTCTGTCTTCCACTATACCTAGTGTATAGTCTATGGGATTTGAGGATAATCTCCATGCTTGTAAATAGTATAGGTATAGGAGTCCTTAGGAGTCAGAGAACTAAGGAAAAAGACTCTTCCTAGGCGAGCTTGGCAGTGCCCAGTTAGGACAGTCAAAGAGTGCAAAGCACTAAAGTTGCAGGGGTGTCAATTCCTTGTCAAACCCAGGTGTCTGGTGGATGCAGGAAGCCTTGTAGAGGCTTGGAAAGAAGGATGGAGGCCTGGAAAACTACATGGGGGAAGAATGAACTAACTGTTCAAACAAAAGGTTAGAATTTGGCTTAAAATAAGCCTAAAAGTGCTAAGATCATGGTAAGGGAAGAGTACATATAGTACAGGCTCCAAACCCCAAAAATATTCAAGGTGTGGCCATAGGAAACACAAACCCCAAGAAAAGAACCTAGGTCATTTGGAGGGTTTTGGAGTGATTTCCACTTTTCTCAGGTTAGGAGGCCTAATTGGGGCTCAAGGGCTAGTAGCCCTTTTTAAACCCTAGAAGAGGGTTTGTTAAGAGTGATGGAGAAATGGTGATTGGTGGTTGATCAAGAACCCTAGAGGGATGGTCTTGAAGTAATGGAAGACATCACACACCCCTGTAATGAATTAGTGAAGGTTGGAGGTTTAGCTAGCCTTTAGGAAGATTAAGGTCTAAGGAGAGAATGACAAAGAGAGTACCAAGATTGGCTTGGTTAGGGAAATGGAGATGATAGTAGGGTTGGCCAAGAGAACCAGGGGTGCCTAAAAATCATTAGGGTCTATAGGTTAAGGAGGTGGAGAGTGACACCAAGGGTTTTGCTAAGGTGAGACCCAGAGCATGGGACAGTGAGTGTTCCATCCAACCCTACCCTATCAAATTGGTATCAAAGCAAGTTAAAGATTTGGGATAGAATAATATATGTCAAAGGTTGAGTCCAGTGATTCTACCATCATGGTGACAAATGCAGAATTGGCTAAGATGGTTGAAGAGCAGGAGGAAGATAATAGGCTGTTGAGGGAAAGAATAGACCAACTTGAACAAGTAGTGAGGAGTGTGCAATTTGAGGGAAGGATACCAAAGGAGGAAGAGGTTGCAGAGGAAGAAAAAATCCTTGAACTTGACCCTGTCCTGAAAGAAGAGCCTTTCTTAAAGGCATTGAAGGCCTTGAGTGGAAAAGCACTTGAAGGCATACCATTATTTAGTGGAAAAATGGAAGTTGATCTAGTCATGGACTGGATAGAGGGAATGGAAAACCATTTTGAATGTGAAGGATTCACTGAGGCACATAAGGTGAAAGTGGCCAAATCAAGACTAAGAGGTTCTACCTTGACATGGTGGAAGTTCATTCAGACAGAGAGGGAAAAAGAAGGTAAGCAGCCTATCTCTACTTGGAAGGGAATGGTTGCCAAAGTAAAATAAGCATACATGCCAGATGACTATGAGATTCAATTACATAAGAAGAGACAAAGCCTAAGGCAAAAAGACCAAGATGTAAACACTTACACTGAGGAGTTTCAAAAACTTTGCATGAGGTCTAATGTGACAAAGGATGAGAGTCTCAAGGTGGCTAGGTATCTTAATGGCTTGAAATGGAACATTCAAGAGGAGATGGCTCTTCTAAGTCCCAAGATAGTACACCAATGCTATCAATTGGCCATAAAGATTGAGGAAAGAAGCAAGAGGAAACAAGACCAGGCTTCTAAGGGCAGAGGCAAAGGCAGAGATCAAAGAGATAAAAGAGGGTAGCGAGGTGGCTACCAAGGTAGAGGCAATGACCAAAGAAACCAAGGAGAGTTTAAATCCACAGATCATGGAAATGAAACACCTTCTAGAGGAGGGTATAATAGAGGTAGAGGACCTCAAGGAGGTTCAAACAGAGGAAGAGGAGCAGGCAAGAGCAATTCATACTTTGCAAACATGAAATGCTACCATTGTGGTCAAGTTGGACATCCAGCTTATAGGTGCCCGGAGAAAGCATCTTCATCAAGCAATGAGAAGAGAGTGGCTTATGCACAAGAGGACACCATGAGTCCTAAGTCATTGAGGTCAGTCACATTGAATCAAAGTATGAGAGAATCTGATGTTCAGTAGAGTTTTGATCAGACAACGGTCAAGGAAGAACCAAAACAAAGGAGAGCTCTATTTAGAGTAAGGTGCAAGATACTTGGTAAAGTATGCAAGGTCATAGTAGATTCAGGTTCAATAGACAATATTATCTCAGAGGAGGCAGTAATGAAACTAAAATTGGAGAAGGTACCCCACACTAACCCCTACAAGGTCACATGGCTAAACAAAGGACAGAGTGTTCTAGTGAATGAGCAAGTAACGGTGGAGTTTTCCATTGGAGGGTACAAGGATAAGTTAGTTTGTGATGTTTTACCCATGGATGCCTACCATCTACTATTGGGCAGACCATGGCAATATGACAGAGGTGCCATACATGATGGGAAAGAGAACACCATCTCATTCAAGAAGGATGGGAAGACTTTCAAGTTGCAGTCACTGTCAGAAGAAGAAGAGGGATAGTCAAAGACACCAAGCATCATGTTGAGTAGTGGGAAGGAGTTCCTTAACAACCTACATCAAGGGGGTGAAGGATATGTGGTTATGTTACAACCTAAAGAAGAAGACAAGGCTGAAAAGATAGTCATACCCAGAGCAGTCCTAAAGTTGTTGGATCAGTTCAAGGACATTGTAAGTGATGGTGCACCTGCAACTCTACCACCAAAGAGAGCCATAAGTCATCAAATTGACTTCATACTTGGAGCCTCATTGCCTAACAAAGCAGCTTATAAGCTTACACCAGATCAGAATCTAGAGGTAGCTAGGCAAGTGCAAGAGTTGTTGGATCAAGGATTGATTCAAAGAGCATCGACCCATGTGTAGTACCAATGGTTTTAGCAACCAAGAAAGGTGGTAAGTGGAGACTTTGTACTGACTCTAGAGCTATAAACAAAATTACAATCAGATATAGGTTCCCTATCCCTAGGATTGAAGATTTAATGGATTGTCTTGGAGGAGCTCAGTACTTCACCAAGTTGGATCTCAAGAGTGGATACCATTAGATCATAATCAAGGATGGGGATGAGTGGAAAAAAACCTTTAAGAAAAATGATGGGTTGTATGAGTGGAGAGTGATGCCATTTGGCCTCTCTAATGCCCCTAGCACATTCATGAGGCTCATGAATGAAGGGAGCTAAAGACTTTCTGAGGGATATTTGTGGTAGTGTATCTTGATGACATCCTCATATTCAACAAGACAGCAGAAGAGCATTTAAAACATGTGGAGTTGGTTCTTAGAAGGTTGCAAGAAGAGAAGTTGGCAATCAATCTAGAGAAGTGTGAGTTCTTTAAGCAAGAGCTTGTATATTTGGGTTTTGTAGTGTCCAAAGGATCATTGAAGATGGATCCAAGCAAGGTGGAAACTATCCTAAACGGCCTACACCAACCATAGGGAACGGTAAGAAGTTTTCATGGATTAGCCCAATTTTATAGAAAATTCATAAGGAACTTTAGTGGCATATGTGCACCAGTCCTAGATACAATCAAAGGAGGTTTAAAAACTAAGTTTAAGTGGACTCAAGAAGCTGAGAAAGGGTTTGAGAAACTGAAACAAGAAGTGGCAACTCAACCTATTATTTTGTTACCTAGTTTTGACAAATTGTTCACTGTTGAATGTGATGCAAGTGGAGTGGCAGTAGGAGGAGTGTTAAGTCAAGAGGGCAGGCCTATAGCCTTCTTTAGTGAGAAGCTCAATGAAGCTAAGAAGAAGTATTCAACCTATGACTTAGAACTTTATGCTTTGGTTCAGTCACTTAGGAAGTGGAGGCATTACCTTCTACCCAAGGAGTTTGTAGTTTTACTGACAATCAGGCACTTAGCTTTATCAATACTCAAGAGAAGTTGAGTAATAGGCATTTGAAGTGGATGGAATACATCCAAGCTTTTACCTTCACCATCAAGCACAAGAAGGGACTGACTAAACAAAGTAGCGATGCATTGAGCAGGAGGTTGTTGACAGTGCAGGAGATACAAGTGAAGAGCATAGGGATTGCAGTTTTAAAGATCTCTATGGGGAAGATGAAGACTTTTGAGAGGTCTATAAGGTATGTTCTAACTTTGAGAACCATTTCCATAGCCAATACTCGAGTATACTTTCCAAAGTGGGTTATTGTTTAAATGAAATCAGTTATGTGTTCCAAGAGGGTCAATGAGGGAAAATATGATTCCGGGAAAAGCATAATGGCAGTCTTAGTGGACATTTTGGCATCAACAAGACTTTAGAACTAGTGCAAAGATTCTATTACTGGCCTAAGTTGGCAAGAGATGTTAGAAAGTATGTGGAACAATGTGTTGTGTGTATGAAAGCTAAGGGAGGAGCTAGTAATGCTGGTCTATATCAACCCCTACCCATTCCTAACAGACCATGGGAGTATGTAAGCATGGATTTTGTGGTAGGCCTTCCTAAGACCAAGACTGGTTTTGACAGTTTACATGTAGTGGTGGACAAATTTAGCAAAATGAGTCATTTTATCCCTTGCAAAACTACTCATGATGCTAGTTACATAGCTCATCTCTTCTTCAAGGAAGTTGTAAGGATCCATGGATTTCCTTTGAGCATTGTTTCAGATAGGGATGTGAAGTTCATGAGTCACTTTTGGAAGACTCTATGGAGTAGATTAGGTACCAATTTATCATTTGGATCAGCTTACCATCCTCAAACTGATGGTCAAACAGAGTTGGTTAACAGGGTGCTAGGTAACCTTCTAAGGTGCCTAACTAAGGAGTATGGAAACATGGGATATGGTTATCTCACAAGCTGAGTATGCTTACAATGATAGTGTGAACCGGACCACAGGGAAAAGTCCTTTTGAGATTGTGTATGGGATGCACCCAAGAGGCATATGTGAGCTCAGAGATCTTGGAGCTATGGAACAAAGAAGTGGACATGCAGAGGACTTCAGTCAGACCATGAAGGAGATTCAGGAGTAGGTGAAGAAGACAGTCACCGAGGCTACACAAAAGTTGAAGGAGAAAGTAGACTTGTCAAGGAAGGATGTACAATTTGCAGTAGGAGACTATGTTATGGTCCACCTTAACAAGTCAAGGTTGCAGAAGGGAATGTCAACCAAGTTGCAAATGAAAAGAGTAGGACCCTGCAAGATATTGGCCAAGTATGGTAAGAATGCATACAAGGTGGAGTTACCTACCGATCAAGGAATCTCACCAGTTTTCAATATAGCTGACTTGATCAAGTACAAGGGATCAGTCAGTGATGTGGATCAGAACAGTAAGGAGATCTTCAAGGGCATCAACAATGTATCCTTACCTAATCAAGACAAGCCTCAGGCAGAGAAGATCTTGGAGTCAAGAGTGAAGAAGGCTACAAGACATAAGGTGTACATGGAGACCTTATCAAGTGGAAGAACAAGCATGAATCAGAAGCCACATGGGTACAAGAAGATCAGTTCAAGAAGTTTGGCATTGACCTGTCATTGGTCTCTCCTTCCATTCCTTAGTGTTTGGGCAGAGAGGGGGAGAATGGTGCAGGAGCACCTAGGAAGCATGAGGTAGCACTAGGCAAATTTGGAAGCCTAGGATGAAATTTTGTGTTTTTAATACTTTAAGGTCATGTTGACCATTTAGTTTTGTGTTAAGAGGTGTTAGAACAAGTTAGGAGGAAGGTTGATTAGTAGCTCATGGTTGAATGGATGAGTTTCTCAACTTGTTTCACTAGGATTCACTAGGAGTTAGAAATAAAGCCCAAAATGTTGCATTTGTGCAATTTTGACCTATTGTGGTAGTTAAGTCCAACCAAGGGGAGAGGTAACCACTTTGAGAACCTTTAAAAGGTGGCCCTCGACTTGGAATGGGGGTTGGAAAAAGCTTTGTATCATTTGGAGTTTATAGTTCATATGGAAAAGCAATGAAATTCTTGCTATTTTATGGTTTTTGTTCTTAGTAGTGTGTTAATGGAGGGTTACAGGCATTGAACTGTGTGTGGCATGTGTGATAATTACTTTACAAGCTTTGTGTGGTCAGTAGTTAGATTGTCTCATTGTTTTCTAGCTTTGTACTTAGTTTTGTTTGTTTTCATTTCTGATCAGTCCGACAAACTGACAATCATGGAGTCTTAGACCTCTGTCTTCCACTATACCTGGTGTATAGTCTGTGGGAGTTGAGGCTAAGCTCCATGCCTATAAATAGTATAGGTCTAGGAATCCTTAGGAGTCAGAGAACTAAGGCAAAAGACTGTTCCTTGGCGAGCTTGGCATTGCCCGGTTAGGACAGTCAAAGAGTACAAAGCACTAAAGTTGTAGGGGTGTCAATTCCCTGGCAAACCCAGGTGTATGGTGGATGCAAGAATCCTTGTAGAGGCTTGGAAAGAAGGATGGAGCCCTGGCAGACCACATGGAGGAAGAATGAACTGACTGTTCAAACAAAAGGTCAGAATTTTGCTTAAAATAAGCTTAAAAGTGCTAAGATCATGGTAAGGGTAGAGTACGGACAGTACAGGCTCCAAACCCCAAAAATCTTCAAGGTGTGGCCATAGGAAACACAAACCCCAAGAAAAGAACCTAGGTCATTTGGAGGGTTTTGTAGTGATTTCCACTTTTCTCAGGTTAGGAGGCCTAATTGGGGCTCAAGGGCTAGTAGCCCTTTTTAAACCCTAGAAGAGGGTTTGGTAAGAGCGATGGAGAAATGGTGATTGGTGGTTGATCAAGAACCCTAGAGGGATGGTATTGAAGTAATGGAAGATATCACACACCCGTGCAATGAATTAGTGAAGGTTGGAGGTTTAGCTAGCCTTAGGAAGATTAAGGGCTAAGGAGAGAATGACAAAGAGAGTACCAAGATTGGCTTGGTTAGGGAAATGGAGATGATAGTAGGGTTGGCCAGGAGAACAAGGGGTACCTAACAAGCATTAGGGCCTATAGGTTAAGAAGGTGGAGAGTGACACCAAGGGTTTTTCCAAGGTGAGACCTAGAGCATGGGACAGTGAGTGTTCCATCCAACCCTACCCTATCAGACGTGTAGACAGGTGGTAGCAAATAATTGATCGATATGGAAATTCACATCTTCATTGTGAATTGCATGGCATTAACAAAAGCCAAATGTAAGACCTCGCTTCACATGTGGATAATAGAATCTTAATTTTTGTTGTATATTATCCTAAATTGATGCTTAGATACATTTCAGATGATGCATAGTGTGATTATGTGACAATGTGCTTGTATTTCATTTTGACATGTTTTATTATCATTTCCATGAAGGTATTAGGAACTTGTAAAATATGAATACAAATTAGAATTTTAATGAAATTTTTATACAATTAAACCTTATTTAAACTACCAAATTTATGTGATATGTGATTGATGCTTATGATTTCATTGGTAATGTGCAGGAAAGAAAGGGTGCCAATATGAGAAGGGAAAGCCAATGCGGAAAAATTGAAAGGAATCCTCTTGTGGTTATGCATTTGTTTTCCTTATTTTGGGAGCTTAGAAGGATATAGATTTATTGTATTTATTATTTTGGGTTGAAAGGGAATTTAATTGTGTGTCATGAGAGATGTAAGTTGGGGTTTAGGTTTAGAAACCCTTTTACCCAAGTGTGAAATTCGGAGGGAACTTTAAGTGGGTCTTTAAAGAGGGTTATTGGTCAATTTCCTTGGTTGGGATGCAAAAGGAAACCCCCTAGGGTCTATACCATAGTGGTAGGGGTCAAGTGGGCATATAATAGTTCCCCAAGGACATGATTTGACCTCTAAAAACTATTCATAATGGAGAGTGATGAGTTTTGAGGAGAGGATGAGATGAAAAGATGGAGGAGTTGTCCAAGTGCATGTTTTCTCTTTAATAAGGAAAAGACTCTCATTTATGGAGGTAGGTACACTTCACACCTCCCCACCTAAAATTTACAAGTTGAAACTTCTATATATTTTGGAGAGGAAAAATGAGTGGGGTGTTACCAACTTCTCCCTTTGGAGAACTTAGTCATTTTATGAGAGTTTGAAGAGTGCATTTTTTTGGGGGGTTGTTTTCATACTTGGAATTGGAGAGGAAATCTTGAGAGCTATGGAGAAAAAGGGAAGAGTTAAGGATTCAAATAGAGCAACATGGAGAAAGCTAAGTCCTATTTCCTCTATTTCTTTTAGTTGATAAAATAAGTGATATGCAAGTTCTTGAATTAAAATGGTTCTTTGAAACTTGATGTATTTGTAATTATTGAATAAGTTAGTTGTAGCTTCCTTACCAAGATCATTTGGTAATCTTTTAGTGCTTGCTCAAGGGTATGGCTAGAGCCCATGAGGCTTCATGATGCCATTACAGTTGGGTGGAGAGCAAGGTTTATCTCATGGGCATGTAAATTAGTAGTTTTCCTAATCTTAATTGTAATAGGGTAAGTCTTATTCTCTTAGCATTCTCTACAAATTTTGAAGCTAAAATGTGGAGTTCATCTCTTGTTTGGCTTTAGGTTATTGATAGTGTGTGTCATGAATATGTGACCTAACTAAATAAATATAAAAAAACACACCAATAAGACATTAAATCAAAGGAAACTAATTGAAAAGTAAAGAAAACTCTTAAAACAATAGCTTCTTTGAAAGCGTCTTATTGTGCTCTATCTCCAAGGATTCATTGCAGGTACTGACCCTCAGTTGGTGTAAGCAACAACTTGTTAGAATGACAACTTCAGAGAATGAGATTATGAAAAATGCATGTCTATTTGCTAAATGATTTAAGCTATGATGTGAAAACTAAGATGCTATGAACTTGAAAAAAAATGCCTGAAAAGATTGCTAAATGCTGATTAGAATGCAACTATAGTAAATTCACGAAATCTAGGATCATTTTCAACTCACAAAGAGGCTATATTTATAGGTTTTTGGAGGAAAGAATCTAGTTGGCAAATATCAAAGGTCGAAAATAAGCCTATGAAGATGAATGGTGAGAGATTCTTGAAGTTGAGAAAAAGATGGAAGGTTGACAGAATAATGGAAGATGTTTCCTTCCCACAAAACCTTTCACTCACAAATAGAGGCGACTTGTCGTTTGTCATCTTTAGTTATGAGTTGGTTTTGTAGTTGAAGATAAATCCCACAATTAAATAAATGAATTTATTTAATTACATGTGACAATGAATTTAGAAGTTTCCATAATTAAATATTTAATATTTAATTATGTGTGAGAAGATGATAGAAAAGCATTCAATTCAATATATAAAATATTTAATTAAATATGAAGTGAAGAAAGTTTCTAATTAAATATTTAGAATATTTAATTAAATGTGAATAAGGAATTTAAAAGAATATCATTTGAATTTAAAATTCAAACTTATGATAATTAATATAAATAAATTATAAAATCTATTTAATTAATTAAGAGGAATATGGAAGATGTTAATAATTAAATAAACTTATTTATTTAATTAAATTAGAATAATTAGAAAGTGAACGATATAAATAAATAATTAAATTTATTTATATGCAGATGACTTTAGAAGATTAATTAAATAATTCATATTTAATTAATTAACAAGCTTGATTAACTGTTACCATTTTTAGATGTATAAATTTTGCCCCTCTTTGAAGTGATGTGTTTTATGCACTGCTTCAAAGAAAAATTCAGATAATGAAAATTTTCCCCCGACTTTGAAAAATTGACTGATGATGCTATATGCCCCCTCAGGTGATGAATCGGATAAAATTTTGAATTTTTTAGATTTTTTTTTTTGGAAATTTTTGATGATTTTTAAAAATTTACATTGATTTGATGTCTGATTCATTGGCCGATAAAGATGATTTGATAAAAACCGCTATTGGAAGATTGATATGAAATGATGATGATGGCGATTTTGATAATTGATCTCATGATATGTGAGATTCAATGATAGGATGATGATGATTGGCCTCATGATAGGTGAGGATCAATGATAGGTTGATAGATGATGGATCAATTAGATGAAAGGAAAGATGAGGAAGATGATGCAAAATGATGGACAAGAGAGAATGATAAGCGATACGAGATTGTGAAGATAAATTGAGAAGAAAGAAAGCATAAATGGATTAAAAAATAATGATGTTACCCCAGTCAAACTACAAGCCAAGATGGATTGTTGATGATGATGATGATAGTGTTGTTGATGAGGGAAGGATGCATCCCAATGATGATGATGATGAGAGTGTTGTTGATAAGGGAAGGATACATCCCGAAACAACACAAGGATAGGGAAGGATACATCCCAATGATGATGATGAGAGTGTTTTTGAGGAGGGAAGGATACATCCTGAAACAACACAAGGATAGGGAAGGATACATCCCAATGATGATGGTAATGATCAAGGCTTGCAGTAAAGTTAGGAACAAGATCAAAGGTATGATTAAATGATTTGTGCTAGATTGAATGGATTGATTAGATGAGATTGGAAGAAATGATTAGATGAATTGATTGAGATAATGCAGATGAGATGTGATGGATATGATAATTCTCATGCACAAACTAATATGGATGTCATCTATATTAACCATGCAGATTTTAACTATGCAAAATGAACTACACACCATTGTCATTCTGTGAGCCAACTTTATGCTTATTTATCATCATTGAGCCTTTTGATATGTTGAAAGTTAGTACAAGAATCAATGGTATAATGTAGACCATGATGACCTGAGTACAACTTCCATACAACTTATGTTGAAATTTGATAGTGAACAATAGCACAAGCATCTAGGTATAATGAGACAGAGATGACCTGAGTATCACTTGTGTAAATAAGCAAGAATTAATCATTTTCCTATGAAAATTCGAAATGTCATCAATAATACTTTGTAGAGCATGTCCTGTGACAATTTGCATAGTAATATTGATTAACTCACAAAGAGAAAAAAAAGAAAATATCATTCTCCTTCCTAGCCCTTCCAATTCTAGACATCATCGAGATACTCCAGAGAAATCATAACAACAATCAAGATAAAACAACTGAACATAAGTGTTAAAGTGATCAAACCATGATTCAAAAGAGATCATCCAATGAGAGTTAATTTGTTTTGTTTTTTATGTTGATTTGGATGGTCGGTTGTTTGATTGATTATGATTTATGTTCAGCTTGATGTTTAGGATGATTGATGTCTTCACTAAGTTGTTTTGCTATTGCTTGTCTATTGATTTAAGCTCAAAACAAGTTGCCCCTAGTGAGTTCAAGATTTTTCCATCAATATAGGATGAGACATGACCATTTTATTGATGAAAACATATGATTTATTGAATTTGTTTTGGATTTTGGAAATATTTTGATTTTTTTGGATTTTGATGTTTTATGTTTTATTTTTTGGATTTTGATGTTTTTTGATTTTTGATTTTTATTTTGATGTTTTTGATTTTTTTTTGGATTTTGATGTCATTTTTATTTTTTTTTAATTTTTCAAGGACATTTAAGATGGACTTGGATGACCAATTGAAGAAACAAAATGTCCCACCCACAATATAAGAGAAGATACATGATGAAGGATATGGTATGGAAGATTTGGATGAAGTGAATAGGATAAGATGCATAATTTTCAAGAAGATCCTTAACTTTGTCAAGATCAAAGATGAAAATGAGGATAATGACCATGAATGATAAAAGGAAAATGGAAGATAGTATATGGATAGGGATATGGATATGAAAGATAATATTTGCATGATAGGGGGATGGAGGAAGGGTTTAAGCATCAAGTTTCACGGCTAATATCCCTCAAATATGTGTTCTAATAGAGAATGGGAATGGGAATTAGAATTATAAATGTTGGCATCATAGTAGAAGCTAAGGCCTTATTCAAAGCTTTGAATTAAAGAAGGAGAATGGGGATTGGATGTTGGAAGGCTTGGTGATGGATAGATGGAAAGGATGGTAAGATTAACATTGGCACACACCTTGAAGGGTGATGGAGTGATGGAGGAAAAAATGGATTTGGAAGGTGATATTTTTTTAGATGGGAGATGGGGAGAAGCTTTCAAATTAGAAAATTTGGATGCCAATTTTTATTTTATTGCTTCTATGAGACTTTTAGGAATCCACATGACTTTTGATTTTGATATTTACTTTATGGGCCTTTGTGGCCTTTGAGATTTTTCTCTTTAATTTATGGACCTTTGTAGTCTTTGAAATTTTTCTTTTGAATTGATGGGCCTTTGTGGCCTTATGAATTTTTCTTTTTCTTTGATGGGCCTTTGTGGCCTTTTGAATTTTTCTTTTGATTTTTGGATCAATTTTTCTTTTATTTTTGTATGACTCTTCGAGGAGACATGTTGATCCTTTGATACATGTGGATTTTTATATTGAAGCTTTTGACATTTGGCACCCAAATTGCTTCCAAAAGCAATGGAAGGAGTGTATTGAGATGACCGATATGGAGGTATGTAGGAAGAATTTTGAAAGTGAATCAAGGATGTATGCCTTTGTTGTTCTTGAAGAATAGGAGATGGAGAAATGTGGGACCCTAATATGGATGGAAGGGTTGATGAGCTAGGCTTGGGATGATAAGGACAAATGATAGATGGAAGGTTTGATGAAATAGGATAAGGACCTAGGATAGATGGAGTGTTTGATGGACTAGGATAAGGACCTAGGATGAATGGAGAGTTTGATGGACTAGGATACCTAGATTGAGCATGAGGTGTATAACTAAGGCCAAGGCCATGAGAATATGGATGTGCTTGGATAGAAAGGGGTTCTAGGATACCTTGCTCATGAAGGCCTAAGCCTTTTCCTTTGTAATTCATAATTTCACACATTTGTTTACCCATGGGATATGCATTGCTTGTGAAACAAGATGTGAGTCCATTTTGAGGAGGATATGATATGGATGAAAGGATAGGTGTTGGAAGTAAACTGGAGTGGATAAAGGTGGAGGATCCCAATTTATAGGTGTGGGGTTCATGGATAGCTTGAAGAGGTGTGAGAGGATCTTGATATGGGGATGATGGGATACTTTGATCTTGACTAGGAAAAGAATCGTTAGATGAAGGAGATGGATTAGTTTGATCATCAGATGGAAGAGAATTTTTGGATAGGATGGAAGAATTGTTCTACTCTTAGGATGCGATGGAATCATACGAGAGTATGGATTCATTGAATGGGGTGGACGGAGAACTTGGAAGAACATTTTGTTCTTGAGATGGAAGAGGATTATCATGGATGAATAATGAAAGGAGGGGATCATCATATGGTTCTTGAGAGATGGGATCTTGATCAAAGATATGAAGAGTTTGTAGAATTCTGGTATCATGGGAAGGAGTGGAAAGAATGTTTTGATCGAGATGTGTAGATTGAAATGAATCATTGGATGTAGAGGATATTATAGAAGAAGGTGATTGAATGGAATCGTTATCTTGGGTGAAAGAATCGTGAGGCTCATTTTGAATTATGGGGGATGAAGATAAATGCATGACATGATAGGATTGGTCAATTTCATTTGATGGCTTAGATTTGGGCTTCTCATTTAACCTTTGAAAAAATTCAAAAACATTGAATTTGGATGATGTTTTTGGAGGAGAAGAGGTTACATTCATATTTCTGTCAGAGGACTTCTTAGTTGTGCCCCCTTGTATTCCCTTGATTTTCCTTTGGAGTGCTCTTATTTGTTGGGTAAGAGTACTAAGATCATTTAAGGGAGTTTCAATCTTTTTAGGATCTTAATTTTCTCTATATCATAGTCAAAGGGAAATTTGGCACCTTGGTTTGCCAATAAAAGAAAGTAGCGTTCTTTATTTCACTCTAAGATCTTGTCCAAAATTGTGTGAAACTATGGATCTTGTTCAGCTTCTTGAATCATTTCATCATTTGAACTATTCCTAGTATGAAACCTATGAAAAGGATTTTCTTCTCTATCACCCATGTTGTAAAGTGGATCTCTTCTTTCGTCTTCTTCTTTGTGTTTTTGGGACCTTGTGACAATAGGAATATGCTTATACCAAATTTTTACTAACTTTGATCACAAATGGGAGAGTACGATTTGTTGGATACCTTAATCAGAATAGAATGATGGATTCTATTAATATGACTAAGGAATTTCTAATTTTTAGATTGTGATTCCTAGGATTGAAGGATGATGATCCTGTTATGAGAATTAAACTAGAAATTGGAAATGGATGTGATGATGTACTTTGTGATGTTTTGATCTTAGTTTGCGAAAATAAGGAATTTGCAAAAGCCTAATGTTTCCAAGTTTTTCTCTATTGTTGATTTCCAATTCCTTAACATAAATGTCACGGTTTGATTTGTCAACTTCTTGTGTTTTTTGGATAATCTCATTTGAATTAATGTTTTGAAAACAAAGCATGCAATAGGAAGACAATTTTTCTTAAAGTTCTAGACTCTAAACAATGAGTGTATGTTCAAAATGTTTCCAAAAAAAATGTTTTCATAGGTTTTTGCACAGAACAAACAATTCAAGCAGAGTCACTCTTAGTACTCAAGTAGGTCATCATAATAACCACAACCCACATCTTAGAACTGCATCGACTCACACAATCATGTCACCCGCGAAGGGGAACCCATGTTTTTATCTTTTCCAGACACATACTCAAAGTGAAAAAAGTGGATACCAGATCCTGTGAGCAAACGGTCCTTGGCAGTTATATGGTGAGTGTTTTGGGGTAAGATTCTTCCCTCCCCTTGCACTATGATTATTAGGATGTTCAGAGACAAACATAGTTGACTACTGTACTAGGTTCTTAGTAAGGGTTTTCATTCGGTGCAACAATAATAAACTCCCTCAGGAGACCTCCCAACCTTTAGAACAAAGGCTTTGGGGATGGTTATCTTGCACACTACTGTCGAATTGCGGACTTTCCTCAAATTCACTTTTGATTATAGTGGGTTGGAAAACTTGGCTTTAATTGTTCCCACTTAGTTCGTTCCTCTTGGGTGAGTACTTTTTCCCACAAGAGTAGGCCCTCTAAAGGATGTAATAAAGCATTAAAATTACAAAAATTGAAAAGACAAGTTTGGTATTCTGATCACCCAGTTAAGGGGAGAGCATAGACCTATTGCCACAAACAAAGCAAACTGTGTTCTTTTTAGAGCCCAAATGATAATGAATAAATCTATGTGAAGATATTGCTTCACAAAAAGAATGGGATTCATTTTAACTGCAAAATAAATGTGTTGTGACTACCCTAGGATTGGTTCATTTTAAATTTCATGTCTATCCTAGGATTGGTTCATTTTAAATTGTTGTGTCTACCCTAGGGTTGCTTCTTTTTAAACCATAAAAGGTCTTGTCTGTGGAAGGCGTCAGACTCAGAACCTTGTTTAGTTACAACCTACATGCACTAAAAGATCACACATATGTGCTAAAACAAATAGTCAATGCACTAAAACAAACCTCATAAGCGTTGCATAAAACTTTAAATGCGCTAAAAGAAATCCTAAATACGCTAATCTAAGAATGTAATTTTTTTTAAGACAATTTTAAATGAAGTGAGCTAAATGGATGCATTATTTTTTTCTCTAGATGCGCTAAAGAAATTGTCGGATGCACTGAAATAGTTCCTAGATGCGCTAAAATAACCCATGGATTCGCTAAAATGCGGAATTTTCTAGAAAGCCAAACTCCAGAATGCGAAATCCTGTCAAAAAACTTGTAAGTAGATGTCAAAACCGAGGCAAATGCCCCACGGTGGGCACCATAAAATGTGTGTTGTGAATATGTGAGCTAACTAAAGAAATATAAACAAACACACCAATAAGACATTAAATCAAAGGAAACTAATTGAAAAGTAAAGAAAACTCTTAAAACAATAGTTCCTTCGAAAGCGTCTTATTGTGCTCTATCTCCAAGGATTCGTTACAAGTACTGGCCCTTAGTCGGTGTAAGCAACAGCTTGTTAGAATGACAACTTTAGAGAATGAGCTTATGCAAAATGCATGTCTATTTGCTAAATGATTTAAGCTATGATGTGAAAACTAAGATGCTATGAACTTGAAATAAAAATTCCTTGAAAGATTGTTAAATGTTGATTAGAATGCAACTATAGTAAATTCACAAAATCTAGGATCGTTTTCAACTGACAAAGAGGTTGTATTTATAGGTTTTTGAAGGCAAGAATCTAGTTGGCAAAGATCAATGGTCAAAAATAAACCTATCAAGATGAACAGTGAAAGATTCTAGAAGTTGAGAAAAAGATGGAAGGTTGAGAGAATAATGGAAGATGTTTCCTTCCCACAAAACCTTTCACTCCCAAATAGAGGCAAGTTGTCGTTTGTCATATTTAGTTATGAGTTGGTTTTGTAGTTGAAGATAAATCCCACAATTAAATAAATAAATTTATTTAATTACATGTGACAATGAATTTAGAAGTTTCCATAATTAAATATTTAATATTTAATTATGTGTGAGAAGATGATAGAAAAACGTTTAATTAAATATATAAAATATTTTATTAAATATGAAGTGAAGAAAGTTTCTAATTAAATATTTAGAATATTTAATTAAATGTAGAGTGAAGAATTAGAAAGTGTTTAATTAAATATTCAAAATATTTAATTAAATATGAATAAGGAATTTAAAAGAATATCATTTGAATTTAAAATTCAAACTTATGATAATTAATATAAATAAATTATAAAATCTATTTAATTAATTAAGATGAATATGGAAGATGGTAATAATTAAATTAAGTTAAATTAGAAGAATTAGAAAGTGAATGATATAAATAAATAATTAAATTTATTTATATGTAGATGACTTTAGAAGATTAATTAAATAATTCATAATTAATTAATTAACAAGCTTGATTAACTGTGACCATTTTTAGATGTATACAGATAGAATAAAAGCATTATGGTGTCTATTTGTATTAAAAATGATGAGGCTTTTGTGTGTTAACTTTAAAAGGAAATTGTTGAAGTGTGTGACATAGTGGGAAATGTGATGGGTCTTCTAAAAGTGGATTTTTGTAAAGATGTTAATTCAAGTTATAAATGAAAGAGTATTTAACTTTCTTCTATTGAGGATTGAAGCA
Source organism: Sequoia sempervirens (assembly GCA_007258455.2). Lineage (NCBI taxonomy): Eukaryota > Viridiplantae > Streptophyta > Pinopsida > Cupressales > Cupressaceae > Sequoia > Sequoia sempervirens. Next base: position 195,624,324 of record VDFB02000007.1, read on the forward strand.
ATATGATGGTTTGCAAAATAATGGAAAATTCAGTCTAGTGTATGGATATAGGGTGTTTATTTTGCAAACTAAATGTGGCATTATTCATAAGTGTAGCTATATTGTTAAACTCCCTTTTAAGTAGATGAAACAAAATGACATGCTCATTACAATACCTTAGAAAAAAAGAAGAGAAAGAGTTGTAAACTACATTTCTACCTATAATTTATTAATTTTTTTTTTAAATAAAAAGAAAGAAAGAAAGAAATCATTTTCTTGCAAGACAAATCTTTGATATATACTATTATATACATTATTAAATATAATTGTGTTTTTTTTATAAACATGATATAATTTATATTTTATGTATATATAAAAATAAATTTTAATATTTATGCATGTATCCATATAGATGTTTATATATTAAATAATGAATTCATATTAGAAAATAATAAAATATATAGTATATATTTTACATGATAAATATATTAAAATTAGCAATATTAATAAAAAAGCAATTTAATAAATTTTAAATGGAAAAAAAAAAAAAACTCCCTCTCTTGGGAGTTCAACTCCCACTGACCTCCCATGGAGTGGCGCAGCCTTTTCCAGCCTCTTCCCCATACATATATTGATGTCATGCCCTATATAAAAATCATGCAACAGTAAAAGAAATGCGCCATTTTAAAAACCCCTATGCCATTTAAAATCAGAGGAAATTTAATGTGCAGTAAGTGTTGGGATATTTTTCAAGCATAAAAAAAATTACTCAGGTGGAGAAGATGTATATATTTATATATACATTCAAACAGTCACATAAAATGAGAACTGTCATGTGTGATCTGCAGAGTCTTTGAATAAAATAAAAGAATCAAAATTTCCTCGAAGAAATTTAAACCCTGAGAAAATTAAAAAGTGATAATAATAAATCCTTTAGATCTAAAGTTACAGATCTACTGTTGAACAACCATGTTGTTTTTTTAACCGGAATGTGCTGCAAATATTATAAATTTCATGACTGCAAAATAGACAACCATGAAGGAGTTTTAAAATTTTAGGACAATAAAAGAAGAAAAAAAATTAGATAATGAGTTTCAATGGAAGAGAAAAGTAATATATGTAATCACAATGAAAAAAAATAGGAATAAAATTCATGGAAACCTACAATACAAAAATGAAATGCTTAATTCCTCTTTTCATATCTGCAACACAAAACAAAATGAAAATGAAAATAAGAAGAAAAGTGAATAGGTCAATTGTCCTTATGGATTAGGGCTTCCATCTATAACCCTAAGATCTAAAGGTGGAGATTTAATCTCATCCAATGGATGAGATTGAATGCTCACCTACTCACTTTTTTGTTTAAATAATTAAAAATAAATAAAAATTATTTAAATTAAATTAATGAAAGCTTTTTTTAATAAATGGAGAAACATGAGTTGTAGTTTAATATTTAAGGAAACTTTTACAACTTGATATGGATTCAGCTAACTACTAGACAAAAAACACCTACTTGTAGTTATGTGATTCTCCATTCTTATGCTATCTTGAGTGCAATGATTAAAGCTTCATATTTGGCTATGTTTTTGGTGCATGGAAACATTAGCCTATATGACTAAGGAATGGTATGTCCTTGAGGGGTGACAAAGAGTATGCCTACCCCCGATCCATGTTGAATGAAAGAACTGTCAAAATATAAAGACCATGGCTATTTTGATTCTGCAGTGAAGATGTCAGCATCTAGAAATTTGATATGCATGGGATGTTCTACTTGTAGTGGTGTGTTAACTAGTTGATCAGTGATAACTTGTCCTTTGATTGCTTTGCAATCAATATAATGGGTGTAAAACTCGCTTAGGATCATAACCCATTTTTCCAACCTTCCTATCAATGTAGCCTTGCTTAGTAGATATTTGAGTGGATCAATCTTTGCAACAAGATTGATAGTATGAGTTAACATGTAGTGTTGAAACTTCTATAAGGAAAATACTACTGCTATACAAGCTTTCTCAATGAAAGTGTAGTTTATTTCATGACCTGTTAGTGTTTGGTTGATGTAATAAATTGTCTGTTCCTTTCCTGTAGAGTCCTCCTGTGCTAATAATGCCCCCAAAGATGTCTCTATTGCGGAAATATATAAGATTAGTGGTTTGTCTGGATTTGGTGGTACTAGAACTGGTGGGTTCATTAGGTATTACTTGATTTTTTGAAAGTCCATGTCACACTTTTCATCCCATTTGAAAGGGACATTTTATGTAATAGATGTGTGAAAGGTAGGATTTTATCTTCCAGTTGTGTGATGAACCTTCATATAGATTGAAGCCATCCCTGTAATGATCTTAACTAACTAATATTCCTTGGTGGAGGCATTTCCATGATTGCTTCTACCTTGGCAGGATCTACTTCAATTCCCTTTTCGGACACTATGTATCCCAAGAGTTTTCCAAATGTGACTCCAAAAACACATTTCTTAGGGTTGAGGTGAACTTTGAACTTTCCTAACCTTGCAAATATTTTGGATAATACTTCAAGATGTCCTTCTCTTGTGTATGAATTTGCCAATATATCATCTACATAATCTTCCATGAATGAATGCATCATGTCATGAAAAATTGTAGTCATAGCCCTTTGATATGTAGCCCCAACGTTCTTTAGACCGAAAGACATGATGTTCCAACAATAAGTCCCACATGGACATGTGAAAGTTGTTTTTTCCTAGTATTCAAGTGCAATCTTGATTTGGTTGTAACCAGAAAAAGCATTCATTAGTGAATACATGACATGACCAGCTACCAAATCAACTATAGTATTGATGTTTGGAAGTGGGAAGTCATCCTTTGGACATGCTTTATTAAGATCTCTAAAATCTGTGCACACTCTAATACTTTTGTCGGGCTTAGACATAGGAACAATGTTGGAGATCCATTATGCATAGTCGATTGATCTTATAAATCCCACATCAAGGAGTTTTCTGAGTTCTTCCTTAAATAGTAATGCAACATGAGGATGCATCTTTCTGAGTTTTTGTTTCACCGGTTTAACTCCTAGTTTGATGGGAAAATGATGCATTATAAGATCATGATCAAGACCTGGCATGTCTACATAAGACCAAGAAAAGTTGACTTGATTTTCTTTGAGAAATTACATTAACTTAGGTACTTCTTTATTTGTCATTGATGTAGCTAACTGTAGAATCCTTGGTTTTTCTGTAGTTTCAAGATTAACTAATTTTATAGGCTCAATCAAGATAGGTGATCACTCATGATAATGATCTGGGAGAGTGTCAAGAATCCCATCATTTGGTGCCTTAAAAAGGTTTTCACCATCTGATAGGCTCTATGTTTTATCTTTTGTTTGATCTAACACTACCAGATTCTAGTTTTCACCATTAGATCTTTCTTTTTGTTTTTTTTTTTGCAGCTAGGAGACTTGGCACTCTTCTGATTAAAGACTCTATCCTGAAAATTTCTAGTGGAAAAATCATTTGTGTTGTCTGTAGAAAGGAAGTTCACGATAGATTCATCGCTTGGAAACATAGGTATATCAATAGGTTCAAATAGATCCCATTCAATGAGATTGAGATGGATCAGTGGTAGTGGGTCATCAGGCTACGTGAAATTGGCTATAGTTATGGTCATAACGAAGTTGTCTGTAGGATCTGAGGTATGGGGTAGATCAATGATGATACTGTTCTCACGATAGTCTTGTTTAATTAAATCCGACACGGTATCACTAGAATCATAGTTACCTTGTAGTTTGGATCCTTGCAGTTGGGACCTCGACCCTTCACCTTCGATTAGAGTTGGGGTGTACTTTTGTACCACATCAACCTTTTTATCCCTCCAAAACTCATCATTGTAGATGGTGTCTCATTCGTATTCACTAGAATCTGTGTCAGAGATAATATCCATGAAATTATCAAACATGCTCCTCTTGTATCAAAACCTTCTTGTAATATGAGGAAAAAATCATGCAACTACTTGGATGGTCTTTTTTTTGAGTTAGTATCATAGCCTAGTCCTGTTTTATCTTTGGCAGAAAGTCTTGGAAGGTGAATAGGCTCAACTACTCCTTTTCTTTTCCTGATAGGACCATTGCCATCATAGCCCATCTTTTGCATGATTCAATACCCTTTACCATATTGGTTGATTGGTATCTTGACATTGAGAACTGTTTTGTCTTCATCTTTATAAAGCCACTTTAGAACTTCTCTATCCTTAGGATCTTCCATGGGGAAATTTTCTTTGATAAATCATCCATCAAACTTTGTACTTGGCTCTGTTGGTGGATGCGTTGATGTTGATGCTACAAATATTTGATGTTGTGTGATAGAAGGTTGCCAATGTGACCGAGGTGATGTAGGAAGATCAGCAAGACATAGAGAGTACTCCCCAACTCTGTTTTCCTTGAATTGTAGTTGCTTGTCAAAGCTTTTGGTTAACTAACTGATTTGTGTATCAAATTTGGGAGAAGTACTAACAAGAGCTTCTTGATTGTTGGGAACAAAAGTATCTTGACTAGCTTTGATGTTTTCACAAGTTTGATTGTTTGAATTATTAGCTGATATTGTCATTTCTTGTCTGTCATAAGGAAACTTAAGATATAATTGATGATATGTGGACGAAACAACTTGCATTTTGTGGATCCAAGGACAACCCAATAAGATGTTGTATGCAAGATCACGGTCTAATACTTGACAGAAAGTATTCTTGATAATAGGTCCCACTTTGACTGGCAACATGATTAAACCCTTGGACACTCTTTCCTCATCATCTTAGGCTTTAATAGTAATCTTTCTTCTGGGATCAATGGAGTCCTTAGAAAATCCTAAAGCCCGAACTAACTTCATAGTACATATGTTCAAACTAGCACCTCCATCTATTAGTACACGTCTGACACGAAACTTGTGGATCATGACTTCTAAGTATAGCAATGAGTTATGGGGATGAGTCATGGAAACATCATATTTTTCAAAGAATGAGAGGCATGTGGGTGAGGATAAGTGTCCCACCATGGCTTGAAATTTGTCCACATCTAGACCAGTGGATACAGTTGTTTCAATGAGGGCCTTTTCTAGAATTTCCTTGTATGCCAGGGAAATCTTCAGGAGTTCTAAGATAGAAATTTGAGAAGGATTTTTTCCAAGTTGATTGAATAAGTCATATAGATGTTGAGGTAGGGGAACATTGTATTTTGAAGAAGCACCCTTTAAGAAAAATTTAGCTTGTGCCCTTGTTGTTGCGTTGACTTGTCTATATTCCAACTTTTTTGTAACTTTTATAACATTGAATCGTTTGTCATCAGTGTAGATATGATTGATTATATGATCATTGATATGATTCACACTTTTTCCAAAAGACTCACCCTTTTGATAATTGGTAAAAGGGTTACGAAATTCTTGGTGGTCTTCGTTTGATTGTTGGTGTCCTTCTATTGTGACAGTGCCATTTTTGATTAAGTCTTGGACTTTATTTTTCAAGGCTCGACAATTATTTGTGTGATGGCCCTTGCACCAATGATAATCACAATATTATGCATCATTCCATGATGGATTATTCACACTTGGTTCAAAGTTGCGTTGAGGCAGCAAAGTAAGAACATTTTTAGCCATCAATTCTTTGAATGCAGATTCTAACGATTGATCCAATGGAGTAAAAGTTCTTCTGCTATAGAAGAATGAAGATCATTGGGGATTCATGCTTGAGGTATTTCCTAAGTCATTTTTTGTTATTATTTCCATGGTAACCTTGATGTTTGGCATTCCCTTGATTGGGAGTAAAAGTTTGATTCATGTTATTCCTCAGAGGAGGAGGATTGCTTCCTTGATTTGTGACCGAGTTGACATTGTTATAGTTATTGTTGCAAGGAGTACTTGGAGTACTAAGAAAAAATGGCTTAGTCAAGACATGATTTTCATCTACAACACCATCATTCACCACATTTTTGTTACGAGTCCAAAAATTAGACTTGTTGTGGTGATTTGAAGAGCTAGGATTTTCCTTGTCAAGTTTTGTTATCCCTCTCTGGATTAAATCACTTTCAATGGTGATGGAATTTTCAATCAATTTCTAGGAAGAGGGAGGAAAATGAAGATTAAGATGATAGCTTATCTCTTGATCTAAGTTATTTATGAAAGTGGTGATCTTTTCCTTTTTAGGAACATGACATGGGTATCTAGAAAATAATCTTCTCCATCTTTGAAGAAATGTAATGAATGGTTCATCAGGTTTCTATTTAGCCTTGCAGAGATCAATCATGGTTATTTGATGTTGTATGTTGTAGGAATATTGTGATATGAACTCATTAATTAATTCCCCAAATGTCTTGATAGGCAGTGTGATTTTTGATAGCTATTCCATACATTGGCCTCCAAAAATCCTAGGAAACAAACACATCAAGTATGTATCCTCATGGGAAAACTCTCAAGTCATATTTTGGGAGTCCCTAATATGATTTATTGGATCTGATTTCCCATTGTAATGATCAAACTTTTGGATTTCACAATGTTTGGGAAATGGGATCATGTTGAGACGTCAGTCAAAAGGATGATAGATGTCATCAAGAGCATATGTATTCATTGTGGTTCCCCCTTGCATGTCTTTAATTTTTCCTTGAAGTGCCTTAACCTGTTGAGACAAGGCACTAATATCAGACAAGGATGTTTCATCAAGACTTTTCTTTAAGTTCTTAGTATCAAAATTATGAGGCAATTTAGCTCCTTTTTCAGCCAAATACAAGAAATATTTCTCTTTGTTACACTCTAAGATCTTTTCTAAGGCTTTGTGAAATTTGGGATCTTGCTCAGCCTCTCTAAGGTGATGTTCTTCATCTCATTCATAATCACTATCTATAGGAGTTATGCTCATGTCTTTGTTGAAAGGGAACATATTTTTTTCTCTTTTTCCCATGTCATTAAAAAGGGGATTACGACTCACATTATAAAGGGGATTGCTACCCTCACCTTCTTCTTGAGTTCTTTGGGTATGATATTCTTGTTGAATATGCTCTTTTAGTTTATTGTATTGAGATCTTGTAAAAATAGGCATATGATTTTGAAATGTTCTTCCAGACTTAGATCACAATTTGATAAGTGCAAAAATGATGATGTTTTGATCTGATAAGATGAAAATCTTATGATATGATCTGAAAAAGACATTCCTAATTCTTGATTGTGGCTTCCAATGATAAAGGATATCAGAATCTTGTTGGGGAAGTTGAATCAATAATCAAAAATTTGCTTGAAAGGTGCACTTTTAAGATTTGATCCTTGTTTTTGAAGAATGATAGCCTAATTAAATTCACTAAAGGATTTGAATGGGATGTGTTGGATATTCAATGGAAGGTTGTGGTAGATAATCAAATTTGAGAGGTTTATTTTGATTGTGTCGTTGTGATAGAGCTCTTCTCTGGAAATAGGCTCGTGAATATAAAGGCTCTATAGCGTACTTGTCAGTAAACCCCTAGCAAAATCTTGGTACCTATGGAGAAACTTATGATAATGGAGCAAGATGTTTCAAATTTTATACAAAAAATTTCTTCATTGCAAGGTTTTCTTGTAACCTAAATGTTTCTTGGGTTTCTTGATCCTATTGGTAATTGATTTCCTGACAAATTTGGTTGATTTCCACTCTCTAAGCATGAGAGCAATGTCAAAATGCTACTCGACCAAAGATGTTACAAACTCAGATATGTCAAAAGTAACAATTCTGGAAAGTGACAGATGCTCTACTCTATACCCTATATGCACTGTAGAAATAGGCATATGCATTGCAATAGACCTCAGATTAGCTACAATATGTCTTAGATGTGCTACAGAAAAATGTTTTGATAGTGACCAAAACATGTTCATAGAATATTCAGCCTATGCGCTAAAACATTTAATGCACGAAAATAGACTCTATATGCATTGAACTAACCAGTGAATGCACTAGAACAAACCTTATATGCATTAAGATATACCTTAGATGCACTAGAATAGTTTTCCAAAGTAGTTTTTTGAACACTTTTGTACATTCATTTCAGATGATCTTTTATCTAAATTAATGTGATTGAAAACACAAAAACACTCTGAAAACAATTATTTTTAAGCCCTATACTAAACATCAAGTGTATGTTCAATTTTTTTTTTTTAAAGTGTTTTCACAGGTTTTTCACATAAAAGAAAATTCAGGAAGACTCACTCTTAGTACTCAAGTAGGTCATCATAATAACCACAACCCACATCTTAGAACTGCATCGACTCACACAGCTGTGTCACCCCCGAAGGGGCGCTCGTGTTTTTGTCTTTTCTAGGTGCGTACTCAGAGTGACAGAAGTGGATACTGGATCCCCTGAGCAAATGGTCCTTGGCAATTATATGGTGAGTGTCTTGGGGGCAGATTCTTCTCTCCCCTTGCACTATGATTATTAGGATGTTCAGAAACTAACACAGTTGGCTACTACACTAGGTTCGTAGTAAGGGTTTTCATTAGGTGTGGAAATAATAAACTCCCTCAGGAGACCTTCCAACCTTTAGAACATAGGCTTTGGGGATGGTTATCTTGCACACTACTGACAAAAGTGGGTTTCCCCATATTTTCTTTAAATTTTATAATGGGGTGGAATAGCCTGGCTTTGGCTTGAACCCACTTGGGTCGTTCCTCTTGGGTGAATAATTTTTTCCAGAAGAGCAAGCCCTCTATGTAGGATGTAATAAAGCATTAAAATTGCAGAAATTAAAAAGGAAAGTCTAGTATTTTGATCACTCAATTAAGGGGAGAGCATAAACCTATTTCCAGAGACAAAGTAGATAGTGTTCTTTTTAGAGCCCAAATGACAATGATTTAATCTATGTGAATGTATTGCTTCACAACAAGAATGGGATTCATTTTAACCACAAAATCAATGTGTGGTGACTATCCTAAGATTGCTTCTTTTTAAATTTCATGTCTATCCTAGGATTGGTTCATTTTAAATTGATGTGTCTACCCGAGGGTTGCTTCTTTTTAACTAGAAAAAAAACTCTATCTGTGGAAGGCGTTAGACTCATAACTTTGTTTAGTTACAACCTGTATGCACTAAAATGTTAGACATATGCACTAAAACAAAGAGTCAATGCACTAAAATAGAACCCATAAGCGCTGCAGAAAATTCTAAATGCACTAATCTAAGAATGCTATTTTTTTTTAATAAGATTTTGATAAAGTGAGCTAAATGTATGCACCATTACGTTCCTTGGATGTGCCATTTTGTTCCCTAGATGCCCTGAAATAGTTCCTAGATGCGCTAAAACAGTTCCTAGATGCACCAAAAGACCTGCAAAAGCACTGAAAGAAGACCTGGATGTGCTAAAGAAACCCACGTATGCGCTAAAATGTGAATTTTTTTGAAAATTTGAACTTCATAACTCAAAAATCTATCAGAAAACTCTACAAGTATACATTAAAAATGGGGCAAGGGCCCCATGGTAGGCGCCAGAAATGTGTGATCAATTTTTAAGTGTATCAATATGTAAAAACAATAAATCAAACGCACCAATAAGACATTATATCAAAACAAAAAATCAAATAAAAAGAAATGCAAACTCAGTCTTTTGTCCTTGATGTCATCCTATCGTCCTCTATCTCCAGTGTTTTTGTCAATTCCAGCTTGCTCTTAGATTGTATGTTAGGCTCAACAAATAGTCTTCCTAGAGAATGAGATTAAAGATGAATGCATGCTATGCTAAGATATGATTAAAATTTTATGAATGCTAAACATGATTGCTAGAATGTAAAATTATGAATGCTATGCTGATAATTCTAAAATGTTAATCTTTTGTCTCTAATGCATATATGTATCTATCTTTGTATGTCTATCTGAGTGTAACCAATGCTTGGATTCATAGTGGTATTTATAGAGTTTTCAAAAGCTTTTGATTGGCTGATGTGATCAACGACTGTGATAATTTTAGTAGATCGAATGGTCGAAGATGGAGAAGATTGGAGAGAAAAATAGAAGAAAAATAGAAAGTAGGATTTGTTTCTTCTTTGATGTAAAAGATAAGACGAGATGATAAAAATCATCTTTTTAAAAGATTTTGGAAAGATTTAAGAAGATAAAATTGTTTCCTTTTTCAAGGAAGAGATAAGATGACATGATAAAAATCATCCTTTTAGAGGATTTTGGAAAAATTTAAGAAGATAAATAATGAATTATAAATTCAATTATTTATTTATGGGTGACATGGAGATTTTCTTAATTAAATAAAATATTTAATTAGGATTTGGAGAAAATGGAAGATTCTTAATTAAATAAAATATTTAATTAAGATTTGGAAAGTGACATGTGGAATTAATCAAATAAGAATATTTAATTAATATTTGATTTAGGAGAAAGGAAATTAAATTCAATTAAAATCAAATATTTTAAATAAACTTAAATGTGACAATTAATTTAAATAAACAATGATATTTATTTAATTAATTAAGTGGACTTAAGAAAGTGGTAATTAAATAAAATGAATTTATTTAATTAAAGTGGAAGAATAAAGTAGGTGAACAATATAAATAAATAATTAAATTTATTTATATGTAGAGGAATTTAAGAAAGAAATTAATTAAATAATAAATATTTAATTAAATGCCAGGATTAATTAGACATGACCATTTTTATGCATATACACATATTGTGATGCATGTTACACTCCTACACCACATACAAAGTTCTAGGTTGAACCATTGATCATGTGGTTCAACCTTCACTTGTTTATTTCGTTAATTGCTAGATATGTGTTTGCTCCTCATGTTAAGTCACACGAAATGGAAGGATGAATATCACAACATGCCTCCTTAGGTAAACAAGGTTTTTACACCCCATAGAACTCTAAAATATTTGTTATATTTACATGCAGGGTTGTAGTCTTTATGTTAGGGTGGAGGCTCATTTATATGTTGTGTTTTCCAACCTTCATTCATTTTCATCATGGTTGATAGAAAATTTTGCAGCTTTATACCTTTCCTCATACACTCCATTACTGATTCATTTTTTTTCAACAAATGCAACAAACATGTTATCATTTTGGCATTGCTCGCAACAATGGATGTACTTTTTTTTTTTTTTTGCATACAAGGATTTCATCAAAGGTTTTGCTTGTCAGTTTTTGTTGTCGTTGTCTATGTCCACGTGTACATTGAGATGGACTGTCTGATTTCCATCCTACATTTTTGTTATATTTTATGCTTAGCTTGATTGAATCTATCACCTTTAATTTTCCTTGGTTGAAGCCGACAACCTCCTATTGGTTTCACGTGGGTGACAACAATTCAAGCACATTTTATCTATGTTTAATGAATGATTTCTTTCTTTTTCTTGACACAATCCACACTAATTTTAAATATTCGTCCAATTCTGTCATTTCCTATAATGGGGAGAGGTTTGAAATGAAAGAAGCAAGACAAATTGCAAGTGCAAGATGTAAAAAATGGACATTCTCCTTTTTCCTCTTCTGATTTGGAATGGGCTACTATTTCTGTCAACAAGGATAAGGTCCCTGACCTTCCTGCAACAATTCATCTTATGAGACTTGATCATTTCATTCGCGGTGAAATGTTCGTTGAAGGCTTTGAAACTAAATTTGTGTACAAGAAAACAAGATAACCTACCACCTCATGTCCCCTCAACGACAAAACTTATGGAAAAACAATTTTGTATTAGAGGTTTGTATCTTTCAACATTCATTTCTATGGTTGAATGATATTTTACTCTCTCTTGGTTCAACATGATGAGATGATTCCTTTTTCGTAGCTACTGATGTCAATACAGTCCTCAAGACAATAGATACCAACCTCCACCAGAGAAGAAACCACATAAAACGTTTATACAAATGTGAGGTTTTCAATACCACTTCATGGTAAAGGTTATGAATGGAAAACCTAATGTTTCTTATATTATCCACAAAGAAATGTTCCACGTTGATAAAAATGGTCAATTTTTCCATGGCATTCATGACACAAGTGGAGAGAAGCATTCTATGTTTACTGCTAATCTATCTACGAAGTGCAAAAGTTATATTGACAGCCTTTTTCTCATGGATGTCAGGTTCAATGCAATAATGGATAGACACATCAGTGATCCTATCTTATGTGGCATGATGTCCAAGAGAGATCAATTCCTTACAAGAAAGGATGTAATGAATGCCTAGCAAAAGGAGTGTTTTACTCACACACAAAAATAGAAAATTGATTCAACAAGTATCCTACTACGGAGTGGACATGACTTTGACAACTTCTACTTTCAACGGCTCGATGGGAGAAATACATGTTTTATTATTGGGGTTTAGACTCCATGGATTCTGGATAGGATAGTTAGCCACTCGCACAATTCAGTCTTCTCGATGGATTCCATGTTTCCAACTAACAAATATGGGTTGAGGCCATACAAACATTGACAAATAGTTCTTCATGTTTTCAATGATCTTGCTGGCTATAAACCTGACAATGCTCACGCTGAGTTGTTCTATCTACAATATCCATTGTATACTCTCCTCATTTTTGACGAGCAATAGAGTGGTGTGTTAGTTGCATGGGTAGTCTCCTCACAAAACAAAATTGAGGACATCTTTGTGTGGCTACACGTATTGCATGACCGTGGAAGAAGAGCCAGACCTAACTGGAGAATCAATGCATTTTTTACCGATGATGCGACTGCAAAAATCCAAGACATACAATATGTGTATCCCTTTCTTCATTTGTGTACCTTTCTCATTTGCTATTTATTATCAATGCCACTTCTCATACAGTTGAGTGGTAAGCAATATCATTTGTATTATCTATTAGGGCTATATTTCAATGTCTTGTGCTTCTATTCCTTTGGCATGTCAAAAGGGCTTAGCTAAAGAATGTATATAAGTACGTAGCCAAGGAAAGACCAATGGACATATTTTGCAGTCTTGGCGCGATCATGATGGCAATTGGTGACACCGAAGATAGCATCACTCAGCTATTGAACTCTTTCTTTCAGGGGTTCAATGATCAACCCTAATTCTTAGAGTACTTCAACAAGACTTGGTGCGAAGGAGAAGGTCAAATTGGTGAGTTGACAATTTTCATCACCTCGTAGGATTCACACAATTCAAATTCTTTGATGTTACCTCTAATACATTGTGGTTTACTTGATTATTGCAATTTTTTTTGCATCCATGTGGGTGAAAAATTGTAGACTATTCCCACATGGCAACCAGGATATGAATGCAGCCATTGAGTTGTACCATTACGCACTCAAAACTTGGTACTTATGTGATTGTTCAAAAAAATGCACTAGGAGAATGGACTATTTGTATTACACACTTGTATATAAAATGGAACCATTTTATAGGAAAAAGGAAAAGTTTCAGCATTATGGGTTTTTGACAAACCAAAAGTGTTTAAATATGCAATCTAGTTTGGAGCGGGCCAAGGGAATTCCCGACGATGACTGTATTCCCAATGAAATAGATCCTGGATGGTACTAGGTGTAAAGTCAAATTAGGTCAATGCACTACCTTGTTCGGAAATTTGGGGAGCACCTTTTTTTTGTGACTACCCTTGGAGTTTGTAGGGGAACACTTGCAAACATGTCCTCAAGGTTGCTGACTTGATTAAAATATTATCTGATGTTGAAGGGGTGGTCCAGGATAAGTGAATTTCAATTTGAATTACGTTACTTTATGGGAGTCAATTGTGTTTTTCATTTTCTATTGCCTAATACAAATTTCTTTTGTGTGGTTATTTAGATGGGGGAGGTCAACCAATTGATAGAGGGATAGATTTGAATGAGACATTGTCACAGGGGGGCATAGAAGAAAACAATCCTAATGTTCTCACCCTTACACAAGCTTCTTCTATGACTCATGTATATGATGAACATGTGGTCACAATGTCTCTTTGGAATGACATAAATGAACTCTTGAACAAAGTGATGTGTACACCACCACAATCTCTACAATAGGTGCAATCATACATAGAATGTGTGGATAGGTTTCTAGAGTACCTATGGAAATCAAAAGCATTGTCATTTGAATTCATTTTGGATCCTAATCAAGCTACAACTAGCACCATTCGCATGCATCCATGGTTTAGTGCAAGCAAGGATTGTCGTTGATGTCCAACCTAGCGTATGAAGCACTTCATACAATAGTCAAATCACTAGACCCTCTGGATGACTCCTTTCCCTTCTCCACGAACAATAGATTGAATGTAAATGTCAATATGCAATGTGAGACTTCAGGTACAGCTGTTATGGATGTGGCAGAGGATACAACATCTAATACGGGTGACTATGAGAAAACCCATTTCAATTTATATATTGTAATAGGAAATGGTATTGAAAATTTCTTTTTTACAGTATGTGCTTGTACCATGTCATAAAATTTCTGATTTCTTTTTTGGTTTTTTTTGTTCACTTCAGCATTCCAACCTGGGGAAGGGAGTCCTCATTGATGATTGTCTTTCACGAGTGTAAACCAAATGCAAGGTATGGTTCAAATTTAATAACTATGCTTACATAAGTCCAATTTTTTGGTATGATGTTATGCAATACCATGCTTCCTTATAAAAATTTGGCTACGGTGACAGGCTGATGTCGGCCAACGTGCCTTCACTCTACTGCTTCTTCAAGTCTTACTAAGGATTGCACAAGCATAGTTCAATGAACCTTCATCTTTAGGTAAGCATTTTTGTTTTTTTTACTTAGTTCAGTGGGCGGGAAATCCATTCGAGGTATTTAGAAGAGGTTGAATGAAATTTAGAAGTGTATAGAGCAAGAAATTCAAAATCTTTCTGTGAACCCTTAACAAGGGGTTTTGAGAGTCTTGTGAGGTTTTAGACCTCCATCCCACTGATGCCGGTTTAGAGGAATGGTGGGATGGATTGTAATGGGTTTAATTAGGATGATTTAAGAAGTGTTCCTATTGAATCATGTAGGGGAAGCAAAGCATTCAATGTTTGGTTGCTAATCTTTAGAAAATACAAAAGTTTTCCAATAAAAAAGGATACGTACAAGTTGGTAATTGAGGAAAGTGCATTCAATGGGGCTGAAATTTTGTTCCTAAAGCATGTAGACATTTCTAAACATGTTTCATATGGTGGCAGAACATGGGAAGGTTTGGAATACATTATTCTATTAAACCCTCATTTGTTAGAGCATTTTTTGTGCATAAAGTAAGGGTTTAGTAGATTAGCATTTGCTTGAGCCTTTCTATACCTAAAAGTAGATGATTCCTAAGTTTTGAGACTTGTTAAAGGACAATTTGAAGTCATTAGGTGTTTTGATGATGATTTAAGACCTCCTCCTTTGTAAATTTGGGCTAATTAAGTACATTTCAAGTGGTATTGTCATGTTTTCAAGCATTCTTTTCAAAAAAATAGCATCTAAATTTGTGATATGTTAAAATTGGCACAAATGGGTTTCTAGAACAACAAATAGCTTATGGGGTTTCAATGTAGTTTCGATCGAATGCCTGCATTTTCCAAGTTACAATGCTACTAGGGTTAGAGTCTTCAATGCATGAAATTATGAATATGGTAAAATAAAGTTGGGAGAAAGAATATTTGGATTATTACTATCACATAAAGCTTGGTTAAACCTATTTCAAGGCTTCGTAATGGTTTCAAAGTAAGAATTAGTGATTGGTAAGTTTGTTGGTTTATCTTCTCAGTTGTTGTTTGAGTCTACAGAACTATTTTCTCAACTTTACACACCAATAACTTACTCAATCACCCAAATCTTCACACTTTGAAACAATCATTATTCCCAAATCAAACCTACTACAAAACTTCAATAGGTTCTTTTGGAATAAACACTTCAAACAAGCTCTTCTTCGCTGTCATAGACCCCAAAATAGGCCTATTTTACAAAGAGACTCATTTTAACTCTTACCAAACCTGAAATTTTGATGGGGTAGCATTAATCAATTACCAAAACTAGAAAATCCACAATTACTTTTGGAAGATACGCTTCCCAAGACTCTATTTCACTAAAGCCTCATTTTGAGCCATTTTTCATGAGGCTTTTATGGAAGTCGATGTTCCCAAGCTTCCCACTATCTAAACACTCTTCAAACATGACTAATTAAGCCTAGAAAAACTTAATATTACCTTAAACTTTTCTGTCCCCAAGTTTTATAGATATTCACTTACTAAAACCACCATATTTCACCTAAAACCACTCATTCTTGCCATGCATGGCAACATGCAAAATCACCTACAACACCTTCCAAGCTCTTGTAAACTCACAAAACACATTTGGAAAGGTCATTAGATCATGGTGAGTAGAACTAAAAGGGTGTTGTTTGAATGTTTGGTTGTGAGGATTTAAGTCTACTAAGACTGAAACTAAAAGTTGCCTTATGAAAGATGTGCAATGCAATGGATGTAATTAGTGATGTGATCTCTATGGCTCAGGAAATGATTCTAATAGGTTAGGTTTTGCTGTTCGGATGATGGTTTTCTTAAGGGAGAAATGAGTTAGGTGGTTTGAGTTTTTGTGCATGTAGATTGTGAGTGGAAAAGAGCATGAAAAGTGAGGTTTAAGGTTAGGGTTTCATCAAAAAGGTGAAGATAGTGATATCCCTTGTTGTTTTAAGCATCTACAAGCTTGAATAGAGGTGTTTGAGCTGGTTTGAAGGTTTGATAAATAGTGTAATATAGTTTTCCAAGTTACCCTCATGTCAATGGCTTGAAACAAGGGTTTCATGAATAGGCATTTGGGAAAGATAGTCTTTACAAACCAAGGGTGGATTTGGTGGTTTTGAGGGCTAGTGAGAGCTACCCCATTGGTTTCCTGGGCTGGTTGTATGATTAGAGTGGTGTCTCTTTGTAAATTTTGCCTAATTGGCCTTGTGGACAACATTATTTCTTGTTTTTGTGCAAGTTGTTCCAAAAGAGTCGTATGTGGGTTTGAAGTATGTTGAGGGGGACTGAAATGGGTCTCTACAATGATGATTATTTCTAGGGGTTGTTAAGAGTTTGAGATAGTTAAGTTGACAAATTTGAGTCTGTTGACCTACAATGAAAAACGTTCTTTTCTTACAACTTGCATAAAATAAGAAGTGAGTCACAACCCACTCTATTTTCCATCATGTAACTGTGATGTGAATTTTGTGTTTGTAGCATATGAAAAAATATTGAAATGGAGTGTTTTGTTGAAGGTAAGGGTTTTCATAAAAAAAGAAGGTGAACTTCAAAACATTATTCTATTATAGTCTACTTAAAATAAGAAGTGAGTCACAACCCAGTGTGTTTTCCATCATGCAACTGTTATGTTCATTTTTTGTTCGAAACATATGAAGACATATTGAAATGGAATGCTTGGTGAAAGTAAGGGTTGCCACAAAACAAGAAGGTGAACTTGAAAACAATGTTTTGTTATGGTCTACATAAAATAGGAAGTGAGTCATAACCCATTGTATTTCCATCATGCAACTGTTATGTGCATTTTCTTTTGGAAACATATCAACATATAGTGAAATGGAATGTTTGGTGAAAGTAAGGGCTGTCATGTATCAACATATTTTTTTTTGTTATGCAATGAGAAGTAATGCTTTTGAAGAGTTAGAAAGATACATAAGTGCAATGAATATAATTAGCGATATGACTATAAACTACAAAAATATATTTTCTACAATTCATTAGTTCAACTCATCTTATTGCAACAAATAGAATGCTCACATTATTTGCCATGTTGGAAAAGACACTATTTGTACACAGTTAGTTCGTTATGAAAAGTTTTGTTTCGCTTTGAATTTTTTTAGCAACTCTTTCATGTGTTTCTAATTAGATAATGTTGTTGTATGTGCTGAAATTTTGGTTGTCTTCCCTTTCAGGCATTTTCTTCCTATTGTTCGACTCGTACGTTCCCATATGCCCATTGGAGATAATACACGTGTTGCCTCGTTAAGTTCCAAACAATAGGTACAATCTCTTCAGTGCTAACATTATGTATATCTTCCACTTTTCTCACTTATTTTTCACTATTTCCATTTCATTGCAATGTCTTTCTAATTAGAGAATGCAGGTGTGCCTTCTGAAAAAAGTTGTTTAGTCTTTCATTTCAGGAACTTTAGTACATGCTATTGTAGTTCTATAGAAGATGTCCCATAGTTCACGAGCATGGGTGGCAAGTTGGTTGACCAACTACCACCCATATCTTCCATGCAATATTCTTTCTCGAATTGAGGAATTGAGCCTCCCATACAGGTTGCAGGAAAAGATGTTAAAGATAATTAATAGAAAAGGGCCAAACCACACATATTTGCACTATGATAATTATGCTCACTTCTTCAACATTTTCTTTGGTGTATGGGTACATATGGGTATGGACGTTCAATATTACAATCTACAAATAGAGATTGTAAATTTATGCGATTGGCCAATGTCTCTTTACATAGGAATTCGAGACCTTTTCCTAGTTGGATGCATCTAGAAGGTGTGCATTAAACCAATAGTTATCATACACAAGCACAATATTATGGACCAGTGGTGCATGAGGTTTATGAGATTCCTCAAGGGGGAATCTCTAATTAGTAATCACATAGGTCCTTTGGAGGAATGGTTATTGGCCTTGTTCAAATTCAACCACATTGTCAAGTTTGAGATCCACCATGTCCGACCCTCATTCAGGCTGCTACATGCAAATTACAGGGTACCAACAATGTATGCTATCAATTCCACCTTGAAAATTAGAGTGTGGAAAATCCTTCCAAATGCTAAGAACGTAGAGATTATACATGTTCATAAATGGTTGGCATAGTTCTCAGTGTTAGCAGTATTCAAGGTGGATTGTAATTTTCTTTAGATTCTATAATATTGACTCGAAATGTTTTTACATTTCATTGTGTGATGAAAATTGTTGTTATAAAATTTGAAGGTGAACTTGAATACACTTTTTTGTTGCAGTCTGCATAACAAACACTATTTTCTTTCAAGAAGAATTGAGAAGAGAGAGATGACCCTCTGTGTTTCCCATTATGCAACTTTTCTTTTGCATCTTCTCTTAGAAACGTATAAGGATATTGAAATGGAATGTTTTCTGCAAGTAATGGGTTGTTATAAAATATGAAGGTGAACTTTCATACACTATTTTGTTACTGTCTACATAACATAAACTATTCTCTTGGAACAAGATTTCAAAGGTGAGGGACAACCCTGCATGTTTTCCATTCTACAACTTTTTTTTGTGCATAGTGTGTTCCAAACATATGAGGAAATTGAAATGGAATGTTTTCTGCAAGTAAGGGTTGTAATAAAATATGAAGGTGTAATTAAATACACTATTTTTTTACACTCTACATAATAGAAAGTGTTGTCTTTGATGTAAGAGTGAAAAAATCAATGACATACTCTGTTTTTAAGTTATTTTCCTACATTTTCTATGTTTGAGGCCATTATATGACCATATTCTGGGGATAAATTGTCTCCTCATCCATTTTAAATGATATCCATATGATTCTACTTTATGATTCATTTGGTTTCATATAGATCCGTTTACAATTCTCAAAGATATTGAATTTTTTTTCTAGGCAGCTAAAACCTTGAGTTAGGGTAAACAATGTACAATAAAAATTGTGTTTATCAGATTTGCACCATTGGAATCTCCTCAAAATTGGTGAGAGGAATGTTTGATGAGTATTCTAAATTATGTGAAGGTTGAAAAGTGTGGTAAGGTGGTTTTGGGAAGTTATCATGAAGCCCATGGTTTGGAAAATGCGTAAAATATGTAAATGACTCTATACATTGGTAACTTGATGAGTTTTGTTTGTGGAATATGAGTCGTTGTTGTGTAATTTTGTTTTGAAAAGGTTTTTGGGAATAGGTTACTCCATTAAAAGATATGGATTGGTGAATTTATGAGTATTTGGAGACCATTTATTAACTGTCTTGTTAGGACAGAGTTGTCAAAAGGCCTAGATTGAACAGTATTTGAAGTGTTTGGAATATCCTTCCTTGAAAGGCTAAAAAGACATTGAAGATTCATTCAAATAGAGTATTTTACATTCCATGGAACTAATTTAAGAGTGTAAGAGAGTCTTTTTTTGTTGTTTTCAAATTGAATGATTAAAGGAAGTCTAATTAGGTTGGTTAAGGATAGTCTATTTTGAAAGTTCACATATCGAAATGTTTAATTGGGGATTGATTTTTTTCAGTCATTTGTTGTTGGTTAAAGTGTTTTGAGGAATATACAAGAGGTTTTTGGGCTTGGTTCTCAGTTTGGGTATTTTGAAACAAGGGTTTTCTAAAGGAAAGTTTCCTGAAAGGTGGAGTTTTCTAGTTTAGTGATCTTAGTTGTTTGCAAGAGCATAGCAAGATGAGTTGTTTGACCCCTGCATTGTCATCAAATGTTTCCTACAAGCAAGGGAAGTTATAAAAATATGAAGGTGAAATTCAATACATTGTATTCTTATGGTGTGCATAACACTAACTGTTTTCTTTCAACAAGATTTGAAAAGTGAGGGACAACCCTGTGCGTTTTCTGTCCTCCAACTTTTTTTGTTCATCTTGTGTTCTGAATGTATAACGATATTGAAATGGAATGTTTGCTACAAGTAAGAGTGGTTATAAAATATGAAGGTGAAATTCAATACACTGTGTTCTTACAGTTTGAATAATAAAAAGTGTTGTCTTTGAATAAGAATTGAGAAGTGAGGAACAACCCTCTATATTTTCCATCCTGCAACTTTTTTTTTGTGTGGAACTTTTGTTGCAAGCAAGGGCAGTCATAAAATATGAAGGTGAAATTTAATACATTGTGTTCTTATGGTGTGCATAGCACTAACTGTTGTGTTTGAACAAGATTTGAAAAGTGTAGGACAACCCTGTGTGTTTTCCATCCTACAACTTTTTTTTGTGCATCTTATGCTCCAAATGTATAACGATATTGAAAGGAAATGTTTGTTGCAAGTAAGGGTTGTTATAAAATATGAAGATGAACCTCAATACACTATGTTCTTACAATTTTCATAATAGAAAGTGTTGTCTTTCAAGAAGAATTGGGAAGTGAGAGACAACCCTCTATGTTTTCCATCTTGCAACTTTTTTTTGTGTGGAACTTTTGCTGTAAGCAAGGGAAATTATAAAATATGAAGGTGAACTTCAAAACATTCATTTATTACAACCTACATAAAATAAGAAGTGAGCCACAACCCACTGTGTTTTCCATGATGCAATTTTTATGTAAATTTTGTGTTGGAAACATATGAGCAGATATTGAACAAGAGGGTTTTGCTCAAAGTAAGGGTTGTCAAAAAACAAGAAGGTGAACTTCAAAACATTCATTTCATACAGCCTACATAAAATAAGAAGTGAGCCACAACCCACTATGTTTTCCATGATGCAACTGTTATGTAAATAATGTGTTTGAAACATATGAGCAGATATTGAACAAGAGTGTTTTGGTAAAAGTAAGGGTTGTCAACAAACAAGAAGGTGAACTTCAAACCATTCTTTTATTATAGTTTGCATCAAATAAGAAGTGAGTCACAACCCACTATTTTTTCCATCATGCAACTAATGTGTGCATTTTTTGTTCCAAACATATGAACATATATTGAAATGAAATTTTTGGTGAAAGCAAGGGTTGTCATAAAAAATAAGTTGAACTTCAAAAAATTGTTTTGTTAAAGTTTGCATAAAAGAAAGCAGTCATTCAACAAGAATTTAGAAGGAAGTCACAACCTAGTGTGTTTTCCATCATGCAACTGTTATGTGCATTTTCTGTTGGAAACATATGAACAAATATTGAAATGAAATATTTGTTGAAAGTAAGGGTTGTTAAAAATTATGAAGCTCAACTTCAATACATTGTTTTCTTATAGTTTGCATAATAGAAAGTGGTAGTTGCATGTTCTTACACTTTTAAGTAAGTTTGACATAAATAATAAGACTTGAGGTGGCATTTCCTACCATTATTTGATGGCATTTGACATTTTCTGTAATGAAATTTTACATGGCAGCAAAAAGTGTCATGAAATCTGCAAGAACATAGTATTATATTTTATTTAATTAAGAGCAATAAACGCTTTTGACTTAGAGCTATGAACTGGTGTGGTCACAAATGGGGGACCTCATCCCCAATGTAAATTGTCAAAAAGTAAACCCCAAAGGGATTGAAGCCTTGATGGCAAGATTAACAATACAACTTAACAATCACACAATGACACTCTTGGCAGAAGACCGTAGTCTTCAAACATACCAAAAGTACTATAATTCCACACGATAATTGATGAAAAATTATAGGATCACATATAATGTAATTCCACACCATAATTTTTCAATAATTACATCATCAAATATAATGTAATTCCACACTTTAATTGTTCAATAATTACATGATCAAAGATATTGAAATGAGCTTATATTTGTAAAGTAAGATGACATACATAAGTAAGTTTTCATAACAAAGTAACTAATATAGGACGGTACATTTTCCAACACTGGGAGAAATGCAACCATTTTATTTGTTCCCGTCACATGGAAAAAGGAAATACCATTTTTACTCAACCAAAGTAGTTATCAAATTTGAAAGTGGACTCGATTACATTTTGGAGCGTATAAAATAAAAAAAAATTCATGAAATATGAAAGTGGACTTAAATGCATTTAAGGAGCATTAGAAATAATTACTTATCATAAGGAAATAACTAACAGCGGACAGTGTGTTTTCCAAAACTGCATTTTATTTGTTCCGATCACATGGAAAAGGGAAATTTTCCATCTCCACTCTAGCAAAGACTTGCTCTAAAATTTCAAAGTGGAATTCATTGCATTATTGGTTGTAACGAAAGAAATAATTATCATAAAAAAATAAATGACAGGGGATAGTGTGTTTTCCAAGACTGCAAACACTGCTAGCATTTTATTTGTTCCAATCACATGGAAAAAGGAAATATGCCATATACAGTCAATGAAATAGTTGTTCTAAAAATTGAAAGTGGACTTCATTACATTCTTGATCGTAACAAAACAATTACAGGGCTATGAAAAGTATGATATGAAATGGATAATAATAATGTGTTCCAATGACATGAAAATAGTATATATGTTTAGCATAATTGTTCAATAATCAAATAATTAGAGAGGCCCATGAAAAGTCTAGTATCAAATGTATAACAACATAGTGTTGAAACATATGAAAATGGTATATCTCTACACCACAATTATTCAATAATGAAATAATGAAACCCACAATGCAGAATACGTATTCTGAGCCTATCTCATCAATTCCTGTGTTGCCCATTCTTTGCAATCGAATTCATACCTGCATAATATATGGCATGTTTCTTAGGGTCTTTGTGTATTTTGGGAGGGGTGATTCCAATTCCAAAAACCCTCATAGATGATGAATGTGAAGCAATAGATTTCTTCATAGGTTGTTCTTTGTCCTTGGCAGGTTTAACACCTTTGCCCTCTAGCAAACAATTAATCACAATTAATGTATGCATGGAAACAATATAGGTAGTATGATATATATATACAACAACATATCATTTATGTGTACCTCTAGAACAAAATGCTTCATCTCGAAGAGCTTCCAGACCACGAATCTGCCCATGCACTCTTTGACAGTCTCAGTTCCAGGACGTGGAAAAGGCACATGTCATTCACTAGCAATGGCCTGAATAATGTTGACTCTCACACAATTTTTGGGTGCTTAAACTAGTGGGTTTGAGAATTTGGGTTGACAACATGTACAATGTCTTTTCCAACCCATTTACGTTGCCTCCAAAGATCAATGTGATCACTAACCTTAAAAGTGATGCCATTGAACTCTATCATTTGTTTATCCACTGGATTTGGCTGCAATGGAAATGACATTCACGTGAAGCATAATTCAAGGAACGTTAAAAGATTCATAAAGAAATAAGAACAAAAGCATGGAAGTGTGTTGGGTCTATTACCGATATAGATGGCACACGATTTCTCTCTCAGTCCCCATGTCCATCTTTATTGTCATCTCCCCCTTGTAGGCTAGCACTCTCCTCATCCCCATGTCCATCTTTATTACCCTCTCCCACTTACAAGCCAATGTTCTCCCCATCCCCATGTCCATCTTTATTACCCTCTCCCACTTGCAAGCCACTGCTCTCCCCATCCCCATGTCCATCTTTATTTCCATCTCCCCCTTGTAGGCCATCACTCTCCTCATCCCCACGTCCATCTTTATTACCCCCTCCCACTTGTGAGCTAGTGCTCTCCCTGTCCCCATGTCCATCTCTATTACCCAGTTCCACATATAGGCCAGTGCTCTCCCCATCCCAATGTCCATCTCTATTAACCTGTCCCACTTGGAGGCCAGAGCTCTCCCCATCCCCATGTCCATCTCTATTTCCATGCCCCACTTGTAGGTCAGTGCTTTCCCCATTTGCATGTACATCTCTATTGTCTCCCATTTAAATTGCAATGACATGGAAAATTAGGTCAAGGCCAGGACTCCATTCTTCTTCCTTGCCCTGTAATAGCAGGAATTCAAACATCACTTCAAATTCAGCTGCAACAAACATTAAATAAAAGAATTGGAATTCACCATTTCTTCTAGTTTCTCCATGTCAAGGAGCCTTGACACTTTTGACTGTATACGCTCCTTCTTCTTTTTCTCAACACTGTTAGATGACGATTTGGGAGGAACAACATCATCTTGTTCTTCCATGGCCTCTGCTTCATCTTCCAAATCAAGAGCATCCTATTCCAAGCAGGACTTTGTTGTTTATCATTTCCCTATAATAGTAGGAATTGAAACATCGCATCAAATTTAGATTCATGTGACGAATTCATTGAAATATTCAAAACAAAGGTTAAATAGAAGATTTCGAAATCATCTTTTCTTCTTGTTTCTTCTTGTGAGGGCCTGAGGAAACTTGAAACCATATACGGTTCTTCTTCTTCTTCTCAACATTGTTAGACGACGGGTTTGGAGGAACAACATCATCTTGTTCTTCCATGGCCTCTGCTTCATTTTCCAAATCAAGAGTATCTTGTTCAAAGGCAGGACTCCATTGTTCATTGTTTCCCTGTAATAGTAGGAATTGAAACGTCACATCAAATTTAGATGCATGCAACAAATTTATTGAAACAATAAAAAAAACATTAAATAGAATATTTCCAAATTATTATTTCTTCTCTTTTCTTCTTGTGAGGGCATGAGGAAACTTTAAACCATTTATTCCCCTTCTTCTTCTTCTTCTCAATGTTATACAATGTCTTGGGAGGAATAAAATCATCTTGTTCTTCCATGGCGTCTGTTTCATCTTCCAAATTAGGAGTATCTAGTTCGAGGGAAGGACTCCATTGTTCATCATTTCCCTATAATAGCAGGAATTGAAACGTCACATCAAATTTAGATGCATGCAATGAATTCATTGAAATAATAAAAAAAATATCAAATAGAAGATATTGAAATTATTGTTTCTACTCATTTCTTCTTGTGAGGGCGTGAGGAAATTTTAAACCATACATGTTTCTTCTTCTCACTATTACAAAAAGGGTTGGGAGGACCAACATCATCTTCTGATACAAAAAAAACCTGCTTGAGGGCAACACTTTGTTGTTCATCCTTGTAATAGGAGGAATTGAAACATCACATCAAAGTTAAATGCATGCAACCAATTCATTCAAATAATCAAGACAAACATTAGATTAAATATAATATTTTGAGATTACCATTTGTTGTCATTTCTTCTTCAGAGGGTGCCTTAAAACTTTCAACCCTGTACAATACTTCTTCTGAATGTTAGACGCGGGGTTGGGAGGAACAACATCATCTTTTCCTTTCATGGGCACAACTTCCTCTACCAAATGAACACTACTTTGCTGGCCAGGAGAAACCACTTCTTGACCATCACCCTGTCATGTCATGTAAGTTAATGTTAAGTGAACCTTGTATGCATTAGAACAAAAAATATGAAGCATCAAAAATTCAGATTTAATAGTTCAGTTTGACATTACCATTCCTTCCTTTCTCTTTCTCTCCTGCAATTATAATATTTTTTACCTTCTCTGCTCCTTCCTCTCCTCACTATTGTATAACAATATTTGCTTCTTCATCTCGTCCTTTCCTTGTTTTGGAAGTTGAAGGAAGCTATGTTTCCCATAGTTTTGATAGACACTTCTAATAACACACTTTTGTTGGAGATGTTGTCATAGATTCATTTAGTACTTCTTATTTTCCACCTTATTTTGAAGGTACTCTTTCAATTTATTAGGGGGATGAGTGGGTTGTCTTGGTTCCCCACCCGACACAGTTCAGAAATGCTTTGGTGCCACAAGAGTAGGAAGGTGGTGATGCTGAAACCTATGCATGTTGAACACTCTCCAATCATAATATTTTCTTGTACATTCTTCTACAATACAATAATAAACATATCTACCATTGACCACTTCTCTTATGCATTCAACAACAACCTGCACAACAAATTTGGAAAAGAAAATCACTTAATATATTTGATATTCAAACAATTTGAATGCACCACAACATATACACACAACCAAATGATGCAAAAATTTAGTTATTATATCTACCTTCCTATCCACCACATCACCTCATGCTTTATTGGGTCCCTCTCCATCCTTAGGGTCTCCCTTTGCACACTTTTCCTTGTGTTTGTGGAATATGGCAAGAGTATGATGGTTCCCTGATTATTTTCCTAAATCGAAGGAACAATATACTGTCAAAACCAACATATTTGTAATAGACGTGATATTTTCTAACTGAAATTGTAAATTTTTTTGATTGATGCATAGGAAGGAAATGGCAATTGGAAGTTCACAATCAATTACCAAACATGTCGCTACCTTAGAGTTCAACATTTTCCTAAAATGAGGGGACTTCCTTTGTACCACGGTTGCTTCCTCCTGATTAAAACATTCCCACTTTCTAGTCAACATGATAACCACTTATGAGAGATTAAAATTATACATTTGATTGCATCTTGTAATTACCAGATCTTACTTGCATGTTTCGTGAATGTGACTAGCTCGAAGAAGATGCACTAGTACACACCCTTTTAGGTGTATTGTCCACCTCAATGGCATTCTTCAGTGTATGAAGCAGTTTCCCTTTTACAACACGCATCCTTGGTTTTATATAAACTTAAAAATTGTTGCAAGTGTTATGGACAGTTAAAGTTCCAAAATTTATTGTAACATTTGAAGTAATCAAGCATATATTTTTTCAATGAAATGAAGAATTTCAAATGCATATTTTAGTCTACCTAAGACTTGTGATAAATTTTGAAGGTGCCTTTGATTACATTCTGTGTGTAAATAAAAAAAGGTTTTCAATACATTCCTACTGATAGAAAATTTGCATGCTGGAAAAGAGATGGTGTTATGAAACGTACAACCCACACTGTTGTAAAACTCTATACAAGTAACCCGCTATGTTTTACAACATGCAATTATTTTGTCCATTTATATTTTTCAATCACATGAACATACTAAATTGCAATTTATACCATAACTAAGAGTTGTAATTTTTGGAGGTTCCTTTTTACATTCATATTGTCTAAATAAGAAAATATTTTCAAGACATTCAAATGGTTATATGAAATTTTAGGTTGGAAAACATAGGGTGTTATAAATCATCCAACCCACAAACTATTCTAAAACCATTTACAAGTAACAACCCTATTGGCTAATCCCCCCACCTCAATTTGGCTAACAGGTTTGTCCCTCGCTTCTCAATTCTTCTTCAAAGGAAACACTTTCTATTGTGCAAACTATAAAAAAACATTGTATTCAAGTTCACCTTCATATTTTATAACAACCCTTACTTGTAGCAAACATTCCATTTTAATATCGTTATACATTTGGAACACAAGATGCAAAAAAAAAAGTTGTAGTATGGAAAACACACAGGGTTGTCGCTCACTGTTCAAATCTTGTTTAAAGACAACAGTTACTGTTATGCACACCATGAGAACACAATGTATTGAAGTTCACCTTCATATTCTATAACTTCCCTTTCTTGTAGAAAACGTTCCACACAAAAAAAAAAGTTGTAGGATGGAAAACAAAAAGGGTTGTCCCTCGCTTCTCAATTCTTCTTCAAAGACAACACATCCTATTATGTAGACTGTAAGAGCACTATATTGAAGTTCACCTTAATATTTTATAACAACCCTTACTTGCAGAAAACATTCCATTTTAATATTGTTATACATTTGGAACACAAGATGCACAAAAAAAGTTGCAGGATGGAAAACACATAGGGTTGTCCCCCCCACCAACGCGACAACATTTCATGAAAACTGGGCAACTTTCAAGCATACCTTTCTCATTTCCAAAACAAGCACTTCTCTCCATCATACATCAATGACACCTTCCCACATCATGGAGGTGAGTGGATGAGATTGTGGAATAGGTGGTGATGTGTGCTCGAGGGAAGAGCTTGTTTTGCAAATATTGCAAAGTAGCTCCAAAGATGCCCAGTTGTCATGTCTTTTATCTAACACTTGTATCAGGCATGGAAAAGTCAACCTTTTTCATAGAATGCCAAGGCCAAAAATGTGTAATTGCAGGTTGGAAACCACTTGGTGATATTAAACCTGCAAACCAAATACCATTTGCAAACCCTTCACAAGTAACATCCCAATTCGTTAATCACCCCTTAGTTGAATTTAGAGGCTTTTATATATCCTACACTTGCAACTCCACCCCGTGCTCTCAAACCTTTAGATTTCAACATGCAGAATGAAAGAACTCACAACACACAATGTTTTCCAACCTCCAATTATTTTTCACACTATGTTGTCCCATCATATGGTTTTTGTATGTTATGATGCCTCTGACATGCATTCTTCTAGGGATAATTGCAAGGCAGAAGCTAATCTCCCTACAAAATATAGTAAAATCATGCTATTATCCCTGAAAAAGATGTGTTTGAAATGATAACATAATTAGACATAAATGATATCGATTTTCCACAATCCATATTGAATATTGCTAGTTGATTTCTAGATTCGATTATGTAAGAATTTTTGTATCAATGTTCAGGATCACACTCCATGAACCAACATCAGGATGAAGAAGAGAGCATCAGTCATCCTAATATTGGATCACGAAGTCTGATCCGAAATGTTGATGCAAAAATTCTTACACAATCGAATCCATAAATCAACTAGTAATGATAATCAAACGTGTCTTATCCCTGAAGAAGGGAAATACATTATCACATGTAAGCCATGTTGCAAGGAGATCACCTTATGCAATTGGGAGGAGGCTATTCTCCCTACAAAAATGCATGTCACATGCATCATAATAGTCATCTTGTTTTAAAAATCATATTTCCGAATGGACAAAAATCCCAAAACATGTCATTGAAGACCATTATTTTCTAATAGCAAAATCCCAGACAAGGTCCCATTTTTGCCGCCTTTTCTCACAACAACGTTTTGTAGGTTGGTAGAGAGAAATGAGAAATATGAAATTTTGCAATTTCTAAATGAAATAACTGACAACCCATTGTGGAAATATGAGTGAAATTACTGAATAATGTTTAGGGAAATCATAAACCATCCAGAATATGTAAGACTTTTGTTTCTATATGCTCCAAGAATGTAATGAAGTCCACTTTTCAAATTTCACTTTGCTACAATTGAAATCTCATTTCACTTTCTTCATCTGATTGGAACAAAACACCCCGACAAAAAAGGTGGTTGGACGGACAAATAGCACCGATGGAAAGACTTGACAATCAGACATTAACTCCGACCTATCATGGCTTGTCCTGTCACTAGGAAAACATGTCAGCATCAACATGTTTTCAAAATCATATTTTAGAATGGAAAAAGACCCAAAAACAACATGGAATTTGAAACCATTATTTGGAAATAGCAAAATGAGGTGCCATGAATGTAATGGAATTGAAAAATAGTAGGTATTATGAAACTTGCAAGGAATAGTGTTGTTATACATTATTTGCAATGTTGGAAAACACACTATCCCATTTCAATTAGCTCATTATGAAGAGTTTTATTTCATTACTCCAAGAATGTAACAAAGTCCACTTTTAAATTTTTGAACAACTCTTTGCTATAGTCCAAATGTCATTTCGGTTTCTTTATCTAATTGGAACAAATAAAATAGTCTCATTATTTGCAGTGTTGGAAAACACATTGTCTCTTCTCACTTGCACACAATTTTACAACACTATATGCATTGCTTGTTTCTTAACACCTAGGGATTCATACATTTAAACAAGGACATTCAAGTAAGTTAAATCCTACACACTGTGTTTCCAAAATTACAAATTACAAGGTCTTGTAAAACCCTCTTCCTGCAACTGAATTGTTTAGCACCCCTCACCTCGATTTGGTTGGTATTCTCCACCAACACCTCCATGTGCACTCCAAGCTTCAGCTTACAATGTGCACACTACCAAATAACACCTGGATTTGCTCGCTTTACTCCTCCAATTCATCCACGTGCACTTAGACCTTCAAATTTTAACATTCAAACTGTTAAAAAATATGATTTTCACCTTTCTTTGTCTTGGAAATAGAAAAAGGCCCACATCATGCCCACTTTTCCCACCCAAGACAAGGAAAATTCATCCAAAAGCTAAGTAATTTTCCCACCTTTCTTTCTTGGCAACAAGCGGGAAAATCCGCCTGACAGTGTTGTTAACTCCGTATTGCCCATCATGATGTTTGGTCTTGTCCATCGATTTAATCACTGATCAACCATTTGGTGGGCCCTGCACTACGACATCTCATCATGCTATTTATGTTGTTATGTATATTTTTCATGCTTGTTTGTATGTACATAGGTGCTTTTTTGTCTAGTAGTTAGCCAACTCCTTGCTAAATAGAAGGAATGTCTTCAAGAGGTTTTTTAATAAAGACAGTCTGAATGTATTGAAAATCCATTTCAAAATTTACAAGGACTTTTAGTTTGGGAAAAACTTGCATTTAAATTTAGCTTGATTGAAATAAAAAGTGCACAAAATAATTGCAATTTGGAAAACACAATGTTGTGTTTCAGTTATTTCAATGTCCTTGTTTAAATGTAAAGGGTTTTCTCATGGTGGGTTGCTTGCTTCTTAACACATAGGGCATTCCAACATTGAGTTTTACAAAATAGTATGAATTTTTTCAAAATCACACATTCCATTGTTGTGTTTAAATTTTGGACGATTGAAAAAAAAGTGCACAAAATAATTGCAATTGGGAAAACATGGTGTTGGGTTTTAGTTATTTGAATCTCCCCGTTTAAATGTAAATGGTCATCTCATGTTGGGTTGCTTGCTTCTTAACACCCATGGTTTTGCAACATGGAATGTTACAAAACAATATGAATGTCTTCAAAATCACACCTTCCATTGTTGTGTTTAAGTTTCAAGTATATAACAAATTGCATGCTTCATAACACACTACATTTTTCAACCTCCACATCACAACATACCCAAGTCCTTTTTGGTTTTTAAACCCGTATATGTATGTACCTAGGTGTGCATTACAAAAAGCAAGAACACCAATTTCTTTCTATTACTGGAAATAATGAATAAACTCATTGAAAGTGATGAATGTTGTGTAGTTCATGTTGGAAAACACAATGTCTTTTGAAGCCTACCTTTACTTATACCCAACCTTTTTCTTGTAATGAAAATATACAAATGTATAGATGGTGTTGTATTTTATCAAATAGCACATATCTCATTCAAGGGAGACTCTACTAACCCTCAACACATAGTGTGATTCATAGTACACACTTCATTCTATTTTGCAATAATTCATGTTGGAAAACCCTAGGTATTAAGAAACAAGCAACCCAAATAGTGTTGTAAAACCCTCTACAACACTATTGGATAGTACCTGTTGCCTCAATTTGCTCAGTTTTCTCATCCAATTCATCCACATGCACTCAAACCTTCAACTTTCAATGTGTAGAATGGAAACAAATAGTATTTTCACCTTTCTTTGTCCAAATAGAAAAGGCCCATGTCATTCCCTTCCACTTTTCCCGTGCCATACAAAAGAAACTTTGCGACAAAGCTAAGGCACCCACCTTTTTCATCCGGCATGAGGCGGGGAAAATGACCTGACACCACCGTTAACTCCTACCTACCATTTCCCAAACGTTTGGTCCCATTTGCCAATTTCGTCACTTTTTGTTTCCATGTATGTTGTTATTTGAATAGATCTTTTACAATTTGTCTATTTGTCTATAATATTTAGTGCCAAGTAATGTAGGCTAAATTTTCAATTAAGTCTGTGGCATTTTACCCATTTTGCACAGGTTATTGCAACCCATTGGCTTTATGAGTTCTATTTAATACAGTGCATAGAACTATTTCAAGTAATGACTTGTTATATCTACACATCTTTTGCAATGTGGTGGTCAGATTGAAACATACTAAAAAAGAATAGAAATAGGATATAGAAATAGCATTCTACAAAATTGCCATCAGATGTTAAAAAAGAACCATTTATAACTTAGTAAATATTTTAGAAAAATAGGGAATTGTAAAAAGAACTATTACGAAAACACTTAGTAACCACAAAAATGACAGATGATGGAAAACTAAAATTAAATAGAACTTTTAAATATGGAGAAATATTCAACTCAAAAGATAGAAAAGAGATTTAAATTAGGACAGGATCATAGGATGGACTCTCAAGAGGACGCATATTGACCATTTCATAAAATAGGAAATACTCAGAAAAGTCTACTGTTGCTCACATTTCAAAGTGAAGAACGTAGTTCAAGTGAAGAAATTGTTGTTACACCTTGTCTACATATTGATACAATTTCAGGTAACCACGAATATGGTCCAAAATCAAAATTTGTACATGTATTTCCCTTGAACTGGTTTCTTCACTTTGAATGTTGTTTGTAAGTAATTTCACATACATACATGTTCACATATAAACTCTTTTGGTGAAATATTTCAAATTAGCACAAAATACTTAAGAATCACATGAAAATGACAGTTGATTGAAAACCCCAACATTTCAAAATTTCAAACAAATCAAAACTTCTAAATGCATAATAAATTTTGGAAATTTAACTGTCCACTACACTTGCGATTCAAGCTATGATAACCAGAATCACTTGTATTTACTGCAAAAGGTTCACATCTCCTGAAGCATCCTTCTCAATCCACCTACCCTTGTTTTGTTCAATTTTCTTTCCTCGCCTATATTAACCACTTGAAAGAAAGACAAGTGTTAGTGATAGATTAAATTGGCAAATTAAAGACATTTGGTGCTAGAAATAATCTTTTTTATTCTAAATTTCACCAATATATAATTTATATGTTCTACTGAGTGCAAAATTCCAACTTGCACAGACAATAAACAAACATATTAAATTGTACATTGGGAATTTAATTTCCAATTTAACCTATTTCTAACACTAGTATATATATCAGCAATCATATCTGCCATTTTTCCATTCTGTTGGATCTATGAAGCAATGAATGTTCATTCTACTAGAGCAATTCATTTGCTCCAATCAGGAGAAAGCTAACTCGTAAACAAAAAGAGCCTATGTATGTAACATGAGATCAAAGTTGCATTTCATTTTCCTCATTTGATTCGACCAAATAAATGCTCACATTATTTGCAGTGTTGGAAAACACACGGCCTCCATGTAAGGTGTTCAGAAACAAGCAACTGTTATAGTGTTGTAAAACCCTCTGCAACTGAGAGGAGATAGTGTGTTTTCCAACTGTGCAAATAATGTGAGCAATTTATTTGTTCCAATCAAGAGAAAGCTAACTCATAAACAAAAATCACCTATTTATGTAACATGAGATCAAATTGGAATTTCATTTTCCTCATCTGATTCGACCAAATAAATGCTCACATTATTTTCACAGTTGGAAAACACATTGTCTCCATATAAGGTGTTAAGAAACAAGCAACCCATATAGTGTTGTAAAACCCTCTGCAACTGAGAGGAGACAGTTTGTTTTCCAACTGTGTAAATAATGTGAGCAATTCATTTGTTCCAATAAGGAGAAAGCTAACTTGTAAACAAAAAGCACCTATGTATGTAACATACGATCAAAATGGCATTTCATTTTCCCTATCTAATTCGACCAAATAAATGCTCACATTATTTTCACAGTTGGAAAACACATTGTCTCCATATAAGGTGTTAAGAAACAAGAAACCCATATAGTGTTGTAAAACCCTCTGCAACTGAGAGGAGATAGTGTGTTTTCCAACTATGCAAATAATGTGAGCAATTCATTTGTTCCAATCATAAGAAAGCTAACTCATAAACAAAAAACACCTATTTATGTAACATGAGATCAAAATTCCATTTCATTTTCCTCATTTGATTTGACCAAATAAATGCTCACATTATCTGTAAAATTTGAAAACACTCTCTCTCCATATAAGGTGTTAAGAAACAAGCAACCCATATAGTGTTGTAAAACTCTCTACAACTAAGAGGAGATAGTGTGTTTTCCAACTGTGCAAATAATGCGAGCAATTCATTTGTTCCAATAAGGAGAAAGCTAACTTGTAAACAAAAAGCACCTATGTATGTAACATGAGATAAAAATGGCATTTCATTTTCCTCATATGATTTGACTAAATAAATGCTCGCATTATTTGTAGTTTTGGAAAACACACTGTCTCCATATAATTTGTTAAGAAACAAGCAACCCATATAGTGTTGTAAAATCCTCTGCAACTGAGAGATAACAGTGTGTTTTCCAACTATGTAAATAATGCAAGCAATTTATTTGTTCTAATCAGGAGAAAGCTAACTCTTAGACAAGACACTAATGTATGAAACATTATATGAAAATGGAATTCCACCTTCCTCATTTGATTTGACCAAATAAATGCTCACATTACTTGTGTTGGAAAACACACTATCTTCATCCTCGGTCGCCCATCCCTCTACAAACAACAAACTGTAAAAAAAAAATGTGTAAAATGGCAATGCGCCATGGTGATGAATGCATTTGAGGGGTTTGTATTGGTTTGGCCACCTGCAACTCCATTTTCCTCACCCACACGTCCCTCCTCAGCCAACAAATTGGAAAATCAAAACTAATGGGATGTTAGGTGTGTTTTGTCTAGCTTTTTCACTTTAGACAAAAATCACATATGTATATAACATGAGATCAAAATGGAATTTCACTTTCCTTGTCTAATTCAACCAAATAAGTGCTCACATTATTTGCAATGTTTGAAAACACACTATCTCCATCCTCGACCACAAGTCCCTCCCCAACCAACAAACTACAAAATCAAAATGTGGAAAATGCCTATGCACCATAGCAAGGAATGCATTTGAGGGTTTTCTAGTGGTTTAGCTACCTGCAACTCCATTTTCCTCACTGGAGCATCCCTCCCACCCACCAAACTAGAGAAATGAAAAATGTGGAAAATGGCAATGTTAGGTGCATTTTGTCTAGCTTTTTGACTTTGGAGAAAAAAACACCTATGTATGTAACATGACATCAAAATGGCAATTCACTTTCCTCATATGATTTGACCAAATAAATGGTCACATTATTTGGAGAGTTGGAAAACACACTATGTCCATATATAGTGTTGTAAAACCCTCTACAACTGAGAGGAGACAGTGTGTTTTCCAACTCTGCAAATAATGCGAGCAATTTATTTGTTCCAATCAAGAGAAAGCTAACTCATAAACAAAAAGAACCTATGTATGTAACATGGCATCAAAATGGAATTTTCATTTTCCTCATCTGATTTGACCAAATTAGTGCTCACATTATTTGTAGTATTGGAAAACACACTATCTCCATATAAGGTGTTAAGAAACAAGCAACCCATATAGTGTTGTAAAACCCTCTACAATTGAGAGGAGACAATGTGTTTTCCAACTCCACAAATAATGAAAGAAATTTATTTTTTCCAATCAGATAAAGAAAGTGAAATGACATTTGGACTATAGCAAAGAGTTGTTCAAAAATTTGAAACTGAACTTCATTACATTCTTAGAGCATAGGAGTCAGCTAAATTCTAGACAAAAGAACCTATGTACATACAAAAATGCATGAAAAAAATACATAACAACATACATGGAAACATACATAACATGAAAAAACATCATAGTGTGGGGCCCCCCAGATGGGAGATCAAAGTGATGAAACTAGTAGGTGGGACCAAACATCTGGGAAATGGTAGGTAGGAGTTAACAGTGCCGTCAGGTCAGTTTTCTCACCTCATGTCAGATGAAAAAGGTAGGTTCCTTAGCTTTGTCGTGAAGTTTATTTTGTCTGGCACAAGAAAAGTGGAAGAGAATGACGTGGGCCTTTTCTGTTTCGAGAAAAAAAGGTGAAAATACTATTTGTTTCATGGTATTGGGTCTTTTCTGTTTCAAGAAAGAAAGGTGAAAATACTATTTTCTAGCAAGGAATAGCCGTTCGTTTCTTCAATGTTCATAGCATAATGGAAAAATGGCACATATATAGAGTGGATATACATACCTTAGGGAGATTTGAATTCCTATAACTCTTCCCATTGCTATCCACCAAAACATCGCTATCCTAAAATGGAGAAAATGGGACCTTGTTTGGGCTTTTTTTCCATGCCAAAAAATTATTTTGAAAACCCATCGATGCTAACATGTTTTCCTGGTGACAATTGTAGGTATTGGGATTTTCTGTTAGGATAAAGAAAGGTGAAAATACTATTTTTTCTAGTCTATACATTGGAAGCTGAAGGTTTGAGTGCATGTGGACAAGTTGGAGGAGAAAACTGATCAAATTGAGGTGTCAGGTACTATCCAATAGTGTTGTAGAGGGTTTTACAACACTATTTGGGTTGCTTGCTTCTTAACACCTAGGGTTATCCAACATGAATTGTTGCAAAATAGAATGGAGTGTGTACTATCAATCACACTATGTGTTGAGGGTTAATAGAGTCCCCCTTAAATGAGAGATGTGCTATTTGATAAAATACAAATTGAAATAACTGAAACCCAACATTGTGTTTTCCAAATTGCAATTATTTTGTGCACTTTTTTTTTCAGTCATGTGAAATTTAAATGCAATTTTCACCCAAAGTCCTTATAAATTTTGAAAGGGCTTTTCAATACATTCAGACGGTCTATATTACAAAAGCTCTTGAAGACATTGTTTTTGTTTAGTAAGAATGCATGTTGGAAAA
This sequence comes from Sequoia sempervirens, assembly GCA_007258455.2. NCBI lineage: Eukaryota > Viridiplantae > Streptophyta > Pinopsida > Cupressales > Cupressaceae > Sequoia > Sequoia sempervirens. The sequence goes on from VDFB02000007.1 coordinate 195,661,392, forward strand.
CCCTAGGTGTTAAGAAACAAAAATGCATATATTATTCTAAAACCTTGTGCAAGTGAAAAGAGACAATGTGTTTTCCAACACTGCAAATAATGCGAGCATTTTATTTATTCTAATCAAATAAAGAAACCAAAATGACATTTGGATTATATCAAAGATTTTTTCAAAAATTTGAAATTGGATTGCATTACATTCTTAGAGTAATGAAATAAAACTCTTCATAATGAACTAACTGAAATGGGACAGTGTGTTTTCCAACACTGCAAACAATCTATAACAACACTGTGCCTTGCAGGTATCATAATACCTATTGTTTTCCAATTTCATTACATTCTTAGCATCTAATTTTGCTATTTGCAAATAATGGTTTGGAATGCCACACTTTTTTGGGTTTTTGTCCATTCCAAAATATGATTTTGAAAACCCACCGGTGTTGACACGTTTTCCCGGTGATGGGATAAGCTATGGTAGGTTGGAGTTAACATCCAACCATCAAGTATTTCCATCATTGTAATTTTTCCATCTGACCTTCTTTTCCGTTGGGGCATTTTGTTCCAATCAGATGAACAAAGTGAAATGAAACTTGGACTATAATGGAAAATAGGACCAAATGTCCAAGAAAGGTAGGTAATAGTTAACTAACAAAGGACACTATGTTTTCCAACACTGCAAACAATCTATAACACTGTGCCTTGCAGGTTTCCTAATAACTGTTGTTTTCCAATTTCATTATATTCCTACTATCTAAATCACAAAAGGTTCTCCACACAATCACAAAACATACCAAATTGAGTTCAGGGGTGAGTAACCAATTGAGTTGTTACTTCTAAAGGGTTTTACAATACTCAGAGTTTTAGGAAACACTGTGTTTTCCAAAATGACAGTGTATAAAATGGCAAAAAAAATGGGATGTCATATGGGCTTTTTGCTATTTACAAATTATGATTTTGAATGCCATGTTTTGTTATTTTTTCTCCATTCCGAATAACAATGTGAACTATGGAGAACATAGGACAATGTGTTTTCCAACACTACAAACAATCTATAATAGTGTGCCTTGTAGGTTTAATAATACCTGTTGTTTTCCAATTTCATTACATTCCTAATATCTAAATCACAAAAGGTTCTCCACACAATCACAAAACATACCAAATTGAGGTCAGGGGTGAGTAACCAATTGGGTTGTTACTTCTAAAGGGTTTTAGAACAGTCTGAGTTTTAGGAGATAGTGTGTTTTCCAAAATGATGGTGTATAAATGGCAGAAAAAATGAGATGTCGTGTGGGATTTTTGCTATTTGTAAATTATGATTTCGAATGCCACATTTTATGCTTTTCTCTCCATTCTAAATAACAATGTGAAAAATGGTGACGTTCTAGGTTTTATGTGGTTTTCAAAATATAGCATTTCATTGTAGAACCCACAAATTCTACTTTCTATAAACGTTACTCAATAATTTCACTCATATTTCCATAATGGGTTGTCACTTATTTCATTCAACAATGGAAAATTTGAAAACCAACATATGAGGAGGAAACAAAACAAAAATTTAAAAACCCTTAACACAAAAAAATATTATTAAACCTGCATTTTAGATAAATAGCCCTTTTCCCAACGAAAACCCTGCAATATTCAAAATAAGAATGTGAACAATGGTCACGTTATGGGCTTTATGTGATTTTCACAAGATACCATTCCATTCCACACCCACGTTGCATTTTCAAACCTCATAATATATTTTGCATGGTTTGTGGTTTCTGTAAACCTTATTCAATTATTTGACTCATATTTCCACAATGGGTTGTCATCTATTTCATTTGGCAACCACAAATTTTCAAAACCATCAGACAGAAGGAAACAAAATTTAAAAACCCTCATTAGAAAATCACAAAATGAAAACCCTACAACAAATAGCCATTTTTTTCTTTAGTGTTCATGGAAAAATGGAAAAATGGCACATATACAAAGTAGATATACATACCTTAGGGAGCTCTGAATGCCTACAACTCTTCCCATTGCTATCCACCAAAATGTCGTTGTCCAAAAATGGGGAAAATGGGACCTCGTCTGGGCTTTTTGATATTTTCAAATAATAGTTTCGAATGCCACATTTTTGGTTTTTTTTCCATGCTGAATAATTATTTTGAAAACTCACAAGCATTGACATGTTTTCCTGGCGATAAGACAGGAGATACCACGTTAACATTTGGCTATCAAGTCTTTTCTCCTCGCTATTTTCCATCTGGCCACCTTTTCTATTATGGTCTTTTCTCCACCGCGGGCCATGGGGTATGGGGGTATGATATATGTTATATACATAGGTTCTTTTTGTCCAGGAGTTAACTTTCTCCACTTGATATCACCACCTTATTTTAAATCTTTAAAATATCTAGTCATTTAGAATCTTACTAAATGTAAAAGAGAGAGTTGTTTTAAATTTTCTTTATTGTAATTTAAATGCTATTCATGGGTTAATTTTTAGATAAATCATAAAATGTGGAATAAACTATTTTATAATTATTTTATTTTAAAATTATGATGAATGGTTTAAATATTGGATAAAATATTGTTAAAAAGGAATATAGATTATTTTAAATGAGTTTTGGTAAATTATGTTATTTTGTTTAAATATGTATCGTCTAGGGGATTATCAATTTATGTAAGTGATCGCTATTACCAATAATAATAACAATAATAATAGTAATAAATCAAAGACTTCATTAAAATTATTCATAATAATAAATCGGTATAATTGATAAATTTATAACTAAGGGTTATAAAGGGGGTTTAAATTTAAGATCAAATGAAAATATTTAATAAAGTGACCTTAAGATTTAGAATTAATTTAAGTGAGATCTAATGGGTTAAATTGGATTCTTCAGTTGTACATAAAGCCAAAGGGTCTATTTAAGCACTTGAATTTTGTGAAATCAATTATTTAATTAAATGAAAATGGGTTAAACATTATCAAATTATTTAGGTCTAAATTATCCCTATGCTATAAAAATAAAAGAAGGTGAAAGTTATTACAATTACTCAATGAATCAATTGTCTAAATGGGGTTAAGAAAGAGGCCTTATTCAAGTGAGTCATATGAAATATCAAAATAGTTAAGTTGATATTGTAAAATAGTTTGGTGAGTGTGTAAGTATGAATTACCAATATTTTAACAAATGAAAAGTGCCAAAATGAAACAAAATATATTTAAAATTAAGGTCGTAAGAAGGATTTTGCTAACTCATCTCGAGATTTGCATCAAACTGTAACCTAAATTAATTAATTCAAAATTTATTAGTTAAAGGCGAAGGTGATTTAAGGATGGTTTAAAATGAATCAAATGGGTAAATGGGATCCTATGTTATTATTTAAACAAAAGGGAAATGAAGGATCCTAAAACTAGTCATGTAGTGTTTAGTTCCCCTATTATGAGGGTTATTAAGTAAAGGTAAAATTAATTTAATCCTGGTAATTTTCATGATGAAACTCTACCTGAGAAAGGGGATGAGGATGTATCTATATATTTAATGTTGTAGATCAGTACTACTTAAGTAATTAGAATATTGATATCAATATCTCTTTGGGATATTTGTAAGATATAAGGGAGTCAATCAACAAGAACTTACAAATAATTAAGCTATGTATTGTTATCCAACCAATGTAATCATGTCAAATAACGTTAGACCTTAGTAATTGTGTTGTGCAATGGTGGCTTGTCGGGAGCGCATTAGGTTGGCAACCTATGTTTTTTTTTAAATTTTTTTGTTGATGATGGTGTTAGATCCACATTAAAATGTGAACATGAAATTAAGTAATAATTATTAGCAAGATCCTATTAACAACATTAATTACTTAGGACAAACGTGGAGTTTAAATTCATCTATCAAATAAAACATGACTAAGGGAGTCATCCAATATGAACCTACCATTAATTAAATTATGCATGGCACATGAAACAACTTAATCACATCAAGTATTGTTAAACCTTAGTAGTTAGATTACACAATGGTCGCTTGTTGGGAGCATGTAAGGTTGTGAACCTATGTTTAAACAAAAAAAAAATTGGTGGCATTTGTGTTAGAACCACATTAAAATGTGGGCATGGCATGTTCACATTTACCAATGTTTGAAATATTGATATAATATAAATTTATTATTGGTATTATTTGAGTAATAATATTATTATCTAGACTTAAACATAAATAAATATATAAAAAATTATTATTATTATTATATTAACATATAAAGGATCAATTAGACAATAATGCCATTATCATTAAGGAATAATTGTTGGTATTATCAATAAAGAGGTAATAGTATTATCAATAGATGAATAGTGATAATAATGTATAAATGAGGACTCAATTGTGGGTTTATTAATGGTAAGTTTATTGAGGATTAATGGTCAAGTATAATATTATCATTAGTGTTGAAAATGTGGTTTCATAATTATTTTTATCTTGGGTTTATTGAGTTAATAATAATAACAATGTCACTCTTAAATCTCTGATTAAATTTGGTTATTAGGTTAGTATAAAAAAATAATAATACTATGATCAAAATTTAATTAAGATTAAGTAAGAATGCTATTATCTTGAGTGAATTATAATTAATAAATTTATATAGATAATTATTACACTTAGAATAGAAGTAACTTCTCATATGTATACAACTCATACTCTTTTTAGCATTATGTCTCAAGCCCTCAGAGCATTAACTAGCTTAATTATTGTCTTTAAAAAAAAATTGTTGGGTTTTTCTAGCAAAAATTTTGGGCCTGACACCAAAGATGGCACTAGCCCGCTATCCCATTGAAGATTTGGTGGGTCCATGCCTAGCTTTGTAGGATAGCAAGCTTGTGATGCATGTCTTGGTGGACCCCACGCTCAATAAGTTGTATATGGTGGATGTGTCACCAAAAAATGTATAGTTGGACATTTTTACGCTCAATTGAGTCTCTCTCATGGACTTTGGCTTGATTTTTCCTAGATTTAATGTTGTAATATGGCCATCACATTTACATTAGGTCTTGGGCCCTTGAGAATCATTAAGAATTCTAGGATGTCTTCTAAAAGTGTTGTGAAGTGTTGTAACCCACTTTCACACTTTTCTAGGACCCTTTCATTATAATTCACTTAAATAAGTTCCCCTTTTGATCACTTACCAAGTCTTATTTCAAAGTGTTGTAAAGAGTTGTAACAAACTCTCATGCTTTTCTAGACTTTTCATCACTAATTCAACCCTTTCTTATGATTAAATGACCCCTTAATGCACTTTTCGGCCTTACTTAAGTGTATTTTTGAGAATATTCCCATTAAAAAAAATTAAATACACTTTAATCCCCGACACCTAGTAAAATTTCCCTAGTGGGACCAAGTCGCCACCTGGGGCGACTTAGTCCCACTTGGTACAAAAATAAAAATAAAAATAATTTTCTAGTGGGATTTTATTCTCTTAACCTTGAGGTCAGCCTGTGATGTGTTAATTTTGGGAAATATGGTAAAATCAAGTATAAAAAGAGGGTTTTCCTCTCATTTTAACCCCCATTCATCCACTTAATCATCCAAGCAATTATCAAGCATTCACTCAAGCATTTTAAGCATTGTCAATCATCCATTGGAGCATCTTGTTGCATATCTTCAGATTTCAACATCAAGGGTTTGGTCTTATATGTAGATTTTCGAAAGAGAAAGGTGTTAAAAAGGTGTTGTCAACTCATCAAAGTCATTCAAGTCAAAAAATCCCTAATTGAAGCTTGGAGACCTCTTTCAACCCATTTTCTATAGAATCTGAACTAGACACCTATCAAGAAGGGAAGTGTAGACCGAAATCTATAGATTCATGTCCCAAATTTCTTGAGATTCCCAAGTGGACTAAGTGACCATTTGTGGCGAATTAGTCCCACTGCCATGCCTGAAAAGTGATTTGTACATTTTTGAGTACCCATTTGGCAAAAACCTGTTCTGATAGAATCTCCCTGAAACAAAACTAAGTCACCCAACTTGGTGTAAGTGTCCTAGTGGGATTCAAATATGCAAGATTCCAAAGCCTCTCTACGTCAAATTTTAGTTTCTAGGTGCATCTCTCCAATCTTGTTCATTTTTGTTATTGTTTGTTTGCATTCTTGGGTCATTTTGCATACATCACTCAAATAACTTGCATTTCTTAGGTTTTGCATTAATATTCATTATCTTTTATTAGTTCTTTGCATTTAGGACATTACATTTAGACATATTTCAATCATACTAGCATTAGTCTTTAGTGAACCTCCAAGTTTTTGTAGGATACATTTCTCCTTTTAGGTGAAAATCCCTAGAAGTGTAAGGAGAAGCCCCTACAAAAATTTGTGGTTAATTTTGGTGAACCCAACTTTTGAACATCTTACTTCTGATTTTAACTACATTTACATCCTAGGAATACCTTGCATCAACATTGCATTGTTTAATTTGCATCCTAGGGTTTTAAAAATTGCATTGGGGAAAAGCTCATATAGCTTTCATTTTTACATTACATTTCATTAAAATTTCCTTTTTTTTTGCATTTTCATACTGTGTCTACATCTAAACACCTAAAAAGCATAAAATTTCATTTCAAATTTCTGAAAAATCCCAAAAAAAATCACTACTAGGACTAATTCACCACACTAGGGGACTTAGTCCTTCTACACATTTTACACAGAAATTCCTATCATTTTCTGAGCATTTTTTGCATTTCTATTTTTTGTTATTGTATTGCTGTTATAGTTTCTAGATCTATAGTTATTAGCATTTTATTGCTCTTAGTTTACATTACATTTGCATCCACCCGCATTTAGAAACCTTTGCATGAGTTTTTGCTATCCTATTGCTAATACCTTAGTGAGAAGAAGCTCAAGACTCATGTTATCCCATGATAATACACATGTTGTGGATCTTGGATTGTCTAAAGCTTCCACTCCTAGTATTGAAACTAGTACACTAGGCATGGACCCTACCTTTAGAAACTCTTTGCCTTCTAATAACTTGCAAGTTGACACATCGAATGATCACATCCCATAAGACAAAATCATTAACATTCATGAGGACTTAACACATCTTCAACATAATGAGTGTCTTGAAAACATTTCAACCACTACAATTCCTACAATAGAGAACATCCATTGCCTGCTTGAATGTGATGAAGGCTTAGATATTATGAAAAAAATTGTTGTGATATACCATAAACATGTTCCTTCCATAGTAGCATCCATACTTGTTGAGAAAATGTGTCTCAAACTCATTGGTATAACCCTAGTTTTGTCACAAATTAGCTCAAAATTGGATAAGTGTTACTTTCATGCTTGTATTGCTATACCGCTAGGTGATTGTAAGAGAGGTGTGGTAGTGCACTATATATTGCCATCCCGCAGAAGCCTCCTAGCTATCTAGCAATAGTACGGTGTATACTTCCATCCTACGGGAGCCTTCTAGTTGTCTAGCGGTAGTGCGGTGTATACACCATCCCGGGGGAGCCTTCTAGTTGTCTAGTGGTGGTGTGGTGTATACCGCTATCCCACGGAAGCCTCCTAGCTATCTAGTGGTAGTGCGGTGTATACCGCCACCACGCGGTGACACTTGGTTGAGCACGATAGTTGTGCAGTAGACATACCATTGTACTATGACTTTGAAGTGGACCATGGGTGAACGAGCGCAGACTTGATTGATTTTTGAGGTGTATGCCAAACAGTGGAGGACAATGTTGACTTGGATATGGTCGTTCAATGATTGGTAAGTTTGACAGTTGCTCAATAGAGGAAACTAAACTGGACCATTTGTATAGAGAATGTTTTGATCATGGTTGTTGCTATACATTGCAATGTATTGTAATTGATATAAAATTTTGATGGTTGAAATGATCAGTGAGTTTTCTTCATTGTATGTTGTATATGCATTGTAGCAGTGAGACATAACGAAGTGTGATCATAATTTGTTTTGTACAAGGTTGATCAGGGAAATGTTGCTATTATGGGATTAATTATCTGAAAGGAGAGTCTGTGACTTGTATGTAATTCAATTACTATACTACAAGAGATTTTTCTTTGGTGTGGTGGTTTTTTCTCTTGTAAGGGTTTTCCCACATAAATCCGGTGTTCAATTGTGTATTTGTTTATTTCACTATTCTGTTATTCCTTTCATGTGCATCTTAATGAACTATAACTAGAAAATTTAAAGACATATCTGCATTCTTCTCTGAGTTTTCTTAAGTTTTCCTTACAAGAGGTATCAGATCCTGACTAGTTGTGTTATCCTTGTGGGTAGGTTAGGTTTTTTGTGTCAATCCTATTTAATGGGAGTTTTTGGTAGAATTCTAGTAATCTTGATTGCAGATTAAGATGGCAAGTATATCAGGAAAGATTAAAATTGAGAAATTTAATGGCAGCAATTTTGAGTTGTGGAAACTCAAAAAGGAAGACTTGTTGGTGGATCGTGATCTTTGGCTTGTTGTGTCTAGAATGAAACCTTCTGGCATGAATCAAGAAGATTGGAACCTCATAGAAAGAAAAGAAAAAGGGTTGATAAGACTTTGTTCTCCTGAACGTTCATGAAGAGAAATCTGCATCTTCTTTGTGGAAGAAGATTGGAGAAATTTATCAGGGCAAGTCCTTGGTGAATAAGTTGTTCTTAAGAAAGAAGTTATACTCTTTGAATATGGAGGAAGGGGAATCTATGGCTAATCATCTAAATATGTTTAACACATTGATTTCTCAGTTAGCATCTGTGAGTGTGAAAATTGACTCAATGAAGATCAATGTATGCTTTTGTTGTGTTATTTTCTTGATTCTTAGGATCATTTAGTGATGGAAATTAGGAGCATGACAACCACTTCCAAGATGGAAGATGTGGTTGCTTCTTTTTTGTTAGAAGAAATGAGAAGGAAATCTTTTGAGATGGCAAAGGAGGCTCTAGTTGTTCGTGGTAGATCAAAAGAAAAAGGAAAGAAGGATAAAATGTCCAAATTGAAATAAGAAGGGAGATCAAAGTCTCTTGGAAAAAATTACAAGGTGAAGTGTTGGAACTGTGGGCAGCCTGGTCATGTCTGAAAGGATTACAAAGAGGAGAAAAAGAAGAAGAAGAAGAAGCACTTTTTCAATAATGATTATTCTCATAGTGAAGCAGATGCCTTTATTGCAGCCTTGGCAACTCAGACATTAGATGATGGCTACCTGATTGATTTTGGAGCATCTTTTCACATGACATCTCATAGAGACTGGTTCACAAAGTATGAAAAATACGATGGTGGAAAGGTGTATTTAGCGAGCAATTCATCTTTGGAAATTGTTGGTGGTGGAAGAGTCAAAATTTAGTTTCTCGATGGAAGAATTAAGAGAATTGATGGCGTAATGCATATACCAGGTCCGACTCAAAATTTACTTTTTGTAAGTAAGCTAAATGATGTTGGAGTGCAAGTATCATTCTTAGCAATGGCTATAAAATGACAAGAGGCTTGATGGTGTTGGCTAGGGGTTCCCGAATAGGTACTATGTGGCTGATCCCACAAAGCTAGTTTACAATTTCTGGAGATTTTATTTTCTGCTGAAATCACATATTTTTAGAAAATATAATGATTTAAGCCTTAAAAAGTTCCATTTAAAGCATTCCAATGGAGTGGGTTTGATCAAACTACCTTAGATCAAACCCCCTTGGATAGAACCCCACTAGTTTTAAACCACACCTATAACGAAGTCTCCTTTACACCTATCAAAATGCTGATAAAAAACCATATTTGATTTACCTTTTGGGGGATCAAATGAATTCATTTAATTTTTTTTTTTGTTAGTATGTAGTCCTTATTATAAGCTTCCCAAAAAGTATAATTTTAAATAAATTCAATTTTATTATAATATTTATTTTTTATTTCTTGTGAATGTATGTTTTTCACTGAAAATCAAGCTCTTTGCTCTGTACATGTGGAAAAATAGTAGATTATAAAAAATAAATTGAAAAGTATGAGTGCACTAGAAATTAAAGTCCTTGATCCAACAAAAAAAAAATTAAACTTTGATACATACAAAAAAAGTTACGCATTAAATGGTCGAGTTATGCCTGACTTATAATCGGTTTGACTTCGAAACTAGATTATAGAAAAAATATTCAATAAAAAACTATCTAACCAAGTGGAAGCACTAGATATCGGAGTTACAAATCTAAATTTAAAATAATTAGAATTTTATCCTTCATGGAAAAAAAATTATGCATTAAACAGTGAGCGTCACTTTTTAAAAATGTTGTTTTATGAAAAAAACTAGTTTTCAAGGGAGATGGAAAAATAAGTGCAATCTAATTCCAAAAAAAATGAAAAAAATATATTTAGAATCTATAGAAAAATTTTCATGAAACTCTAGTTTGCATCATCTTCAAATTCCTCACAATTTAGCTTCTATAGGTGCCTAAAAGTGAAGATTTAGTTAAAACAAATTATTTCAGTGTCCAGTTTGGCCAAAAATTGTAAACCACTATTGTGGGATCACCCATGTATAAGTTGGATGCACTTGTTGTTCAATGTAATAGTGTCTCTGCAAAGTCACAGAAGGTTGTTCATGTAGAGAAGGATACTAAAGTCCCTATAGGGGAAAATTATTTGGAAGTTAAACTTTTAGCAAAGAAGACTATGCTCTGGCATCAAAGGCTTAGTCACATTGGTGAAAATGGTTTGAAAGCCTTGAAAAATAAAAGCCTGGTTGAGTGGCTTGATGATTTTAATATGGAATTTGAATTTTGTGAACATTGTATATATGGTAAACATCATCATGTTTCTTTTTACTCTAGTCCTCACAAATCTTTTGTTGTTATAGATTATATTCACTATGATGTTTTTGGTCAAGTAAATGTTCCTTCATTATCGAATTCAAAACATTATGTATCTTTTATTGATGATTATTCTAGGATGGAATTTGTATATTTTTTGAAAAGTAAATCAGAAGTGTTTAGTTGGTTTAAAGAGTTTAAGAACTTGGTAGAAAATCAGACTGGAAGAAAAATTAAATGCTTAAGGATAGATAACGGTGGTGAATTCTATTCTAGATATTTTGAAAGGTATTGCAAAGACCATGGAATTAAGAGGCATAAAAAACACCTTACACACCATAGCAAAATGGAGTTGTTGAAAGGTTGAACAAGATGTTGATGGAGAAGGCAAGAAGTATGTTAAGCAATGCTGGTCTAGAGCAGATGTTTTGGTCTGAGGTTGTGGCTACAACATGTTACTTTGTTGAATCGGTCTCCTTCGGTAGCACTTGTTGACAAAAAACCTATGGAAGCTTGGTTTGGTAAGAATCCCTCTCTGAGAAATCTTCATTTCTTTGGCTGTGAAGCATATGTTTATGTTCCAAATGAGAAGAGATCTAAATTGGAGAACAAATTTTTTAAATGTATCTTCATTAGCTACAACACTGGTGTGAAAGGATACAAGCTTTGGAATCCTATGACTAAAAAGGTTGTATACAACAAAAGTGTAATCTTTTGGGAGCTGAAACTTTCTTCAATGGATCTGTAGTTAGGGATAAAAGAAAATAAAGAGGAAAATGATGTTGTTGAAATACCTCTAAATCTAGAAAAAGAGGAACAACACATTGATAGTGTACCTGAAACTGAGGAGAGTTTGAGTAGCTCTGAGAGTTTTGAAGAAGAACCCAACCTCAGCCTCAGCCTGTGAAGAGGTCTACACATGAGAAGAAGCAACCCGATAGGTATGGGTTCTCTATGTCAGATTCTACTTGTGCCTATGCTTTGATTACTAATATTGATGAGCCTAGGACTGTAAAAGAGGCAACTAAAATGTCTAATTCAGATTCCTAGTTAGAAGCCATGAATGAAGAAATGGCATCATTAAAGAAAAATGATACTTGGGATCTGGTTCCATTGCCTAAAGGTAGAAAGCCTATGGGCTGCAAATGGGTATTTAAAAAGAAAATTGGTTTGGATGGCTATTTTGAAAAGTATAAACCGAGGTTGGTTGCAAAGGGATATTCCCAGGTAGAGGGAATTGATTATGGGGAAATTTTTTCTCTGGTAGCAAAGTTGACATGATCTATTAGATTTCTTTTCTCACTTGCAACTACATATGACTTGGAGATTGAGCAGATGGATGTGAAGATAAAATTTCTTCATGGTGATCTTAAAGAAGAAATTTATATGTCCCAACCTGAGCACTTTGTGGAAAAAGGTAAAGAAAATCTGGTTTGTAAGTTAAAGAAATCTCTATATGGTTTGAAACAGTTGCCTAGAATGTGGTACCAAAAATTTGACATGTATTTTTTGTCATTGGGTTTTGTAAGATCAAAATTAGATCATTGTGTGTACTTAAAAACTGAAAATGATCAGGTTCTTATTATTGCACTCTCTATTGATGATATGTTATTCATAGGGAATAGTAGGTCTATGATTTCTGAACTAAAATCTCAGTTGTCTGCAAAGTTCGAAATGAAGGATCTTGGTGCAACAAGGTATATTTTGGGAATGGAAATAATTAGGGATAGAAAGATCAGAAAGATTTGGCTTAGCTAGAGTAAGTATATTAACATTGTTCTGGAGAGATTTAGTATGACTAATTGCAAGCAACTAGTTGTTCCAGTTTTGCAAGGAATGAAGCTATCTGTTGAAGATTGTTCAAAATATCCTACTGAGATGGAGGACATAACCAAAGTTCCTTATGCAAGTGTAGTTGGTAGTTTAATGTATGCAATGGTCTGTACTAGGCTAGAAATTTCCCAAGCAATGGGAGTACTTAGTTGGTTTATGGCTAATCCAGGAAGGTCACATTGGGATGTTATAAAAAGAGTATTAAGATAATTGAAGGGTATGTTAGAGTATTCCTTGTGTTATCAAGGTCATTCTAGTAGATCTTAGAATTTAATGAGCATTCATGGATATGTGGATTCTGATTGGGTAGGGGACATTGATAGTAGAAATTCCACTAGTGGATATATTTTCATGATGAATGGTGGTACAATTAGTTCGATGAGCAAGTGGCAGGCTGTAGTCACTTTGTCCACTATAGAGGCTAAGTACATGGCAACGACTCATGCCTGTAAGGAAGCCATTTTTCTTAGGAGATTGTGTTCTATTATTGGTTTTGATGTAGGGAAGATTATTATTTGTTGTGACAGTCAGAGTGCCATTTGTTTGGAAAAATATTGAACTTTCCATGCCAAGACAAAACATATTGATGTGCAGTACCACTTTGTACATGATATGGTGGAAGATGGAAAGGTTTGTTTGGAAAAAGGTTGATACTTTGAAGAATGTTGTTGATGCATTGACAAAGCCAGTGATAACGTATAAGTTCAGATGGTGTGCAAATTTGATTGGCCTTGGTCCAAAATATTTAGTGACTTCTTTGAAAAGGGTTCAGTGAGGTCTTCATCAAGTGGGTGATTATTGAGAAAATGTGTCTCAAACTCACTGGTATAACCCTAGTTATGTCACAAAACAACTCAAAATTGCATAAGTGTTACTTTCATGCTTGTACCACTATACCGCTAGGTGATTGTGAGAGAGGTGTGGTAGTGCGGTGTATACCGCCATCTCACAGAAGCCTCTTAGTTTTCTAGTGGTAGTGTGGTGTATACCTCCATCTCGTGAGAGCCTTATAGTTGTCTAGCAGTAGTGTGGTGTATACCACCATCCCGTGGGAGCCTTCTAGCTATCTAGTAATAGTGCAATGTATACCACCATCCCACGAAATCCTCCTAGTTGTCTAGCAATAGTCCGATGTATACTGCCACCCCATAGTGACACTTGGTCGAGCATGATAGTTTTACGGTAGACATACCATTGTACTGTGACTTTGAAGTGGACCATGGGTGAATGAGCACAAACTTGCTTAATTGCTGAGGTGTACACCAAATATTGGAGGATGATGCTGACTTGGAAATGGTTGTTCGATGACTGGTAAGTTTGACAATTGCTCAACAGAGGAAACTAAACTGAACCATTTGTACAGAGAATTTTTCAATCATGGTTGTTGTTATACATTGCAATATATTGTAACTGTTATAAAATTTTGATGGTCGAAATGATTAGTGAGTGTTCTTCATTGTATGTTGTATATGATTTGTAACAGTGAGACATAACAAAGTGTGATCAAAATTTGTTTTGTACAAGGTTGATTAGGGAAATTTTGTTGCTGTGAGATTAATTATCTAAAAGGAGTCTATAACTTGTATGTAATTTAGTTACTGTAATACAAGAGATTTCTTTTTGGTGTGGTGGGTTTTTCTCGCGTAAGGGTTTTCCCATGTAAATTTGGTATTCAATTGTGTATGTGTTTATTTCACTATTCTATTATTCCTTTCATATGCATCTTAATGAACTGTAACTACAAAATTTAAAGACATCTGCATTCTTCTCTGAGTTTTGACATTAGGAGAGTTTGTTTTGCACCTTAATCTTTCCTTACAATACCTACCTATACCACTCCTCAAGTCACAACCACAATGCAACTGGTTAGTAATGTGATTCCTTCATCGACTATTCTTGCTAGCATTCCTAATTCTTATGTGGCATCGCATGTTCTCTCCTTTTCCACCATACCATCTATAAGCATTCCATTCACTTGCCCTACCACTACATACAATGCATCATCACTTTACCTTCCCCCTCCTACCACTTGTACACTGACCCTCTCATAGCACAAATTTTCCAAACCATTTCCTCCATGCAAAAAAATTATCCACGATAAACCAAAACCAGAATGGACTACCCACCTATTATGTTTGTAGCAGCCCACTATCTCTAGAATACTACGAACACCGATGCCACAAGGAATAGAGATGCCTAGATTTGAGAAATATGGAGGGAAGGAAAATCCTTCTAACCATGTTAATTCTTACACTGCCTTATGTAGTGACTTTTTCCTTGATGATAAACTGTTAGCAAAACTATTTCCTAAGACTTTAAAAGACACTTCCTTAGAATGGTTTTCATCCTTACCAAAAAATTCAATTAGTTCATTCAATGAACTAGTTGATGCATTTATAAATAATTTCCAAGTGCATATGACTCCAAAGAATACCTTGGCCAATTTTATGAGATGCAAACAACATGAAGAAGAAAAGATAATTGATTTTATCTCACGGTATCAATCACTTTACTCTCAAATCAATGTCAAGATTCTTGATCCACATCTTCAAATTATGTTTATAGAAAACTTGCAAACTAAACTTCAGGACAAACTCCCAATGATGAAATTTCCCTCTTGAATGCACTTGTGTACCACCCTTTGCAATTATCACAATTCGATTAGTAGTCATGATGCAAAGTTCACTTCTAACCGAGCTGAAAAGTGTAAACATGCCACTTCAAACAATTCAGAACCATTTCAAAATAAATTTACAAAGGTTTTTTATAGTTCAATCACCCTCAACGACAAACTCAACCCATCAACAACAAAGTCGCAGCTATTAAACTGTGATACCTTATAGTTATGAAGATCCAAAAAGACAATTCACACCTTTTCCAAACACTCTTCATAACAAAATGTCCCAAATTTTACAACAACAAATGATTAATTTACTTGTTGTTAAAGCACTCGATCCTAGTAAGCTTGTACCTCCAACCTTTAAACCCAAAGCTTATTGCCATTACCATAGACAAAATGGACATGACATAGAAAATTGTAAGAATCTTAAACACCTTGTGCAAGACCTCATTGATTTTGGTCATCTATGCATTGTAAATTTTAATGTTCAAGGCAATAAGTTTGTTGCCCCACCCAATCAAAATTTATAAATCTTCATCAATCCAATGCCCAAACATAATGTGTCATTTGTCAAAGCTAGTGAGACTCCAAACAATGATGTGATGAATGTGCATATAGATGTTGCACATCCTAATACTATTCCACATGTTACCACTATTAATCTTGTGGATGAAATGGTAGGTGTTATAGATGTTATCCCTCATAAGGTCCAACCTAAGAAATGTCTTGATATTACTTTCTCCTCTAAGGACATACTTCCAAATCTTAGCAATGATCCTCTTTACATAGCCAGTCATATTTATGATAAGCCCACTAATGGGATACTCATAGATCCTACTTGTGGAGAGAATGTGATCACTGAGGAATTTTTGGTATTACATGATCTTTATCAAGATGACTATGATAAACAAAGAGCATAGATTAAAACACACAATGGTTTTTCTTTCCCTATGATAGGATCGATCATCCTTCCATTACAAATAGGGCATAAAATAGTGGATGTTACATTCTCCATCATCCCACAGTTGGACAAGTTTCATTTGCGGCTAGGCCATCCATGGCTTCGCTCAATGAAAGTTGTCCCTTTAGTCATACACAAATGTTTAAAGTTTTCACTTGACAATGACATATTCACTATTCACCATAGTGGCTTTAACCCTTTTTCTTCTAAAGGAAACTTCTCCTTAGAAGCCTTTAGGGCCAAGCCCATGGAACCTATCACACCTTGCAAAGAATTATTTTTCATTGCTTACCAAAAGTTTAAAGCAAAGAAAATTGTAGAATTGTCCCTCCACAACATGTCCTCATCCACTTTTGACACTCCTATCCTAGATGAAACAATGCTTCAACCCAAATAAGAACCAAGCCATCAACCTCAACCAACACCCGAAACTTCCCCCACATTATCCAAATGACCGCAAGATAATGATAACAACTTTGTCATGCCACCTCATATAAAACAAGTTTATAAAGCAAAGGAGAAAGTGGATGAACAAGATTCCATGGTTCCTTCCATTCCTCCCATTAGGGATGAAAAGGAACCTATGGTTGATAAACCAACTCCTTCACAAGCACAACTTGACAATAAAACCAAAATAAATAGAAGAGCTAGGGAACGTAGGCGTAGACATTGTGCCCTTGCTTGCAAATTACAAAATGAAGAAAATAAAGAAAATCAAAATCCGCACTTGATAGAAGTAATGCATGATGACCCTCCTCCCCAATCACAACAAAATGATCCAATACAACAACCACAACCTATGATACACCCTTAATTGGACATTATCATCTTCCCTCCTATTGTGATTAACCTGGATGAAGATGATGAGATTACTAAAATTGACGAAGAGGTGCATAATGATTTGAACACATTATTTTCCTCTTCCACGAGCTTAAATAGCAATTCTCCTCCAAAAATGTAGAACCTGGTACTTCCCCTAGTTCGGCACTTGCACTTGTCCCTTTAGCTATTTGTCCACCCTCGGCATAACCTAAACATGATTAGGAAGCAGATGACTTTCTCGACAGTTGGCTTGCATTTTCCTTACTAGTTTTTGGCACTTTCTTTTTCTTTTTCTTTTTCTTTTGAATGTTTGCATGTGTGTAACATGTCCCCCCATAATGTGACATTTGATGTTCTTCTCTCTTTGTGACATTCTTCTATATGTCGTACATTACTTTCACCTTTGTCTTTTATCTTTTTCTTGTGTTTTCCTTTTGGGGATGACACAAGGCATTGAGACTGCAATGTCTCTTTCATGTTGACCCAAAAGGCCCCTTTTCCTTGGCTTTTCTTTTGTATTTTTCTTGTGTTTTCCTTTTGGGGATGATGCAAGGAATTGAGATAGCAATGTCTCTTTCATGTTGACCCAAAATGACCCTTTTCCTTGGCTTTTCTTTTATATTTTTCTTGTGTTTTCCTTTTAGGGATGACGCAAGGCATTGAGACCACAATGTCTCTTTCATATTGACCCAAAAGGTCCCTTTTCCTTGGATTTTCTTTTGTATTTTTCTTGTGTTTTCCTTTTGGGGATGATGCAAGGCATTGAGACCACAATGTCTCTTTCATGTTGACCCCAAAGGCCCCTTTTCCTTGGCTTTTCTTTTATCTTTTTCTTGTGTTTTCCTTTTTGGGATGACGCAAGGCATTGAGACTGACATGTCTCTATCATGTTGACCCAAAATGTTTTCCTTTTTCTTTCATCTTTTCGTCTTCTTTTTCCTTTTGTTTTCCTTTTGTGGATGATTCAAAGTGTTAAGACATACTATGTCTCTTCCATGTTGACCCAAACAGATCCTTCTTTTTCTTTGTTTTCACTCTCTTTGTGTCATTCTTCCAGTTCTATATATTTTGGGAATGATGACACTTCTGAGCTCTCTCAAAAAATTGCAACAAAGAACATACTAACCCCAAATCCATAGATCCCTCATGTGTTTGGTGTTTTCATTTTGGGGGAAACTCTTTCCTTTTTATTTTTTTCCCTTCTCTCGCATAATGTAGCCTTACTTGGAAATGTATGACTTGGCATAGTGGCTTTCCAAGTTAGCTCTCATGTCCTGATTCTTGTTTGCATTTTTCATTTACTAATTTAAACTAATTTCTTACAGTATGGTGTGTAGCAATTCCTTTAAAGTGGGGGCATACATTGGCATTATTCATTTGAATTTTTCCTTTTTCATGGTTCTTAGTGCAACCTTGTTACTTCATACGATGTGTTTGTTGATTTGTGGATAATAGTGGACGTAATTTCCTTCAGGAACGTGATTTGTCTTAGCATATTACATTCCTCTTAGTGGTTTGATGTGACGCACTGCATCCCCTAAGTTTCAAATTTTCTATTCTTTGATTGGTCCTCTCTTGGATACATTAGACACAATGCTCCCTAAGTTAAAGACCTCGCATGAACCAAGCAAGACTTCTTTGAACATCTTTTGCATGTTGAATTTTGCATTTGTTATATGGCCACCTTGCATGCTTGTAGTGCCACTACATTTGTGCATGAGCTCCAAGCATATGAAGTTTTTCTTGTCTCGTGAAGCTCACAATGTCATTTTCTTTTGTGGCACCTTATTAAAGCTATCAGGAGGTATAACTTTGGTATGGTTGAGTGGGAAGCCCATTTTGAGGCATGAATTTTCCCCATAGCCACCTGCGTGTGTGTGAGTGCATACCAACCATGAGTGTATGTTTCTCACCTTTTAGTCATTCTACCCAATGGACAACCATGAGTTATGTCACCTTAGAGTGAGTATATATTCTTTTTTCTAAACAAATAGCCTAGATCTAATCCACAATGGGATGGACAAATGATCGAAGCTTGATCCAAATTTCTTTCCTTTTGACTTCTCTCTTTCATTCTTTTTCATCATTTTATTATGTGTTCCTTTGTTCTAATATTTGGTTTTCCATGGGATCTTGATCATGGGGGCTTGATCATCCCTCTTGACTGTTGTCTCATTTCACCAAGAATTAGTGCATTTGGATCCCTCTTGATGTGCGTGTTGGGCTACTTTAGTGTGAGTTTGAAGCAAGTTCGTCCTCTCACTAAAGTGGGGGCTTAATGTGTCACCATAAAATGTATAGCTGGACATTTTTACGCTCACTTGAGTCTCTCTCATGGACTTTGGCTTGATTTTTACTAGATTTAATGTTGTAATGTGGTCAACACATTCACATTAGGTCTTGGACCCTTGAGAATCATTAAGAATTCTAAGATGTCTTATAAAAGTGTTGTGAAGTGTTGTAACCCACTTTCACACTTTTCTAGTACCCTTTCATTATAATTCACTTAAATAACCCCTTTTTTATCACTTACCAAGTCTTATTTCAAAGTGTTGTAAATATTTGTAACAAACTCTCATGATTTTCTAGACTTGTCATCACTAATTCAACCCTTTCTTATGATTAAATGACTCTTTAATGCACTTTCCAACCTTAAGTGTATTTATGAGAATATTCCCATTAAACAACATTAAATACACTTTAATCCCCAACACCCAGTAAAATTACCCTGGTGAGACCAAGTCACCACCTAGGGTGACTTAGTCCCACTTGGCACAAAAATACAAATAATTTTAATTTTCTAGCGGGATTTTATTCTCTTAACCTTGAGGTCAGCCTGTGATGTGTTATTTTTGGGAGATATAGTAAAATCAAGTATAAATAAAGGGTTTTCCTCTCATTTTAACCCTCATTCATTCACTTAATCATCCAAGCAATTATCAAGCGTTCACTCAAGAATTTTAAGCATTATCAAGCATCCATTGGAGCATCTTGTTGCATATCTTTAGATTTCAACATCGAGGGTTTGGTCTTATATGAAGATTTTTCAAAGAGAAAGGTGTTAAAAATGTTTTTTCAACTCATTAAAGTCATTCAAATCAACAAAGCCCTAATTGAAGCTTGGAGGCCTCTTTCAACCCATTTTCTACTGAATTTGAACCAGGCACCTATCAGGAAGGGAAGTGCAGACTAAAAGCTATAGATTCTTGTCGCAAATTTCCTAAGATTCCCAGGTGGACTAAGTCTCCATCTGTGGTGAATTAGTCCCATTTCCAGGGATGAAAAGTGATTTTTACATTTATGAGTACCCATTTGGTAGAAACCTATTCCAGTGGAATCTTCTCAAAATAGGAATAAGTTGCCCAACTTGGCGTAAGTGTCCTAGTGGGCTTCAATAGAAAAATCTGTAGGATTCCAGAGCCTCTCTAAATCACATTTCAATTTCTAGGTGCATCTCTCCAATCTTGTTCATTTTTGTTATTGTTTGTTTGCATTATTAGGTCATTTTGCATACATCATTGTGTTTTCAAACAACTTGCATTTCTTAGGTTTTGCATTAATATTCATTATATTTTATCAATTATTTGCATTTAGGACATTACATTTAGACATATTTCAATCATACTAGCATTAATCTTTAGTGAACCTCCAAGTTTTTTTGGGATACCTTTCTCCTTTTAGGTGAAAAACCTTAGAAGTGTAAGAGAGAAGCTCCTACAAAAATTTGTGATTCAATGTAGATTGATGATGATTATTAAATTATATCTTTAATCTAATGGTCATGTTTTAAAATGATGGATAATGAATGTGAATCAATGAATCATGGCATGAAAAGCAGTAGATCAACAACTTAGGTTTAAACTGAGAATCCTCAACAGCTACGACAATGTGGATGAGGGTTTTGATTACAAACCGACTTGGGGAGTGATTTCAATTGGCCCAACAACTCCAACTACTAGTTTTACTAGTGATGTGTCACTCTAATCGGTGATAGGGATATGTAGGCCACAAAGAATTAGATCATGATCTGATATAGAGAAATTGAATTAAATGTGACTAAAACCCTAGCTTTTCAGTAGGACAAAAATAGAAAAATTCCTGACTCTAGATAAGTGACTGTGTGGCTCGATGGTTTGATGGATTGTGGAAGAAGATAAATATCAAACCCTAGTAGAAGATCTATACAGTGTGCATATCTTGAGGTAAATGTTGAAGGTTAGTTATGAACACAAAAAGGAAAAATCATAAATTGGCTAAGTGTGTTGTAGAGAATAGAGTAAGTGTATGTTATAGAGAAGTAATCAAATTCGGTTGAGACAGATAGAGAATACCCTAAGAGAAAAGAGAAGGGAGAGTTGAAGAGTGTGTACATGATCTTTGAAGGTGGACAAAGAATGCATTAATAGAATAGGTGCAATAGAGTTGTGTGGTGTATCTGTGAGTCCTTTGAGGTGGATAGAGAATGCACTAAAAGAAAAAGGAAGGGTGTAGAGACTATGTGGATGAGTAGAACCCAAACAAAAGGCTATAAGTCTTAATTAGGGTTCATCTTTAAGTGAAGAGCAGAGGAACTGCAAGGTTGCAAAAATTGTAACAAGGTGTTGAGCAATAGCAAGCTGAGTTGCAACATTGAATTATGTTATATTGATCAAACTGTAATATCTTTTGTTGTAAATTTGGTTGGTGGGTACCATCAGACATTTGGTTAGGTGCTCAAGGTAGGGAGTGGATGCTTCCTTAGAGTAGGTGATCCTAAAACAAGGGATTGTTGTCTCCTTAGGGTTGGTTCCCTTAAACATTGTAACCAATTTTTTTATTATGAGGCAGGATTAGGACAATAGCTCCTAGTAGCACTTCTCACTGTGGTTTTTCCCATCTTGTATTTTCCACATACATCTGGTGTTATGTGCATTTTTTAGTCTCTTCTTGTTTTTTTTAATCAGTTAAAAGAATGTTAAAAAGAATCAATTTATTAATTTATTTTAGGGCTAGATTTTTAGTCATCTACTGATTCGCCCCCCTCTGTGTAGATAACTGTGTTCTAACAAGTACATGCTATTTATTTTTAGCAACCTATATTCCAATCAAAGAGAAAAGATGTGGTATTACAACAAAGGTTTTGATATTTGATTTTAGTTTGCATTTTAGCTTTTATTTATCTTTACATCTTGCTCTATCTAAGTGTATCTTCTTATTCAAATTTCTAATCTTTTTTTTGTTGATTTAACTTGTTTTTGTAACTCATATTTTGGGTCTACACTAGTAATTCTCCTATTGTTGTGCTTGATTCATCCACATATACATGGAAAGAGAATTTTAGTTTGTATAAACTACAAGTGGTGCTTCCATATTATATTTTAAGTGCATCAAAGGATTGAAAAATTCATGGATAAAGTCCTTAAATTCTTTTATCATATTCTATTGAATATTAAAAGTGAATTATTTGAGCCAAAAGAGATCAATGGGTGATCCCACAATAGTGGTTTACACTTTCTGGGAGATCCTGATTTTTGTTGAAATCACATATTTTTAGAAAATATAATGATTTAATCCTTGAAAAGTTCCATTTAAATTATTTTTATTGAAGAGGGTTTGATCAAACCACCTTAGATCAAATCCCCTTGGATAGAACCTTGCTAGTTTTAAACCATACCTATAATGAAGTCTCCTTTACACCTATCCAACTGCTAATAAAAAAACCACTTTTGATTTACCTTCTGGGGGATCAAATGAATTCATTTAAAATTTATTTTTTGTCAGTATGGAGTCCTTATTATAAGCTTCCCAAAAAGTATAATTTTAAATAAATTTAATTTGATTATTATATTTATTTTTTATTTCTTGTGAATGTAGGTTTTTTATCAAAAATCAAGCTGTCTATTCTTCACATGTGGAAAAATAGCATATTATAAAAAAAATATAAAAAATATCTATGCACTAGATATTGATGTCCTTGATCCAACAAAAAATATAAAATTGAATTTTGATACATACAAAAAAAGTTATGTTTTAGCCAATAAATCATGTATAGATTATAACTGGTTTGACTTTGAAACTTAATTAAGAAAAAAATATTCAATGAAATGCTATGAAACTGATTCCATGCACTAGATATCATAGTTATGAATCTAAATTCAAAAAAAATAGAATTTTATCCTTCATAGAAAAAATGTTATGTGTTAGTCAGTAACACCACTCTTTAAAAATGGTGTTTAATGTTAAAAACTAGTTTTCGAAGGAGATAGAAAAAGAAGTACAATTTGATTCCAAAATTTTTGAAAAAAATATATTTAGAATCTAAAGAAAAAATGCCACAAATCACTAGTTTGCATCATCTTCAAATTGCTCATTGTTTAGCTGCTATAGATTCCCAAAAGTGAAGATTTAGTTAAAAAAAACTAGTTCAATGTTTGGTTTGTCCAAAAATTGTAAACAAATATTGTGGGATCACCCCAATGTATACATGAATGATATTGTAGACATGTAAAAATGACCTAACACTTATTACACATATTGAATGAAATTTTCTCATCATTGACATCATTATCATCTAATATCATTGCATTTCACATCAATTACATCAAAAATCCTAATTTCCCCTATTAATTGAATAATATTACATTATTTAATTAATTCACTTTTTTATCATTTTTTACTAGAATTAAATAAATTTCATTTATTTAATAAAGTCCTAATCTACCTTTATTCTTCCTAATTAATTAAATAACATCAATTATTTAATTAACTCACTAATTTTCCCTATTCTCCTAAGTTAGCTAAATTATTAATACTTAATAGTTTAATTCAATCACTTTCCCTTAAACTTGAATAATTAAATAAATTATTCAAACATCATTCAAAAAGGTCAAAATAAACAAATACAATTTTTTTGTAAAATTCAAACATGACTTGCACGTTCAACTCAAAAATATTAATTAATTAAATCAATTAATTAATTATCCTCACCCACTTTCATGATTAAGCAAATTATGATCCCCAAATTGTTCACTATATTCCTGATTGATCCATCTATTTTCTAACTAATCCATCTATTCTTCAATCCCACTGAAGACTCAATCTATTTCCTCATTTCCACTAAACACTCAAATTGATTTCATCAATCACACCAATTACATAATCAAAATCCACTGATTCTTCCCATCTAATTCCTCTCAACATATTTCGACCATTGATCAGGATATTCTACTACACGATCTCGATCGTTCATTTCAAAACACAAAATCTATATAAAAATCCTTTTCTTCCTAAAAAATGACTGGAGAATTGACAACTTTTACACAATGAAATAATGCTAAAATCATAATTGACTTATTGAAGCTTTGACACACATCTTCAACCAACATTGCACAACTTTGAAGGTTTTTCTACACACAAATGGAGGATTCACATTGATACAAAATGATCCATCATTATGAATATACTTTGACATGGGATGGTAAAGTTTTTTTTTTTTGGATTCATCATGTTATCTTAGGATTTGGTTAGTTGATTTCAATAGCTTAAAACTTCATTTCATGAGTAATGGGTATGAATCTTAGTTTTTTTTTAATTAGATTAGTTTAATTCATTCATTTTGATTATCTTACGCATATCGATTGTCCCCTTACATAGATCCAAATTAAGTTTTAAATTTGGTTTTGAGCTACAGTTCTTAAATTTTTACTTGGTGTTATCTTGAGAATCCATTTGTGAATGAATAGATCTCCCAACCCACTACTAATTATAGTATTTCTTCTGTAAAAGGGGTTTGAAAAGGGTTACAAATGTTGATACTTATTTAGCTCCATAAAGTCAACATATTCTCTTATCTCACCAAATTTCTTATGTTTAATCACCATGAGACTTATCCATTCTACATCTTCCACAAGTAATTTACTACCACTTATTATAATTTTGTCTACTCCATTATTTACTCTTATTTTTATAGTATGGATCAATTGATTAGTCTTTGATTTTATTTTTTCTCCTTCTGGATCAATTGTATTTTCATTATTCCTTTATATTCTTTAATTCCTTTTAGATCATTTTAATTCCAAGGAAACGTCTTTTCATATTCCTTTAATACTTTGGCTATGATTCCAATAATCTTCATTTTTTCCACTTTGAAGCTTTCTTCTAAAGCTATTTTTCTTCTCTAGTTCTTAATTTGGCTTATTGAAGTATGTGTTTTCTATGAATCCATAGTGACCACCACCTTTTCTATTTGCTCTACTTCTAATTTTACATTTTGATGGTCATTATTATTTAGATTTTGTAGTATTCCTAGAGGTGGTGCAAAAAAATTGTGCCAAGATTTCCTACCTGTTCATCCATTCTATTGAATTCCAAATGTCTTTCTCCTTTTCCAATATAGTTTGATATTCCTTTTTTTATGTCTTTCATGTTTTGTAGTGTGTTATTAATTAGTTTATCAATTTTATAGAATATAAAATTTTAAAAAATTCACTTTGCATTATGAACCAACTTCTAGTTTCTCCTCTCTTTTCTTCTATTCCCTAATGCATTCTTGTAAGTGAAACGTAGGTTTTATCTGTCTATAGTATTTTGAAATAATTTTCTTGTCTCCTTGTAGTAAATACCAAATTTTATAATAATTTTAAATTCTTTCGGGTTATTTGGTTTATGAGTGTGCTACTACCTATCATACTACATATTATTTTTAAGGTCTTTGAGTCTTAGATATTCTTCTCCAAAACTTGTTTTCATGATTTTAAGTTATTTCAATAGATCTCCTACTCTAGAGAACCATGGAAGATTGATATGAGAAAATAATGTTGGGACTGTGAAATTTTGCAAATTTGAAGTGCCCATTTGAAAATCTACCTCTGCACACTCAGAAGTGCACCTAAAGAATGTACCCAAGTGACCTACTTTGGAGGGTCACGATTTGGAGCCACTTGATTTTCAAGACAAACCCATTTGTGTACTCACTAATGTGACATATGTGAATGTGCATGTCAATTTTCAGCTTCCCATGATGAGTTTTGATAGGGTTTTGAAAAGTGAAGCTGGAGGGTTTTGGCACTTTTCTGTTGTTTGAGAACTTTTAGTTTTGCAAAGTGGCCTCCTGTTCGAGCATGTATTTTGCAACTAGATGATTTTCAAGAAAAAAAAATTGTTTCACTCCATTCTCCATACATTCATGAACTCCTATGTCCATTTTCAGAGCCTCATGATTTGATTTGCTATTTTTACCAAGCTAAAACCAAATGTGATTTGTTCAATTTTGCACATGTATTTTCTAAAACCTTTCAGGGAGGTCAACTATGACCTTCAGTATCTTTTGATGAATGATGATTCAATAAAATCCCTCTTGTACACATGTTTAGTGTACCTAAATTTGCTTATGTTTCTAGCGGAAACCCCCCAGGAGTTGATATGGTATTTTTTCAATGAGGTGATTTGGTGAGTTTTAATTGGTTTTGAATAGCTATTGTTGCCAAAAAGTTCAACTAAGCAATTTTTTCGATTCATATGTTTCACCTCGAGATCTCTTTTACTAAGTCATCTATTGTACTCCATTCTCGGGACAAATTTCTACATGCCTACAAGTTTTCATGTCTCCAAGAAGTCATTTGATTTGTTTTTTTAGGGAAATTCTAGATCCAACTTTACCTATTTTGACCATTGTTCAAATATGCCAAAACGCATATTTTAATGATAACCCAGTTTATTATTTCAATTTTGAAGCATTCAAAAGCTGTCTCGGATTAATTCAACAAGAAAACTTGTTTGAAAACATTTTTTTTTAGTCGGGCCCACAAGGGGACCCGACATAATATGTCACCTTTGATGGAACTCTTTTAGTTTTCAGTATGCTCTAGAAAGAACCAACCAAAGCATTACTTACACTTTCAAATTTCCTAAATTGCTCCAATGTGGTGTTGTAAGCAATTATTAAATTGTAATTCTCTTTGCTCACACCACAGAGACATGATGGTGTGGAAAGATAATATAATAGAAAGGGGTGCATGTTTGGAGTCACCATGGGATAATCTCACAACACTTTTCAATCTTGCTAAGTTATTTGAACAATTACATGATACCAAGAAAGAATGTCATTTACATAAGCTAATACTTTGTGTGGATTTCAAAACTACAAAAGTAAATAAAACTGAAGCACAACTATGCTACTTGGGAGATTTATTTGATTTTTCATAAAATTGTTTAGCACATTATAAATTTTTTGAAGTAAACTCTATTGAGAATGGACAAGGTGGAAAACTAGCAACAGAGGCATGAACTTCCAAACAAATGCAATTGGCAGCTGCATTGCCACATTCCACAATGGTGTCATTACCTTCTTTGCTCAAAACAATTTATTGAAAAGGGCTTGAAAACTCTTGTCCAGATACATTCAACAATTGTAAGCTTGTAAAGAAATGTGTAAGATGATTGACAAATAGGAAAAGAGATCATTGAATAAATTCCATAAAATGAAATTAAATAAGAAGAATGGATGGATTTAAGAGTGGCACAAGGTATGGAGATCCATCAAAACATAAAAGACAGGGGAATTTTGTTGGTTTTCTTTTGAAACAAAAGAGAATCTTGTGGTAAATTGTCAACAAAGATCAGGAAATAATTGTAAATGCTTTGGCAACCATTGTGCTGGTTAAAAGGGCTTGATGTCATATTGCTAAGGGAACATTACACAAATACATGAAGCAGTAGGATTTTGTGTTGTAGTTTTGCATTGAGAGGAGGGTCAATTAGATGTGGTGCAGATCTTGGAATGGTTTTATCAAATTGAAGTGTAATCTGCAAAATGAGGCAACACACATTCAAGAGTTTGATGCATGGTGTCTTCAAGCATTGGCACCTCCAATATAAATGAATGCCACAAGTGCAACTTATGCACAAAACAAATTTGTTGAAATGACTTTGAAATCTCCAAATGAATGCATTTGAATGGCATCAAAGCCATCGACTGAGGGATGGGTGATTGATTTTCTCTAAGCACCTCATAAAATTTAGGGAATCAAAATGGTGTATACACATAAGTGGAGACGTTGAAGTCTTATAAACTTTTAAGAAAATTCAATGGGCGCCATTGCAATGGGGGTAGGAAGTTGTATTTGTTTTGAAAAAAATGAAGGTGGCTCCATTCAGAGCTCGATGGTGTATTTCTACCATAACCCATGAGAAACAAAGCTCGAGAAAACAACAAAGAAATTAGGGAAAATGGGTCTAAAGTTGATCAACGGCAGAGAAGTGAAGTAAAATGCAACTCAATCTCCACCTTCCCTTGATGGCTCGCGAGTTCATATTTCACACTCATTATCTCTTGCGAGGTGTGCGAGAAGGTCATGTGATGGTGGGCCCCATGCTTTAACCTTTAAAAGCCTTCATTTGCTTTATAAAAGGAAAAATATTTCAAGGTTTGACTCTTTTAAAAGGCAAGTTTTTTTTAAGAAGAGTAAAGCTTGAGATGGGTAAAATACTTTATCCAAATAAATTTTAAACAACTTCACCATTAAAAATGCAGAGTGGGGTGAAAAAAAAAAATGCTCGATGGAGATATATTTTAAAGGAGGCCCCATTTAATTTTAAATGGCATGAGCATATAATATAAAGTGAAGACTTTAATAGGGCCGATTGTTTTGTTTAAAATGGTGGGTAAATTTTTGTTGCCCAATGATATTTTTTAATTTCACTTTTGTAAAGTGAAATCAAATACTTATGAGCAAATGTTTTAAGTGAAACATTTAAAACATTATGAGCACAAGAAAGACTTTGGTGCCTAGTGAAGGAAGTAAATATTTATATATGTGGTGAGATAACTAATGGGTGAAATATTTTAAATATTTCAAATATTGTGGGCAATGGAAAATGTTTTGAAGGTTCAAAATGGAAATCTTAAAAGGCCTTTATTATAAGCTTGTTGCTGGAAGCAAAAATGGGAATAAATAAAAGCTTTCATGGGAAGATATTTTTCAACTTTTGGGTGAATTTGAGATGGAAATTCTCCACATGCAGAAATTTTCTATTGTTGAACAACTTGAGGCAAAGGAAAAATGGAGGAAAAAATTGGTTGTTGCAAAGGAAGAGAGAGGCTTTACAATTTTACTGATTGATGGTGGATGAAGCTTCTAGATGGCATCTACAAATAAACTTCTAAAGCTTTTCTTCTTTTATATCTTCTAATTCTTCTCTCATTGTAAAGGATTTTGAATTTCTGTATGGGTTGGGTGGTTAGAGAAATGTTGAGTCTGAGTCATAAATTGAGTCTGTAAGTTGTAACTATTGATTTCATGAGTAAATATCAAGCAGTTTATGCAAGAAATTCATAAATGTCATCAAATTGTCTTTAGCTTTGTACATTTTAGTCATATGAATTCAATAATACAAAGTATCTTTGGATTTGACATGTCAATTTCCTTGAGATTTTTGTTATTTTCTTATGGTTCTATTTCAAAGAAATGGTTAAATTACTTTGAGAAGATAATTGTGATTTTGAGTGTGTAGGGTGGATTTGGTAAGAAGAATTTGATTGACAATAGGAGTAGATTTTTTGGTGTAAGGAATTAACAGTTGTAAATCCATTGGTTTAAATCCATTTGTTGATGAGTTCTCTTTATGCATTTGAATCCATGGCCCAGAATTAGGCAATGATCTGTTATTCATCCTGATGCATTCTCAGAAACATTTTAAATTCAAAATCATTTTAATTCTTGTTGTTTGGTTGAGGTTTAGTGTTGAGTTATGCCTCCCAATTGCTAAGTGAGTGTTGAAATACCAAGAATGCAACTAGGTTTGAGGTTGTTAATGCTTTCCTTCATTTATTCTCATTGGGAGTTATCTGCTTTAAAAATCCATGCATGTGCATAGTTGCATTAAAGTCTTTAGGCATTGTAGAGGTTGACCCACCTTGGTCCTATAGAGCTAGAAGTGCAAAAGATATCAGTCTTTGACTGAATCTTGTCAGTTGGCTAAATCCACCATTGAGTCTAATCATTAGAAAGTGGCTAGTCTATAGGATTCATTGGATTGATCAATTTGGAAAACCAACAAAATGGTGACTTTGTTGGGGAGAATTTGAGAAAAAATTGATTGAAGAATCTAGGCTTAAGAGTCATTCATAGAGTCATATTATTTTCCATTTTGAATTTGGTTCAAATATTGAAGGATTTCAAACCTGGAGAAATAATTTGTTGCAGTGAGCCTGAAGATTTCATGATCTGTGGTGCTCTATTGGTGAAAGGAACTCAGAAAGAAATTTATCTTTGAAAGAGCTTCATACTGTTTGAAGTTCAGACCTCTATGAAGAGAGGTGGCGACTCTATCAGAAGAACCTGTTGAAGATGTGAAGAAAAATTCTAGATCTACAATATTTCCAGTCAGGAAGAACAATTTTCAGCAACTGCAACATTTCCAAGTATTCTTCATTTTGGTTTTCAAGAAAATTGTCTATGAAAACCATATTTGAATGTTTTAGAAAAACCTTTGTTCCCTATTGAGTGAATTAGAACAAAGAGAGGGAAAGGACAATAATATTTAGTTTGCATACTTCTGAATTTTAATTTACAACTTATGTATTATGTTGAAAGTGTGCTTGTTCTTGAAATATTCCCACTAAATAGATCTTAGGTGTAGATGCATTTGAATTACGCATTGTGGTATTCTGAAGTCATGATGAGAGATAGCAATAGGGTAATGAACAATCAACTGTAGAGTTGATATTTAAATTATGAAAGAGGCATGCCAAAAATGCTTCAATATATGCATCCTAGTATGGTTCCTAGCGCAACCATGGTTTGTGATTAGTCCCAGCCATATTATCAAAGAAGTTTTAGCACTAGAAGGTACAAAGCCATCAATTTCAGTGGCATTAGTGGCTACCCAAATGACATTCTAGCTAAAGTCTGAAATAAATTACCAAAATTCATTGGTGATAAGTTTGAATCAACAAATAAACATTTGCAAGAGTTCAATAATGTGATGGATGGCTATGAGGTAGATCACGAAGATGTGATCATGAGACTATTTGTTTAGTCCTTAAGAGGAGATGCAAGAGACTGGTTCTCTTATTTACTAGCATCCTCCATATATTCCTAGGAGGAATTCAAAGTGGTGTTCATAGAGAAGTTTGGTGAAAGGAAATTGATCTAGTTTTAATAAGGAAAATGTTCATAAACATGGAGAAAGGATAAGATGAGTTAGTCCCATCTTTTAATCTCATATTTTCAAAGATAGTAAGAGAGATTCTAGAGAGTATAAGACAAAATGATGTTGAATGTTTGGCCGTGTACTTAGGAGAATTTGACAAAAATATGAGTTATCTATTGAGGGATAAAGATCCTACAACCCTACACCAAGCATATCAAATGGCTATGGATATTGTGATCAATTTAAGATACTCAATGATGAAAGGACATAGGGTAGTGAGTGTTGTTCATCTTAACACATCTCATGCAAACAGAACTCGTGGATTAGATAGTAGAAGTGCTTGTCAAGATGCTAATTTTGTTGCTTTGATTTCTCCATCATCACAACATACAGATCATAGTGAGCTCCATGTTAAATGTCATCAGAATTTGAGTAATGTTTATCAAACATATCTTGTTCAAGGATTGTCTAAAATGAAGAGACACAAAGGAGAATCACTACATGACTTGTTCTCAAGTTTTTTGGATGCCTTGTTGAAAGTCCCCATAAATTTCAAACCTAAGGATTTAGTGTGCATTGATCTGTTTTGTGAAATCTATGATTTTGGGTTGAGTGCCTTGTTGAGGAAATTGAAGCCTCGTAGCCTTGACTAGGTGCTCAATTAGATAAAGATTGTTGAAGGAGCCCAGAGTAACTATGCAAAAAATGTGGTGTATCAAAATAAAGATAGCAGTTGTCTTATTGAAGAAAATCATAACATGATACACAAGAATGAAAAGAGTGTGTTAGAAAATGAAGATATGTGTTGTATGGATGAGGATATCAATTGTAATCAGCCCATGTTAGATCCTTGTAGCAGTGATGAAGATGAAGATACATGGTATGATGATAAAATAGATATGCATGAAAATTTTTCTTGCAATATCTTGGGTAATGAAGAAGTAAAAGAGATGCATGATTTCTTTCCATGCCATGTTTTGGTTAGTGAAGATAATGCAAGTGTTGATGACATCTCATCACAAATCAGTGACCAAGACATTGAAGATAGACTTTCAAGCACTCTCTCTAAACAATCTAAGCATGGTTTATGTAGTGATGATACTTCTTATAATGAGGATTATAATGAAAGCCAAACTAATTGCTCTTCTATTGATTATGAATGCTCATATAGAGATGAATTAGAGATCCTTTCCTCACCAAAAGAATGCAATGATATGAATAGATGAAGTCATGTGTCCACAAGTGAATGATCAAATTACACTTGAGGCATACTTGGAATTTAATTTGGGTTTTTCATCAATGGAGCATGTCAATTCTATGAATGATGAAGAATTTGAAGATGATAATATGTGTGTTCAATTTGTTGATCATGAATATAATGCTGGAAATGATGACGATATTGATGAATGTGTTTATGTCTTTGCTGCTCATGATTGTTTGTATGAAGCAGAGATGGAAATTCCAGCTACACATGAGAAAGATGATGAGGTGCACATTGATGAAGGAAGGAATTCATGTTTGAATGATCAAGATATGAACTATGAAAAACACATGGATCTTGGATCAACCTTATTGCCCATTGATAATGTGAAATAGTTTTATGGATTTTCAGATTATGATGACATTACAAAACCTTTTGGTCAATGTGTAGGGTAGCCATATGATACAAATGACAACGGGTGTGGTGTTAGTTAGTATGAGATTGAATATGGGTCTTTCTTTGATGATCTTTCTCATCTTCATAGTATGCAAATGGACATGTTTGTTTTGAATGAGGAGTGCATTAGTGTAAAAGAGAATGAAGATTCTATCTCTATTGCTAGTAGGAAAGTTTTAGATAACAGTGAGTCTTTAGCACATAAGTCAATATGCTTATCAGCTGAAAGTGCACCTGAGGGTGCTAGTGCACATGAAAGTATTTTTGCTGGCCCTGTTAATCTTGAAAGTGATAGCATTCAAAATGATTCAAGTACTGAACATGTTATGAGAAATCAAGGTGAAAGTTTTGGCTCAAGCTTAAATGTTGGATTATTTGAATCTTCATTTGAGACACTCCATATGGAATTACATAGTGGGCTAAAGAATGAATTTGACATCATGTGTGAACCTGAGATTGAAAACATTTCCTATGCATTGGAGGATGACATTTTTGTTGAATGTCATGATTTGGATGAAGATGAAAGTACTTTTAGTGTTGGTAAATCTAATTTTCAGAATCTTGAAACACTTGATAATGTGTTTGGGCTATGGTGTTTGGATGATGACAAACTAACTTGTGATGAAATTTATTTGAAGGAGTTATAGATGTGTGAGCAATCTTTGCTCAACACACAAGAGGATGGCATATTTTTTTTCAGCCATGACATCTTCTCTAAGCATGATCATTTTGAGGTAGTTAAAGAATGTGATAAGATTATGTTTTCATGTGGTCTTGATCACTATCCTCAAATGTTGCCACTTGATACATAATTAGAAAATGAAGAGAGTGGAAGTGATGTGGCCTATGTAATTTGGCTGCCATGTGATAACAAAGTCAAATTGGGAGAAATTTTCCACTTGCACAAAGGCAGCCTGATGCTTGTGTTTGCAGGAGTGCAGTCACTCATGTTGGTGTGGTTTGACAGAGGAAAGTATGAGTTGAGGGAGATCAATTCCTTTATCAAAATGGTGTTTGAAAGAGGTAAGAATTGACTCCCCTTTTCATTTGGTGGCCCGGGGTCACCAAGTGAAGTTGAAAAAGGAGGTTGAATAAAGGAGCAGTTTTAGAACACCCTATGGACTCAAAATTTGGTCTACTCCCCATAGATCTAGATTCTTATTATGCCCATAAGGGGCATACATCCCTAGTTGGAGCCACTATTGAGACTACCAAATTTCACAAATTTGAAGTGCCCATTTGAAAATTTCCCTCTACACACTCAAATCTGCACCTGAAGAATTTTCCCAAGTGACCTACTTTGGAGGGTCACAATTTGGAGCCAATTGATTTTCAAGCCAAACCCATTTGTGTACTCACTCATGTGACATATGTGAATGTGCATGCCAATTTTTAGCTTCCCATGATGATTTTTGATAGGTTTTTGAAAAGCGATGTTGGAGGGTTTTGACACTTTTTTGTTGTTTGAGAACTTTTAGTTTTGCAAAGTGGCCTCCCATTGGAGCTTGTATTTTGCAATTGGATGATCGTCAATACAAAAATATTATTGCTCTCTATTATCCATGTATTTATGAATCCCCGTGTCTAGTTTTAGAGCCTCATGATTTGATTTTCTATTTTTACCAAGCTAAAACCAAATGTGATTTGTTCAGTTTTGCACTTGTATTTTTTGAAACCTTTCAGGGAGGTCAACTTTGACCTTTAGTATCTTTTGATGAATGATGATTCAAGAAAATCCCTCTTGTACATGTGTTTAGTGTACCCAAATTTGCTTATGTTTCCAATGGCATCCCACTAGGAGTTGATTTGGTATTTTTTCAATGAGATGATTTGGTGAGTTTTAATTGGTTTTGAACAATTGTTGCAGAAAAGTTCAACTAAGCAACTTTGTTGATTAATATCTTTCACCTCAGGATCTCTTTTTCAGAGTCGTCTGTTGTACTCCATTCTCGGGACAAATTTCTACATTCCTAAAAGTCTTCATGGCTCCAGGAAGTCGTATGATTGGTTTTCTAGGGAAATTCTAGAGCCAACTTAACCTGTTTTGACCATTGTTCAAATATGCCAAAAAGAAAATTTAATGATAACCCACTTTATTATTTCACTTATAAAGCATTCAAAAGTTGTCTCGGATCAATTCAAGGAGAAAACTTGTTTGAAAACAAAAGAAAAATTAGTCGGGCCCGCAAGGGGACTTGACATATGTCACCTTTGATGGAACTCTTTCAGTTTTCAGTATGCTCTAGAAAGAACCAACTAGAGCATTACTTACTCTTTCAAATTTCCTAAATTGTTCCAATATGGTTTTGCAAGCAATTATTAAATTGTAATGCTCTTCACTCAGGCCATAGAGACACGATGGTGTGGAAAGAAAATATAATAGAAAGGGGTGCATGTTTGGAGTCACCATGGGATAATTTCACAACACTTTTCAATCTTGCTAAGTTATTTGAACAATTACATGATACCAAGAAAGCATGTCATTTACATAAGCTAATACTTTGTGTGGATGTCAAAACTACAAAAGTAAATAAAACTGAAGCACAACTATGTTGCTTGGGAGCTTTATCTGAGTTTTCATAAAATTGTTTAGCACATAATAAATTTTCTGAAGTAAACTCTATTGAGAATGGACAAGATGGAAAAATAGCAACAGAGGCATGAACTTCCAAAATAATGCAATTTGCAACTGCATTGCCACATTCCACAATGGTGTCATTACCTTCTTTGCTCAAAAAAATTTATTGAAAAGGGCTTGAAAACTCTTTTGCAGATACAGTCAACAATTGTAAGCTTCTAAAGAAATGTGTAAGATGATTGACTAATAGGAAAAGAGATCATTGAATAAATTCCATAAAATGAAATTAAATGCTAAGAATGGATGAATTTAAGAGTGGTGCAGGGTATGGAGATCCATCAAAGCATTAAATACAAGGGAATTATGTTGGTTTTATTTTGAAACAAAAGAGAATCTTGTGGTAAACTATCGACAGAGACCAAGAAATAATTGCAAATACTTTGGCAACAATTGTGTTGGTTAAAAGGGCTCGATGTCATATTGCTAAGGGAACATTACACAAATACATGAAGTAGCAAGATGGTGTGTTGCAGTTATGCATTAAGAGGAGGGTCAATAAGATGTGGCATAGATCTTGGAATGGTTTTATCAAATTGAAGTGTAATCTCTAGAACAAGGCAATAGACGTTCGAGAGTTCGATGCATGGTGTCTTCAAGCGTTGGCACCTACAATATAAATAAATACCACAAGTGCAGCTTATGCACAAAACAGATTTGTTGAAATGACTTTGAAATCTCCAAATGAATGCATTTGAATGGCAGCAAAGCCATTGAATAAGGGATGGGTGATTGATTTTCTCTAAACACCTTAGAAACTTCAAGGAATTAAAATGGTGTATGCACATAAGTGGAGGCATTGAATTCTTAGAAAATTTTAAGCAAATGCAATGGGTGCCATTGCACAGGAAGCAAGAATTTGTATTTGTTTTGAAAAAAATGGAGGTGCCTCCATTCAAAGCTCGATGGTGTATTGCTTCCATAACCTATGAGGAACAGAGCTTGAGCAAACAACAAAGAAATTAGGGAAAATGGGTCTAAAGTTGATCAATGATAGAGAAGTGAAGTAAAATAAAACTCAATCTCCACCTTCCCTCATTGGCTCGTGGCTTCAAATTTCCCACTTTTTATCTCTTGCGAGGTGTGTGAGAAGGTCATGTGATGGTGTTCCCAATGCTTTAACCTTTAAAATCCTTTGTTTTCTTTATAAAAGGAAAAATATTTCAAGGTTAGAATTTTCTTGGTGACTCTTTTAAAAGGAATTTTTTTTTAAGAAGTGTAAAGCTCGAAGTGGCTAAAATACTTTATCCAAATAAATTTTAAACCACTTCACCATTAAAAATGCAGAGTGGGGTGAAAAACAAAAATACCTGATGGAGATATACTTTACAGGAGGCACCATTTAATTTTAAATGGAATGAGCATATAATACAAAGTGAAGACTTCAATAGGCAAGCGATTGTTTTGTTTAAAATGGTGGGTAAAGTTTTATTGCTCGATGATATTTTTAATTTCACTTTTGTTAAGTGAAATCAACATTTTATGAGAAAATGTTTTAAGTGAAAAATTTAAAAAATTATGAGCACAGGAAAGACTTTGGTGCCCAGTGAAGGAAGTAAATATTTATATATGTGGTGAGATAACTAATGGGTGAAATATTTTAAATATTTCAAATATTGTGTGCAATGGAAAATATTTTAAAGGTTCAAAATGGCAATCCTAAAAGGACTTTATTATAAGCTTGCTTCTAGAAGCAAAATTGGGTAGAAATAAAAGCTTTCACGGGAAGATATTTTTCAACTATTGGGTGAATTTGAGATGGAAATTCTCCACATGGGGAAATTTTCTGTTGTCAAACAACTTGAGGCGAAGGAAAAATGGAGGAAAAAATTGGTTATTGCAAAGGAATAGAGAAAAGAGAGGCTTTACAATTTTGCTGATTGACGGTGGATGAAGCTTCCAAATGGCATCTACAGATCAACTTCTAGAGCTTTTCTTCTTCTATATCTTCTAATTCTTCTCTCATTGTAAAGGGTTTTGAATTTCTGTATGGGTTGAGTAGATAGAGAAATGCTAAGTCTGAGTCATAAATTGAGTCTATAAGTTGTAATTGTTAATTTCATGAGTAAATATCAGCCAGTTTGTGCAAGCAATTCATAAATTTCATCAAATTGTCTCTAGATTTGTACACTTTAGTCATATGAATGCAATAATACAAAATATATTTGGATTTTTCATCTTAATTTCCTTGAGATTTTTTTATCTGTTTATGGTTCTATTTTAAAGAAATGGTTAAATTACTTTGAGCAAATAATTGTGATTTTGAGTCCGTAGGGTGGATTTGGTAAGAATAATTTGATTGACAATAGGAGTGGATTTGTTGGTGTAAAACATTAGCAATTGTAAATCCATTGGTTGAAATCCATTTACTGATGAGTTCTCTTTATGCATTTGACTCCATGGCCCAGAATTAGGCAATGATCTGTTATTTAGCCTGATTAATTCTTAGAAACATTTTAAATTCAAAATCATTTTAATTCTTGTTGTTTGGTTGAGGTTTAGTGTTGAGTTTTGCCTCCCAATTGTTGAGTGAGTTTTTAAATACCAATAATGCAACCAGCTTTGAGGTTGTCAATGCTTTCCTTGGTTTATTCTCATTGGGAGTTATCTACTATAAAAATAAATGCATGTGCATAGTTGCATTAAAGTCTTTAGGCATTGTAGAGGTTGACGCACCTTGGTCCTGCAAAGCCAAAAGTGCAGAAGATTTCAGTCTTTGACTGAATCTTGTTAGTTGGCCAAATCCACCATTGATTCTGATCATTAGAAAGTGGCTAGTCTATAGGATTCATTGGATTGATCGATTTGGAACACCAACAAATAACACATGAGATATGGTTCGATTGTTGTGAAAATTTTAAAAGGAAAGTTGAGTGTGAAAACTCTTCCCTAATGCAAATCAATCAGGGAAGAGGTTGCAAATCTTTTTTTAATTTATTTTTATTTTAACAATTAACTTAAGAATGCACATGCAATTAATTATTATTTTCATATTTAAAGAATTTAACACATAACACAAAATTCTATGTGGAAAACCTATTTTGGGGAAAACCCACCCACCAAAGCACATATCAATTGTATTACAATAATATGGAAATTGCATACAATGTGCAGAGTCTATGCTCTTGTAGGTTTAGTTTCACTATGATACAATTCTAGAGTGAATTCAATAGCATAATGACATCTAAGAAATTACAATAAAGATATCAACACAAATACACTATGTCATAAATAAATACATCTCATACATGGGTGTTGATTATTGTTCAATCTCCTAGTCTCTGCATGCATGTAAACTAAAAATTAATAACATGCACGAGTCCCAAATGACTCGATTAACAACCTATCAAACATGCATGCACATGCACCAAAATGCAAGAACATGCAAGGCTTACAACTCCAAAAATCAAGCAACCTCACATGCTAGGCACCCCATAGAGAAAATAAGATTTATTGCCAAAATATAACTCATAGAACTCCTAGTCACTTTGAGTGACAACTAAGTCTTTGTTGAGCAAGTTTCCTCTTCATGCTTTAGTCAACATGTCAAAAAACATGCCAAATGGCATAAGGGTTCCCCTCTTAGAGTTTTTTACAATTTTTAATTCTTAAACATGCCCCAAGATGACAAGTGCCACCTTTCCTTTCTTTTTCTTTTGTAAAGAGATAAATTAGAGCACAAGTGGACCTTTCCAATACTTAGTTTCCAAAATAAATTGCCACATGTCAACATGGGGCCCATTCTAGAGGTTTTAATGCTTTCTTTCTTCCCAACTGATCACCCATGTGTGACATGTGTCACAATCTTGAACTTCATACCTAGCATGTAGGATTCCAACTCCTTGTTGGGTCCCATAAAGTAACTTAGCAATTTGGAAATAAATATAATTGTATTTAATAAATAAATTCAGCAACTTAGGGGGAAATAATTAATTAAATAATCATGGAACTCACTAATTTTGAGATACCTTAATCCCAACATTCTCCCACTTGTTGAAGACCTTTAAAAAAATTTGTTCACTTCTCAGGCCAAAAGGCATGGCCATAGAACCAACAGACCATCTAAAATTCTCTATGCTCACTAGCTTCGTTAGTGCATCCACAACATTTACCAAAGTTTCCACCTTTTCCATGTTAACCTTTCTATCTTCCACCATATCACAAAAAAAATGAAACTACACATCAATGTGCTTTGTTTTGGCATAGAAAGTAGGATTCTTTGCTAAACATATAGCATTATGGTTGTCACAATAGTTAGTAATATTTCCTACCTAAAAACCAATATCCAAACATAGTATCTTAATCCAAATGGATTCTTTACAAGCATGAGTAGCTTCCATGTACTCAACTTGAGTAGTTGATAAAGTGACTACAACCTGTCACTTATTCATCCAACTAATTGCACCACCAAACATCGTGAAAACATATCCATTTGTGGATCTCCTTCTATTAGTGTCACCCACCCAATCCGAATCCACATATCCACAAATGCTCACTAAATGTCGAGATCTAGTAGGATAACCATGAAAAAACAAGGCATACTCAAAAGTACCCCATAAGTACCTGAATAATCTCTTTACCACATCTTAGTGCACCTATCCAAGATTAGTCATAAAATAGCTAAGGAATCCCATGTCTTGGGAAATTTTTGATCTAGTACAAACCATAGCATACATCAAGATACCAACAAAACTCACATAAGAAACTCTGGCCATGTCCTCCATCTCAATAGGATATTTTCAAAATTCCTCCATAGAAAGCTTCATCCCTTGCATAACAGAAACAAGTAACTATCTATAAGTAGTCATGTTGAATATATCCAACATAGAGTTAACATACTTTCTATGGCTTAACCAAATATTTTTGTTAGTTCTATCTCTTCTAGTCTAAATCCCTAGAATGTACCTTGTTGCACATAGATCTTTCATCTCAAACTATATTAACAATTGAGACTTGGAATTTGAAATCATGCTTTTACCATTCCTAATTAACAACATATCATCCACATATAGGAAAATAATGAGAATGCAACCACTATCGGTCTTGTAATAGACACAATTTTTTAATTTGGATCTCATACATCCTAAGGACAACACATAGGTGTCAAAATTTTGGTAGCACATCCTACGAGATTGTTTCAAACCATACAAATATTTTCTCAACTTGCACACTAGGTTCTCTTTCCCTTTCACAACAAAATTATTTGGCTATGACATGTAAATTTCCTCCTCCAAATCACCATGAAGGAAAGCTATCTTCACATCTATTTTCTCAAATTAAAATTCATGTTATTGCAAGTGATAACAAGAACCGAATGGATGTTAGCTTAGCAATAGGAAAGGAATCTCCCCAGAATCTATTTCCTCCACCTGAGAATATCCCTTCATGACCAAACTTGCCTTATGCTTCTCAACACTACCATTAAGACATGTTTTCTTTTTGAACACTAATTTTCATCCAACGAGCTT
The DNA here is from genome assembly GCA_007258455.2 of Sequoia sempervirens. Classification (NCBI taxonomy): domain Eukaryota; kingdom Viridiplantae; phylum Streptophyta; class Pinopsida; order Cupressales; family Cupressaceae; genus Sequoia; species Sequoia sempervirens. Next base: position 195,702,274 of record VDFB02000007.1, read on the forward strand.
ACTTCCATTAGGAAAAGGTATTGGATCTCATGTAGCATTTTTTTTAATATCATCATCTAAGACCTATAGGGGAGAGAGAAGTGAGATTGGGGTTTAAGGAGGGAGGGGGAGAAAGAGATAAGGGCTTAAGGAGGGAGGGGGAGATAGAGAGGGGGAGAAGAATAAAGGGAGGGGACTTCTTAGAGAGGGGAAGGAGGGAGAAGAGGAGAGACAAAAGAAAAAAGAGAGAGAGTAGTAAAAAGGGATGGAGGGAGAGGTAGACATGGAGGGAGTGAAAGACCTAGGGAAGGAGGAGATAACGAGGTGATGACCTAGAGAGGGGAGGGAGAGAGAAGAGCAGAGGGAGAATAATGGAGAAAGAGGGATAAGGAGGGATGGAGAGTTATATAAGGAGTGATTGAGAGACATAGTGAGGGGAGATATAGAGAGGTGAGGGCGAGAGAGAGAAGTTCATAAAGAGGTAAAGAGGGGTAAGGAGGGAGAGATAGAGGTGGAGAGGGAGGGAAATAGCTAGAGAGGTAAGAGATATAGAGGTGAGAGAAATACAACCTAGGGAGAGAGGAGTGAGAGACCTATCAGATAGATAGAGGTGAGAGAGATGGAGAGGGGAGAGAGGTGGGTAGTGAGACAAGGAGTGAGAGGTAGATAGGTAAAGAGGGAAGGAGGGTGGGAGGGAGATTTAGTGACCAAGAGAATGGAGAGAGATGGGAGAGAAACAATAATAGAGGGAGAAAGCAGAAAGAGGTAGGGAGGCATGGATAGAGATGGGGTAAGGAGGGAAGGCAAGGTAGAGAGGTAGAGAGAAAGGGAAGTACCAATAGAGAGGGAAGGAGGCGGAGAGGGACTGAAAGATAAAACTTAACTATCCATCATCAATGTAAACCCTAAACTCTAAGCCTTAATCAAAGTGAGGGAGAGAGAAAGAGAAAGAGAATTTGTCTTTAGCATTCTAAAAATGCATTTTCATTTGGTGTATCAAATTTGGCACTCACCAAATGATTTGCATTAGAAAATACCAACCCTTTGGTTTGGATTTACCTTGGGCATCCAACCCAAAGGGTTGGAAGACCATTTCATGTCAAAGAAGTGTCTCTTTGAAAAGGTAAAAAAATTCACATTTTTGGTCATGCTCTCCATCATGTTTGCACATGTTTAAATGCAAAGTTATAAAAATACCACGATGATGTTAAGCTCTCTTAGCTATCTAACCATATTATTTTTTTCACCTTTTAATTATTTTAATGGTTTCATCTTGAATTTTTTGTTAGTGTATCCATTTTTTATCAAAAACTAACATGTGTTGTTTTGGGTATAGTTTTTCACTTGTTCATCAAGTTTTTAAATAAATTACATTTTCAGAAACTAGACTCTATTCTACACATATTGAAAAAAATAAAATTTATTTTCAATTAGTTTTCAAAATTTTAAGGGGGGAGCATGCTCAAATTTTTATTTTTAAGGATGTGTTCACTTCAAAAATTAGTAAAAAATCATATATTCATTAAAAAATAGCTGAAAAATATGATATAAAATACATAGTGTTAGATAATTTCTCATCAAAGTGATTTTTGAAATTCTAGAAAAAAGTTATCACTTTAAGGGGAGCAAACCAAACGTTATGTTATGTTTTCTTTTTTGAAAAAATAGGACCAATTTGTGTGCTCCCCCTTTTTGAAACCCTTAATATTCACTATTTTCAAAAAAATAGGACCACTTTGTTTGCTATCACTTTTAGAAACCCTTAATATTCACCATTTTAAAAAAATAGCATTTTAGAAAGTAGATTCATAGCACTACAACTCTTGTTCTTGTTGCATCTTCAAATTTTGAGCATAACTATCTTCATTTTCTCAAATATCAAACTTTGTTGATTTTTAAAAAAAGTGGCATCTTAAGACTCCCTTTTTGTATCACATCTTGGTGCACTTACCCATATGTTGTCAACATTGAGAAAATATGGTGGCTTGGCCAGCATAAGATAATATATATTATTTGGATATATAATTATAGCATTGTCCAAAATTTGGCTAGGAAGCAATCGTGATATCAATTCTTCATTGGGGCTTATGAAGAAATACTAGAAAAAATGGTTAATCACTTTTATATTAACTTTTTTTACATGGGATTATTGTATGTTATACATGTTCCTAATTGGAAATATGATGTGCTAGTAATAAAATTATCTCATTTTGGAGCCATTAGATTTGGAATATGAAATATTTATTATAAATTATGGTATAAGGGTTGATGTGGGACCATCTTGTAATGTGATTGGTATGATTGATTATTATGTTATAGTAATTTGACATACCTACCAGTATCCAATATATAGGTGTTGAAAGAACAAAAATAGATGCTCCACATTTTGGGAGGTGGAACACGAGCTAGGTGTTTAGGGACCTAGACCTATTTCCCTCAAGTTTCATTCAAGGAAGCCCTAGAGATCTCAATCCAATGAAGAAAGGGGAAAGAGACCTAGAAATAGGGTTGTCCTAGGGTATGTTAAGTGATTAATGAGGGGTTCACCACCAAGCTAGGGCTTGGAAAAATGTATGGAATGCAAGATCTAATTATTGAACTTAATGATGAATAAAACCTCACTAAATGAATTATAAATGCAAATAAATCTTAGCAACAAACTAGAAAAGTATAGAGGAGCACCTGGAAACCTGAGAGAGCTTAAATGGAAGCCTGAAATGCTAAGAAACTTGAAATTTTGGCCTACTGGGACTCATTAGCCAATTTGGGTGAATCAGTCCCAGATCTGGGTTTCTACATAGGAATAAATTTTTGAAAAAGGGTATATGAATCTGCAAAAACCATGAAAAAAATCTATAGTGGGATTGATTTGCCACTTTTGGCGAATCAATCCCATTTCACTTTTTCAAGAATTCAATGTTCAGATTTGCACTTCAACACCTACTCTTTTCTCCCAAATTGATTTTTGGATCTAAAACCCTGATTTGCAACCTGTAGAAGTTCTTCAAGTATCTCCAATGCAAGGTGACAACTTTGAACACTTTGAAAACTTTCTCCAATCTTTCTCTTCAATGTATCTTCAATCTAAACCTACAAATCACACACTAAAGAGAGGAGGAAAAAAAATTATTAGTGGAAAGGGGTTTTCCTTAAATCAAACCCCTTTTAGGTATTTAAACCAAATGATGTGATAATGAAATAAGGTTATAAAACATGAAACAAAGAACATGAATCATGAAAAATGATACCTTGAATGATTCCTTGTAAATGATGTCTTGTAAATCTACAACTTAACATGAAATGGCGATGAAGGATGTAGATCCTAATCTTGAAAAAAGGAGTAGAAAAATGCTTGATCTTGGATCTTCAATGCTACATCACAACACTAGCTCAATAACATGCTTGATGTTGATATATCCTTGACATGATGATGGATCTTGAATTGTTGCAAGAATTGATGAAGAATTTTTCTCTTGAATGATCTTATAAACACTTGAATGCTCTTGTGAACTCAAACTTGCTACAAGGATGCTCATTCAACTTGTTAGATGATCTCTTCAATGCTTGGGTGAAAATGAGTGAAAGAAACTTGTATTTATACTTAATTATGCAAAAATTCTCAAAATTACAACTCTACAAGCTGACATTAGATCTAGGATGATAATATCTTGCCAGCAATTTGAATTAATTTGGATTTTGGGCCACATGGGACTCATTCGCTCAACGTGGTGAATGAGTCCCATTAGGCATAATTTATAGGACCAAATTCAAAAATGCTTAGAAAGGTGTAAAACCAAGATCGATACCCAAAACCCTATGTGGGACTCATTCACCCAAGGTGGTGAATGAGTCCCAAATCACTAAATCTGGGCCACACAACCTAAAAACATGAGAATTATGATTAGATGTTGATTTGTGTCGAGATCATCCTCAAAAATATGCATTAAATGAGGCTTGTGGATGCAAAATAATTTCAATTAAAGCATAAAGAGTCCCAATTATTAAATAAAACCCTAGAAAAGTTGTAAAGCATGTTACAACACTTTACAAAACTCCAAATAAGGCATCAATAAACTCATTTAGTTCACAAGGGCCCAAGACGTAATGTGAATATGTTAGACACATTGCAACACTAAATCAAGGCCATGTTAGGGGGACCTTTTTCTGTCATTACATCTAGTCCCCACTTTAGTGATAGGATGAACTTGCTTCAAACTCACACTAAAGTATACATTCAAGAGGGGTCCAACTGTACCGATGCAAATGGTCTAGGATAACAAGGATCAAAGGAGGTGTTCAAGCCCCTATGATTCGAGATCTTACATCAAACCAACATAAACACAAAAGGACACACACAAGGTGTATGATATGCATCAGGATATGTGCAGGATCGTCATGGAAAAAGTAGGCCCTTAAGTGGCAAAAAATTTAGAAAAATTAGAGTTAAGATTATCTATATTATTTCAAAAATATGTAAGAATAGAATATGTAGCAAATTGAATGTAGTTTCTAAATTGCTAGGTTTATTTAAAAAAATATATATATTTGGTGAAAATTTGAAATTTCAATGCAATAGTACTTAAATTTTAGGGAAAAAATAAGTAGGTATTTGTTTGACCACCCTAACCACAATAAAATGATAATATTTGTTTATCATATTTTAGATATAAGTAGAGGAATTGTGTCCCAATGTGATGCATATTTTTTTGTAATTTATTTCCATGTAAATAGATAATTATGATTTTTTAATTACAACTTTTAAAAAATATAAAAATTTGTATCCCTGACCACCTTAACTTGGTCAAAACTTCATGAAATTCAATTTTTTTTAATCTTATAATATGTGAAGCATAGAATGTGACACATGTTTTGGATTCAAAAAATGTGATACCATTTGAAAGCTATAGATGTTTTTCAATCAGCCTATCAATCAGGACTTTAGTTGTAATTCAAATAGAAAATGAATAATAATAATTTATTAAATTCAAAGTAAAGCATAATTTACATTGTTGGAAATTTGAGAATCTCCTTTAAAAACCCCTTTCATTTCATCAATTTTGGGTTAAAAAAATTCATCAGCCACATACCCATCATATTGCCACATTTTGGCCCATTATGATCCTGCACATACCTATCATCAAGATATGCAAACATGCAATGTCAATAACTAAAAGAGAGAAAAAAAAAACAAGCGAAAAATAAATAAAGATGGATCAAGCATCGACCGTTTATCCAACATGATGTGGATTAAATCTAAGTTGTTTGTCCAAAAATGCACTCTCACTCTAAGGCAATGGAACTTTAGGTTGTCTGTTGGGTTAGTAATCCAAGAAGGCAAGACACATACGACCGATATGTGCTCACACACATACGCGAGTGGCTAAGGGAAATTCATGCCTTAGATAGGCTTCCCATCCAACCATACCAAAGTTATACCTCCCAATAACTTTGATAAGGCACCACACAAAAATGATCTTCAAGTTTCATGAGACAAGAAAAAATTTGTATGCTTGGAGCTCATGAACAAACAAGATGGCTTTATAGACATGCAAAGTGTGTTACGCAAGGTGGCCATATAACAAATAGTGTAAGGTGTGTTCAAAGGGATTTTTCTTAATTCATGTAAGGTCTCTTCTTAGGGAACATCGTGCCTAATGTCCCCAAGAGAGGACAAGTCCAAGAAATATCACACTCTCAGGGGAAATCAAACCTAATTATACCACCAAGAAAAGGACACATCACGGGAAGAAAGAAAATTATGCAGTGAAACATGAGTGTTGATGTATGTCCCCACATTAAAGTAGTTCCTAACACCATTACTGTGAGAAATTGCTTTAAAGTAGAGTAAGACATGAGATATTATTCGAAAAGCACTATGCCAAGTCACATGTTTCTAAATTGAACTACATCATGAATAAGTATGTCACATGCGAGTCAACTTAATGCATGTCATCCACATCCCAAGCTTGCTCTTATATATACATGAAAGGTAATCAGCTAGCCAAAAGAGACAACGACAAGTGACATACGAGGACAAGGCTAACTAACCCCTTGCCCCCACTTAGTGTAGGACGAGGATGAGTGGAATAGGATGAAATTAAGTTTCATTTAGAGGAACTAGGCACTTCAAAACAAGGAAGAGCACCACAGTCCCTAAGATGTTGATTTTTTTTACTTAAAGCCTTACATTCATAAGCAGCATGACCATGAACTCTATGATATGCGTAAAATGAACTCTTGTAGTAAAATATCTTTCATGTTCTTGAAGGGAGAGAAATCAGATGATCTTGGAGGAGTCTCATCAAGATACTCTCTTGATCAAAAGTAGATGTTTCATTATTTTGTGACAAAGGTGTCATACCTACACAAGACTCTTTGGATTGTGACATTTTTTTCTCTTTTATAGGAGGGTGTAAAATCTAACAAATTCAAATCATTAGTGTTTTGCATGATGACATTGACATTAAGCAAAGATTTCCTTGTTTGTTTCGGTCCTTGCAAAGGATAACAATCAAGACCACTTGTGTCAACCAATTCAGGATGCACTAATGTTAACGTTGGCTTAGAGGAATATTTTGTAATAGTGTTGATATTAAATGAAGTCTTGTTTGTTTCTTTTGAGGGGAAATAACCAAGACCACTAGTATTTTCTTGCTTGTGAGTCTCTATAGGGATGCTGATACCTTGTTCTCTATCACCACATCCTTTTCCACTATATCCAAGTTGTTTCATCATTTCATAATCTTTTCCATAAAGATTCTTCATCTCTTTTGGATTCAGTGGTTACTCATAATTAAGTTCATCAAATTTTGTTGTGTAATTTTCTTTTTCTTCTAAAGTGGTCAAGGTGGATGCTTTCAAAGGGTCTTCTAAATTTTGTGTTGACATTACCGCTTTTTATTTTCCCTTTTCAAATTTTTTGTTTATGATCTTGTATTCTCCCATGAATGTTGTTGGGAAATCCAAGGAACCCCAATCATCTTCTAATAGCTTCGTGACTTCCTTGTGTTTTTCTTTGTCTTTCTATTGTATGGATTCTACTTGTGTATTTGGTGTTAATGTTTTCAAAGGATTTTCCTTGTTTTTTTCGAGTTGTAAAACACTGTAAGGCTTATTATCAGCATCCAATGTGTGCAGTTTTTTGTTGTAGACATACTTCATTTTACAATGAAGGATAGAAGGCACCAAATGCATCTCATGAATCCATGGTCTTCCTAAATGGAGATTTTGTGAAATATCATGAGGCATAATGTGAATAGGAGTTTTTAATTAAACTTTTTCAACTTTAATATAGGAAAAGTAATCACTCCAAGCGGTTTCTTTCCCACATTATCAAAGTCGCGAATAGATGAAGAGGCAAGTTGAATTTTTTATTTATCCACACCAAACCTATCCAAAAGGTTATACTACACACATTAAGAGTAGATCCATTGTATACAAGGGTTATTTTTATTCTTGTTCAATTATATTTAGCTATTATCATGAAAGTGTCACATTTTTTTTACACTTCCAAAGAAGGGAGCTCACTTTGGTGGAAAATAATGTCAATGTTTATTCCTTGAAACATGGCTGCTATGTCACTTGATTGCGCATTAGAAGGGACAAGAACTTGTTGTAAGGAACTTTGAATCATGTTATGGTAGTGAGGGGAGGCTTGAATAAGGTCCCACAATGATATCTTAGTAGGAGTATTCTTTAGTTGTCCAACAAGATTGTACTCCTTTTCATTATGTGAAGGCAAACAAGGAGGGCCCAAAAAGATAGGGTTAGGAAATGGGAGCGATGTTGAAGTTGTTTGTCTTGGTTGTAGATTATTTTTAGTGTTATATGTATGAGCAATGATATCATGACTCGGCTGTTCTGACACATTATTCTTAGGTGGGTAGAGGACAAGTTTGGGTTTGTTTTGAGTTTGAGGTTTGTGCGAAGGTGGGTTTAGAATGAGAGGATTCTTAGGATGTCCCACAGGGTATGTAGGAGGTCAAATAGACAAGGGGGATCTAACGAACACTTGTGCATTCATAACGTCAACAATCTTGGTTTGATGTATTTCTAATAAAGGGAAATCTAGTATCATCTTTTCACCATAATCCAAGGAAGTCACATCATTGTCATTTTCTTGCACCATGATATCCTCCCTAGGAGGAGAGTGTTTAGGAGAACTAAAAACTAGATGTTCATGACATTCAAGAGTTGGTTCTTCTAAAATGACTTCATCACAAGTGAGGGATTTATCAATGGTTGAATTGTCTTGCTTGTCAATGATGGTGTTTTCTTGTTCAATAATGTTTTCCCTAGGGGAAGAGAGGAAATCAAGATTCCCATGACTTTCATCAATTGTATTTTCTAACATAAAAGTATCTTCTTCACAATTATGAGAGATACTAGGAGAAGAACACAAGTGATTTTCATGATCATTGATGATTTCATTGCTTTGTTCCCTAATGTCTTCCAAAATAGGATAGGTAAGGGAAGAAACATAAAGAGGGTTTTCATAGATCTTAAAGGTTTGATCATACAACACCAAAATATCCTCCTCACATTCAATTTCATCCTCTAAATCATTATCACAAAAAGGGAAAGTGTTGAGAGATAAATGTAGATTAATTGAAGTGTTATGTAGGTAGGTTTCAATGGTCTCTTGTTGTGTTATGTTATCATCATGATTACCTATGGTTGTGTCCTCTTGTTCATCAATGTCTTGTACACTAAGAGAGGTGAGAGGAGAGAAACAACTTACAGGACTCTCAAAACTCTCATTAATTGGCTCTTCTAACACCAAAATATCTTCTTTGCAAATAGGAGAGATATTAGGAGAACGAAAAACGATCATTAGGATTGTCCAAGGTTATATTCTATTTCACTAAAACACTCTCATAGGGAGGGGATATAAAAAATTTATTAGCATACCTAGATATGTAAGACACTAACATTGTTTGAACTAGAATGAAAATCACTTCTAACCATCTCACGCAATGCTTCAGCAATGTAAACAATGTATATCCAAAGATGCAATTTTTTTTTATCCAATGTATGCAAAACTTTAAGAATACAAACAATGTATATCCAAAAAAGAAAAGAACTTTTATCAAACTTATGCAAAGTTTTATGAATGTAAACATTGTATATGCAAAAGTGAAAAGCAATTTTATCCATATTATGCAAAGTTTCAAAAATGTGAGCATTTTCAGATCTAATGATGCTTGTAATTGAAATGATTTAAAAAATGACTACCCTAAATTGATTATTTTGACCTAGATGCATAAAATAGATGTTCTTGAAACTTTCCAAACTTATAGTATATGTTACCAAAAAGCTTAAGAAGCAAAAAAATGAGGTTTTTAATGTTGTAAAAGGTAGTTTAAAATCAGCATTGAGACTGATTCACCTAGAGGAGTGTATGAGTCCCTGTTAGGGTTTTTTTTCACAATTTTCAAGAAATTTCAAATGATTTCTATGCTTTTTGGTTTGGATGATGTCCAAGATAAATACAAATGTAGATTTCAGATGATTTTTAGTGATGCAAGATGAAAAAAATGCAACCTATATGCACTTTTACTAATGTAATATTTCTAAACCCTAAAATGTCAATTAGCTAATGCAAACCCTAATGTGAAGTCAATGAAATCTAGATTTAGGATGATGATGGACTCCAAATTAGAATTATGATGTTATTGTGATAGGTCAAATGTAAGCATTAGAAAATGAGCAACAAGTAAAAGAGTGCAAATAAACACCAAAACATCCTACACCTGAAGATTAGCCTAAGTTGGAAACAATACAAGATAAAAAGCAATAAATGGAACTTTATACCTTGTCTTGAATCGATCCTTTGGTTGGCCCTTCGATCTTTGATGTGTATGCTCCTTGGATGGCACAAGATGCAAGCTAAATGATGTTGTGAGGATGAGTGCAAGTGGATAAAAACATGAAAATGGCTAAGTGTAGGTTGAGAAACAAAATTGCAAGAGTTTGGCTAGCAAAATGATCTCCCTCCAAATGAGAGAAAAGAGGGGGTATTTATAGGAATTTTGAGAATTCCTAGAGGAGATGGATGGCCAGGATTGAGCCACCAAATATCAAGATGTAGGGCTAAGGTGAGTTGAGAACTCACAAGCCCTCACATCGTGACATGTGGCATGTGATGTAGCCCTAAAAGGTGAGGTGGACATGAGGTGGAAGGATAGGACATGACATGGAGGGGGGACAAAGTACCTTGGGATTGGACAAGATCTCCTCATAAAGGAGGTCCTTGTCCCCATGTGGGTGAGAGGACAAGTGGGGAATTAAAAATTCCTCAAATATTCTTATGGGGAAGAGGGAAAGAATTTAAAATTCCTTAAATGCATTGGGGGATTAAATGTGAATTAAAAATTCACATGGGGAAGGGAGATGCTTTGTAAGAAAAGCATTTAATAAGGTTGACCAAGGACACATGTCATAAAGGACATGGGGAAGAGAAAAGGAATTTAATATTCCTTGGAAGGATAAAAGGAATTAAAAATTCCTTGAGAGGTTGATTAGGCTAGTTAGTGAGGGATTAGATGATGGTTAGGTGGCTAAGAGAGATTAGAGGCCAACTTGCAAAAGTTGGAGGATGTGACACACCCTAATCAAGGATTAGGCATGTGCACATCCTAATGATGGGATTAGAAGAAGGATTATGATAAGATAAAAATGATGGAGGATGTGACATGAAGGGAATTAAATAAATGGAATATTTATTTAATTCAATTGGTGGAAGGAGGATTAAAGAGATAAGGTATTATTGATTAAATACTTTAGGGGTTTGGCAGAATTAAAGCTATTAATTAAATAATAGTAGTATTACTTAATTAACAAAAATAAGACGAAAGGGGATGAATTTGGATAAATTAAGTGTCCAAATTTAGACATCTACATTTTTCCCCTCTTTGAGATGGTGTTACAAAGTAGCATCATTTCAAAGATCATTAAAACATAGAACCTAGAAGAAGATGGTTAGATTGGAAAAGATGCCCCAGTCATTCAAAGAAGTGACTAGGAAGGAAGATGATGGGGGTAAAGATGAAAGTTAGGGATGGGGATGCCCCCTCGAGAGGACATGCGGGTTCAAGAGAACATGGGTGGGCTCTCGAAATGGATGAGATGATACAAGGGGAGTTGAAAGATGATGCAATGTGATGGAAGATTGGGAGGGGAGTGTGATGAAGGATGAATGGATGGGGGGATTTTGATAGATGAGAGGATGAAGATGAAATGCAATCCAAATGCAAGTTGCCATCGTCGAGACTGATTTTTGCTATAGCAAAAGACACGAGATGCCAAGGTATGAAGAACCAAGGCGGATTAGTGTCTAATGCATAAAACAAAACATAACAAACAAGAAAGATATCCCAACACCCCAAAGTCATGGTGACCTTGGTCGGGCCAGGTATTGGGATAACCACAAGCACACAAGGATGCCCCAGCATAACACAAGACCTCAGGGATCTTGGTGGGTACTACGTGGGAAAACCAAGAAGACAAACAAAAGATCAAGATACACCCCTATGTTGACTAGTCAAAGCACACCATGATATGATGGATCAAGGCGACCATGACAAGTGATGATAGGGAGCTCAAATGATAAACAAAAGCCAAAAGCATCAAAAGATCACAATTAATTTCAAACGTCCTTTGCCATAGGATCAATCAAGGGGATGGATGGGATTGATGAGGTCTGTTAGGAAAGATGCATCCTGTTGAGACTGATGATGGATACTAAATTAAAAGATTGATATGACGCAGGATATTCATAACCGATTGGATATGATGATACAAGTGGATCTTGTTTGTTAAGATCCAACTAGATAAGGGCATAGCTTGATGACACGACACGAGAGACATGACACAAGATAGGAGACCTCGATGGATGATAAAGACGGGATAGACAAATAGGAACAAGATATGAAGATTGATGATGGATGATAGATGATAGATGATAGATGATAGATAATAGATGATAGAGGAGTGGATGGACAAAGTAGAAAGATTGATGATAGGTGATAAAGGGACAAAGTGGACAATGAAGATCGATGATGGAACCTCGGGGGCGGATCAAATGATCGACCTTGCCTACGTGACAACGCAGGGGCAACGTAGTTTGACTAAAGGCCAAAGACAAGTGATGGATGAAAGATGATGAGATAACCCTAGATAAGGGGATAAAATGATCGGACCGAGACGATGGGAAAAGATAGACCTGTTGGATTGGATTGGAGGATGATGGTGATCACGAAGCTCAGGGATGGGATAGTTATCCAAGTCATCAAAAGAGGAATTGGGAGGATGAAAGGATGGATAAATGAATGATGAGATAAGATAGGATATTGAAAAGATGTGTAAAAGAAGTGATGATGATGAGGTAGATGGAATTGGGTTGCGTGGGGAAAATCCTATAGCTAGATACCAATGACGAGGGATTATGAGATGGGATGAGGGGAGAGGGTGGGGGGAGGAAAAGGATTGTTTGGGTGGATTGGATAGAGGGATAAGGATTTGGATGAGGAAAAGGTGACCAGATGGAGAGATGACTAATTCTTGGAACTAGAAGGTGAAGGGTGGGAACAGGTGGAAGATTACGATTAATGAGAGTTTGAAATGATAGGAGGTCTGATGAAGGTTTGAGATGATAGGAGGTTTGATGAAGTTTTGAGATGATAGATGAAGGTTTGAAATAGATGAATGGTTACATGGAATGAGTGAATGGATTGATTAGAATGGAGGAATAGGACAAAATTGAAGAAGATGGAGGGAGGAATTGTAAGATTTTGTTTGATATCCAAAGATCTTGACTGTAGATGGATTAAAGCCCAAATTAGGGTTTCAGTTAAGCTCAGATTAGGATTAGATGAAAGCTCAGATTAGGATTAGAGTGAAGATGAGAATTATTGGAGGATGTGATGGGATTGATTCTACACCCAGTTTGGGAGTTTAAGGGATGTAAGGTGTTGACAAGCAAATTTTTCCAAATTTGGCAATTTTCAAAAATTGTCAAATTTTGCCATTTTAGGAAACTTCATGGATATACCTTTGGGAGTCCAAATTTTTTCCAAGAAATACCCATTATTGAGATAGGATTAATTGCCAACTAACATCCCAGATTTGAGATATGCATTTTGAGTTATGAGTGAAAACAATTTTTCAAAATGCTGGAAAAAAACACTAAATTGGGATTTTGAGGGTCAAGATGAAAGTTTGAGGCCCCGAAAATGTGCCAAAATGGGTTCCAAAGACTTTTGAGGAGACTAGTTGGGAATCCACTTGTTATCTCATAATGCAATCACCCGTCAAATTTCAGCTCAAACGGACACCCGAGTCAAAAGTTATGGCCTCTGGAAGTTTTGGTGTAAAAATCAAAACCCTCAAAAATATGGTTTTTCGATAAATTTTGAAAATTTCAACACATGGGTCTTGATGGCGGAGGGAAGTTAGAAAATGGGTCGGAGGCGGATTTTGAAATTTTTTTGTATTTTTGCACCAGGAGGGGGACATTGGCAAATGGGCCACACGCGGATCGGAAGTTCACGTTAGGATTCGGCCCACGCCGCGGGCTTAACAAAACCACTGTAGCGGACGGGTCCCGCCCGCCACCGGGCGCGGCACGTCCAATCACGGGATAGGTCCGCCAGGGCAAAGTGCATCGGTCCGGCTGGCCAAGCAGGGATTAAACCGCCAACGGGCGACGGTCTCACGACCGTGGGCGGACGAAGTCCGGGCCGCCAGGCAGATGTGAAATGCCGCTGGGGCTTAACAACAGGTTCAACACGTGTGGGGACCGTCAGGGTGAAGGAAGGATGAAGGATGAAAAGAGGGGATTGGCTAGGTAGATGGATAGATGTTAGGATGGATGGAGAATGATAAGGAGGAGGGTGTGGGTGTATAAGAAGACGAGGACGAGAAGACACAAGGGATTGGTAGGAAGACAGAGATGGGGATATGAAAGTGAGGGTTTTGATGGATGGATAGGAGGATGAGGATGGGGATGGGGAGAAACCTATAACCAGAGGCCAATGACAAGGGATGAAGAAATGGGATGGAGATAGAGAGAAATGAAGTAGGGAGATAGGGATGGGGGATGAAAGGGGTGGGGGATAGAGGTAGGGATGGATAGGAAGATAAGGATGGGGAGATGGCAAGGATGTGATTGGACAAGATGAATGATGTCTCCAAGAACTATAGTGCAAAGGAAGACAGATGCCCCCACTCTAGATATGTCATGTGCAGGGAGGAATGAAGGATGGAAGACAAGTGGATGGGAAGATAAAAGAGTGAGATGGATGAAGATAGGATGCATGGACAAGGAAGGGAGATGGAAGGGAGCATGACGGGTGGATAAGGAAGATAGACGAGTGCGAATGATAATTGGGATAGTGTGCAGATGAGGGAGATGTATGCTAAGAGGTGCCCAAAGCATGCTTATATGTTTGCCCCATTGTTATCAAGATCACAAGGAGGATGGAAGGATTGGGATAAGTGAGATATGCCAAGAAGGATGTGTAAGCTTGATAGGATGGAGGGGATGAACGAAAAGGATGTATAAGAGGAAGATGAGTGCATAGCCGAAAGCGTAGCAAGAAGCATAGTAGATGGAGGGAACGCATATCAGGAAGCTGCCCCCAAGTGTAGATGGGGATTGACGCATGATGCCTGTTTGCCAGGTTTTCATCATGGTACTTATCCAAGGCGCTTGCTTGACAAGTTTTCACCATTGGACGGATTATTTCTCTTTTATTACACTGTGAGATTTTTTAATTTTTTTACTTTTTTGGCTGCAGTTTTGCACTTCTTAGGTGAGTATCGAGGAAGGGAGATGTCTAAAAGGATAAGGATAGGGAGGAAAATAAGTGGATTTAGAAGACATGCGATAAGGATATGGATGAAAGACTCAAGCATCAAGTTCTATATCAAGTATTAAAAGCTCATGTTCGAACCGACTATTGGATGTTGGTACAACCTTAGGATAAATGGATTATGCTAGAGGATGAATGAGAGGGATTTGATGGGGAAGATATGGGGGATAGTGGGTGGGATGTTGGAAATAGTATGGATGGAATGATGCGGTGGATATATGATGGGGAGATGTGTTTAGGACCAATATTGGCACATGTGGTGATGGATGTGAAAAGATAAGAGGATTGGTGGATGGAGAATGTGGGGATAATGGAGGAGATGGAATAGTGAATTTCGGGACATAGGGACCCAAAATAGACTTAGGAGATGAAAGGTGGGTATGGTTAGCTTTTGGATTAGCAACTTTGGATGTTCTTACAATTTTTCATTTGATGGTATTACATCTTTTTTCTTTGGGATCCACATGGTTTTGATTTTTGCTTTAGTGGGCCTTTGTGGCTGATGGGTTTGATTTGGATTGTGGATTTGATTTTTCTTTTCTTCAACATGTCATTAGAGGGGACATGAGAAGCTTTAGATTCATGTGGGTGTTTAGATTGATGCATTTTTCCTCTGGCATCCAAAGTGTTCGTACTAGCAATGGGATGGGTGTGAGAAGATGGATGATGTGGAGCAATGGAGGTAGGAGTATGGGGATTACATGTAGATGGGAGATGTTTAGGTATGTGCCTTTGTTGATCCTAATTATGGGATATGCGAGAGGGATGTTTCTGATGGATGACATGTATAGGTGTTGGATGGGTGAAAGGATGAGATGGAGGAGGTGATTTTGGGATATACGGACCCAAGATGGATAGAGTAGATGAAGGATGGGAGATGGTGGATGGAGGTATGTAAGGACCCAAAATGGACAGAGCAAATGAAGGAGGAATATGGACAGTTGTTTTGAGGTGATATGATAGAGGAGGAGGGATGGCAGCATATGATTTGGTGGAGCAATGGGAAGAGCCGACATTTCTTTTGGAAAAGGCTCGTTGAGGACATCTAGAGGTTGTTCCAACGTGTTTAGATTGTGAGTCTTGGGGAATAGATCCAAGACCTTGCATGTAGATTTGTTCTTTAACTTGGATGGGCTCTAAAATACCTTGCTCGTGAAGGCCTAGACCTTTTCCTTTATAGTTCATGTTCTTAAGCATGAGATCAATGATAGGATTTTTGTTATTCTGAAAACATGATGCGAGTCCATTATTAGGTGGGGGATGATGGGTGGTATATACACTGTGTTTTTCTTCTGCAAGGAGGCCACCATGGAAGAATGTGAGAGTACCAAGGGGATATGCAAGCGGTGTGGGGATAGCATTTTTAGGAGATGATGGGGGATCCTGAGAAGGAGATGATGGGATAGCAGCACTTGGATGGGTGGTATTAGGAGAGGGAGTAGGGGATATGATAGGATCTAATTTTGTGGTAGCAAGCTCATGCAATGGAGACAGAGATGGAGCGGTAGAATCTTGAATGTCAAGAGGATCATGGGATGGAATGGATGGGGGACTGTGATCTTGCGGTAGACTAGATGGGATGGTAGGATCTTGATCTGGAGGAGGGGATATGTTGGCATGCTTTGGATCCCGAGGAGCTCTTGGCATGACTCATACGTGTGTGGGAGAGCATGATAATGGAGTCATGGGGGGACTCTTCAAATTAGGAGAGATGGAAGGATGGAGGATTCAAAATATTCTTGGGAATAGATACTAGGAGTGGAAGAAGTGGATTGGATTTGGGTGTCGTCGATAGGTTCGACAGCTCTCGGAGTAGGGGGTGGGTGTTCAATGGATTTGGTAGATGTGATGGTAGGAGATGGGGACTCAGTGGATTCAAAGGATGTGATGGTAGGAGATGGGGACTCGGTGGATTCAGAGGATGTGATGGTAGGAGATGGGGACTCAGTGGATTCAGAGGATGTGATGGTATCATCAATGATAGGTGTTGGATGGAGAAGGGTCTCGTCACTAACGACCATGGATGATGGGTTGGGATGGCATGGTTCCATGACTACAATGTGTGGAGTGGGAGATGTCTCCTTTGTTATAAGTCCTTGGAGAAACTTGAATACGCTAGGCTGAGATGGCGAGGTGGGAGTGGATGAAGGTTTATGGATTAGTGGGGGATTAGGACTAGGGATTGGTGGGCGAGGATTAGATAGGGGAATGGGATTGGATGCAGGATTGGGAATAGATGGGGGATTAGGTGAAGGGTTAAGATAGGGGTATTGGCATGGTGAATTAGGACACAAGGAGGTGGGTGGTGGATTGTAGTAAGGGTATGGGGATGGTGGATTAGGATGGGAAGATGTAGGTGGGATTAATATAGGGAGATCAGATGTTGGATTATGGTAAGTTGATGGGTGTGTTTGACTAGGATAGGAAGATGTGAATGTAGGATTAGGCTGAGCGGATTGGTATGGGAGATTAGGGTAGTGGGTACATGTGGATGGGGGATTAAGATAGGGGTATTGTGATGGAAAACTAGGATAAGGGGATGATGTAGATGAAGGATATGATGGATATGATGGACATCCCTTGTCAAAGGTAGCATAAGGAGTGTGATTAGGCATAGATGAAGACATGATGGGTTAACTCGATGGGGTGATTGGATTTTGGAATGTGGGTAGAGAAAGCTTACTAGCAATGATAGTGTCAAGGGGATCTATGTCGTATACCTCTTGATCAACAAGACTTTCATTATCGTCGTCGACGTAATTAAGGTTTCTCTTGACCACTATTGATGGAGGATAAGAATTCATGATGATGAAAGGATAAAGATTTTGGATGGAAATGGACAAAAGCTCAAATCGGGATTTAGGACAAGCTCAAATCGGGATTGGATTAAAGCTCAGATTAGGATGATTGGATGATTGGATGGTGCGATGGGATTGATTATGAGGATAAGATTTGATTATCAAAGGATGATTGCGACACTGAATCTACTTCGAGATGGAAGTAGATTGATTGGGTCGAAGGTGATTGGATAAGGATGCGATTGGATTGGATTGAATTGGATTATCAAAGGATGATTACGACACCGAATCTACTTCGAGATGGAGGGAGATTGATTGGGTCGAAGGTGATTGGATAAGGATGTGATTAGATTGGATTGGATTGATTGATTGATTGATAAGATCGACTAATGGATGATGAAAGAGACTACAAATCCCATTCAGAGATTATCTTAGATGACTTAGGATACTGATTGATCAGATTAAAGGATACATGGATGATTGTGGCACCGAATCCACTTTGAGATTGAAAATGGATTGATTGGGCCGACGATGATGATTAACTTAGGATGGATGACAATCCTAAGAGGATGTTAATGATGACGATCAGATCAGATACTTAGGTCAATTTGGATAATAACCCGAGATGAAGTTCAGAGGATTTGGATGGGGAAAGCAATGATTTGATTGGAGAAAGGGATGATAGAAATGGATGAACGAATACTCAAAATGAGTAAATGGTTGATCGAGACGAGTAAACGAATGATCAGAACGATAGAACAAGGGTTTTGAATGATGAAAGGAGGTGTGAAATGTATGAATGTTTACTCGAAATGAGTAAACGAATGATCGGAATGACTGAACAGGAGTTCAGAATGATGAAAGGATGGGTTGAATGGATGAATGTTTACTCGGAACGAGTAAACAGATGACAGAACGAGAGTTTGGAATAATGAAAGGATATGTTATATGGATGAATGTTTACTCAGAACGAGTAAACGGATGATCAAAATGACAGAACAAGAGTTCGAAATGATGAAAGGATGTGTTAAATGGATGAAAGTTTACTCGGAACGAGTAAACGAATGAGCAGAATGACAAAACGAGAGTTTGGAATGATGAAAGGATGTGTTAAATGGATGAATGTTTACTCAGAATGAGTAAACGGATGAGAATGGTAGGGTATACTCCCCTCGAGGAGGCAGATGGTGAAGAAAAAGGTGCCCCGGCCAACTTCTCAAAAGTATGAAGTGGTATATATCATCAGAAAGAGCACCAAAATATGAGAAGAACTGCCTTTGAACGGAGTCAATTAGATAAATGGTGTGGAAATGGTGGCCCCGGGAAGAGAGAGCAGAAGGACAGGTCCGCCATAGCATAAGGACAGGTCCGCCACAGCAGAAGGAAAGGTCTGCCACTACACTGGGACAGGTCCGCCACAGCACAAGGACAGGTCCACCGCTGCACTAGGATAGGTCTGCCACAGCGTTAGGATAGGTCCGCCACAGCACAGGGACAGGTCTGCCACTACATTAGGACAGGTCCGCCACAGCATTAGGACAGGTCCACCACAGCACAGGGACAGGTCCGCCATAGCACTAGGATAGGTCTGCCATAGCACAGGGACAGGTCTGCCAAATGATAAGTTTAAGCTTAATTTTTTTGATGGATGGGTAAGGCAAAGGACCCAAAATATAGCAAACACTAATAATGACTGGTTTTGCACGAGAAAGACAATGCAAACAACACAACCCTAAGATTAGTAGAAACGGGTATGGTTAACAAAGTCTTCTACTCTAGGATGCACATGGTTGCTAAGGATTCCTTGATATACACCTGGTACGTGAGGCCCAAACTGTGAACACCAACCCGTTACAAGCGTGAGTCGGGAACCTTAGCAAGATACTAAAGGCTCGAACCAACTCTTCACGTCATCCCGACGCTTCACCAATTACAACGTGCTTGGATTGAGGTACAACTTTCGCTCTCCCCTCTTTATATACCCCACCGGTACGCGTGGTTGGAATCGTCCCTTGGGGTGATGAAATCCCCAAGCAGGTCCCACTAAGAAAGTGAAAAAGAGGGGTGACTCAAAGGACTTGGAAAGCTACGATTTCTCGTCACCCAGGATCACCAAATGGCACAAGGGGATTAGATATGTCAAATAGCCTTCCACAAGCACGCCAAACAAGGTTTTATTGACCCCTTTAATTAAACTATGTGCCTAATTTACCAAAAAACAATTGGCAAAAACTTGAAATTTTACCTTCGGGAGGACAGGTCCGCCACTCTGCAGGGACAGATCTACCACTCTGTCAGGATAGGTCCACCACTCTGTCAGGACAGGTCCTTCACTGCATTAGGATAGGTCTGCCACTGCACTAGGACAGGTCTACCACTACATTAGGATAGGTCCGCCACTGCACTAGGACAGGTCTGCAACTGCAGGACAGGTCCGCCACTCCAGGACAAATCTGCCACTCTAGGACAGATCCGCCACTCTGTCAAGACAGGTCCACCATCCCAGGACAGATCTGCCACTCCAGGACAGATACGCCACTCTGTCAGGACAGGTCAGCCACTCTGTAACCTGGACCTGCAAAAATGCAAAAAATAGCAAACGTGAAAGAAAGAGACCCGTTTGTGGGTCCCACCGAGCGTGCCAGAAATGTGATAGGTCGAATGTGAGCGTTAGAAAGCAAGCAACAAGTAAAACAGTGCAAATAAACACCAAAACAACCTACACCTCAAGATTAGCCTAAGTTGGAATCAACACAAGATGAAAGCAACAAATGGAACATTATACCTTGCGTCGAATCGATCCTTTGGTTGGCCCTTCGATCTTTGATGTGTATGCTCCTTGGATGGCAAGATGCAAGCTAGATGATGATGTGAAGATGGATGGAAATGGATGAAAACATGAAAATGGCTAAGTGTAGATTGAGAAACAAAACTGCAAGAGTTTGGCTAGCAAAATGATCTCCTCCCAAGAGAGAGGGGTATTTATAGGAATTTTGAGAATTCCTAGAGGAGATGGATGGCCAAGATTGAGCCACCAAATATCAATATGTAGGGCTAAGGTGAGTTGAGAACTCACAAGCCCTCACATCTTGACATGTGGCATGTGATATAGCCCTAAAAGGTGAAGTGGACATGAGGTGGAAGGATAGGACATGACATGGAGGGGGTACAAAGTACCTTGGGATTGGACAAGATCTCCTCATAAAGGAGGTCCTTGTCCCCATGTGGGTGAGAGGACAAGTGGGGAATTAAAAATTCCTCAAATATTCTCATGGGGAGAAGGGAAAGAATTTTAAATTCCAAAGGGTGCATTGGGGGATTAAATGTGAATTAAAAATTCACATAGGGAAGGGAGATGCCTTGTCAAAAAAGAAAGGCATTTAATAAGGTTGACTCAATTAAGTGATTAGGATTGTGCAAGTACTTGATTAGGCTGATTAATGAGGATTAGAAGAGAGTTAGATTCCACATGTGACTTGATGTGACAAGTCAAAGATCACATGGGGAAGAGTAATGAAGGATTAGAGGAGGGTTAGGTGGCTAAGAGAGATTAGAGGCCAACTTGCAAAAGTTGGAGGATGTGACACATCCTAATCAAGGATTAGGCATGTGCACATCCTAATGATGGGATTAGAAGAAGGATTGGGATAAGATAAAAAATGATAGAGGATGTGACATAAGGGGGATGAAAGGAGGATTAAAGAGATAAGGTATTATTAATTAAATACCTTAAGGCTTTGGCAGAATTAAAGATATTAATTAAATAACAACAGTATTACTTAATTAACAAAAATAAGACGAAAGGGGATGAATTTGGATAAATTAAGTGTCCAAATTTAGACGTCTACAATATGATTTAATGCAGGTGTATATTGATATAGAGCATATCATGGATGATTTTAACATTGATGATATCATCAATCCACCACCTCAGCCACAGCCACATCCACCTCCCCCTCCCCTTCCACCTCCACCTCCACCTCCACCTCACCCTCCACCTCCCCCTGCACCTAATATGCCACATCCAACACCTATCGCATCTGACGAGGCTCACTTGAGAGCACGTATAAATGATCAAGTTGCATCCTTACAAAATAAAATCAATGCTATGCAGAGTCAAGCATTGATTCCTCCACATGTGAGACATTTTGTATCTGAGATGCAAAACATTGTTCCATCAGGATTATCGATTTTGATCTTGATAGGCATCGACAAGAGAGAGAACAAATGAGACAATTTTATTCTGATGGTCTCTCTTACAAACAAATATTAGACCTTAAAATAACGAAAGCACATCTAGCCCCCTAATTTCTTGACCCCTTTACTTGACAACCCATTCCACCCAACAAATCTAGAATATCCATGAGGTGGTGCATACATCCGCAGATGAGTGCACATTTTTGGGATCGATGGTACATGGTTTTTGATAGTTCCCCCACATGCTAATTGGGAGTTCCCATTGTATTTTTTGAGAAAACTGTATGTAGAGTTTTTTTTGGGGAAAAGCCAAATTATTTTGATTTTAGATCATTTCAAGGTGTTGGTGGTGGCATGCCACAACAGAGATTAAAGGCAAGGGTTGATCCCTGACGCCTCATGCATGTGTAACCCCTTATTGTTGCTCCTAGTCCTCCCACTCCTACACCTGTACATCATCAAGCTTTGGTCTCAACATTAGGTTCCCTTAGTACATTTGTAGGAGATGTTGATCAACATGCTTTTGCGATAGCGGGTGGGGAGCATAGAGACGATGATGATGGAGGATTTTTTTATGGATTTGGTCTAAGTACCACTCTAGGAGTGTCGAGGTCCATCCCCCATATATGTATTAGTTGTCATCAAGTATGCTATGGACCTGATCAAGCCACACCTAGTTCAAGTGGATGGGGAGATTCTGGTGGTTCATTTGATCGCATCAGTTCATTTGTAGAGTTTCTCACAGCAGACCATCACCCTGAGGACACTGCAACATAGGTATAAATATGCATCTAGATGTACGTTCATTTTATAAGAATTTTGATGGTTGTATATATCAAAGAAAAGTTTGCAATATGTTTTAACAATCAAATTGTTTGGTGTATAGATGACACTAACGATGGGGAAATCATCTGTTCCATGAGTACATACATCGACACCGGTCATACTCGGCAACCCTTATGGGGTATTTTGATTTCAATTTTTAAAATTATATATGAAATCATAAATTATTTAACTTGAGTTTTAAATTTATAATTGAATCACATATATGTTTGAAATATTTATGTTGGTTTAGGCGAGTCAATCGACATCCACGTCGATTCCTCTTGAGGGATTGTCAAGCACTCCTCCACTATCAGGCATTATAGATCAAAGGCAGGTACATTCATATTGTAAATTTGTTTAAAGTTTACATTAGTATAGTTACAATTTTATGAGTTTTAAATTCACTAGATATATGAAACGCATGCATGTACACTTGTAAATATTATAAGCGTTAAATGTCTATGTACATGTATTTCTAGGTTGATACCACAATAAGAATGGGAATTGGGCAAACATTTGATGTTGTAGCTACTCGTGAGGCCACTGATTTCCAGTTGTTTACAAAACTTTCTACACAAAATGTGCAAACTTGAATATATATATATATATATATATATATATATATATATTAACCTAATTCAATTGTACATGCTTTAATTTTGATCTTGTAGGACTTTATTAGTGCAACTTTCAGCCCGACCAGACATAGTTACACCACCGGAGGACATGTAGAGCAGGCTCCAGATCAAATGGTAATTTAATTTTTATTATATTTAAAGTTAATTATAAATTTTAAATTGAATATATACATAATATGAGATTTTTACATATTCTTTTTCTTTTATAGCATGAGACACATCTTGTAGTTGAGCATGTACAAACAGGTCCTGGAGAAGAGCCTAGTGCACAACCTCAGAATCGGTATAATTAAAATATGATAAATTATAAATTAAATTGAATTAAAAAAAAAAAAAATTGTAGAGTTGTACATCTAATTTCAAATTTCTTTGTCTTGTTTATGTAGATTGATTTAGATAATTTAGAGGTTGCTTCAGGTGCACCAGAGCATCCAAATGCAGATATGACAGTAATTTAATTTTATGATGGATTATAAATTAAATTTTCATTAAATCATTTTTCATTGTCTTACATATGATTTCATCTTTCTCTTGTACAGAGTGTTTTAGGTCATCCACATAGTCTGCATGGTGTGAAGAGGTCTCTTGATTATAGAGATAGTACATGACCTAGAAACATGTGATTTTAAGTTTTATATTTTTTTATTTCATGAACTATATTTCTTGTTTCTCATGTACTCTGTTGGACTTTATTTCATGCGCTTAATATATTGGTTTCATGCACTTAATATGTTACATAAATTATGGACTTTATTGTTTTTGAAATTTTAATTTACACATGTACATTTATGCATTTTATGTTCATAGTCAAGACATTAATATAGGACATTAATGTGAAATTTAGTGATCTAATACATGATATTAATATAGGAAATTTTAATATTTATACTTTGCAAATTTAGTGATTTCATACATGATATACATGATATGTACATTCAATAAATAGCGATAATTACTCAATGAACTTATTCAATTCACATCAATCAATAATTAGTCAATATATCATAATTTACAAACAAAAGCAATCTATTTACATACCAAAAAGGATAAAATTTTAAGAAATAAACAATACCATAGAAGATTAGAGAATAAAAGAATTAATAAATTCTATAAATAATAACATCTAACACTAATTTATAAGTTGTCAAAACAAATAATGATGTCTTAAGGGGATGTCTAAAGGGGTCATAATAGAACGTCTTAAGGGGATGTCTTAAGGGGTTACAATACGTCTTAAGGGGATGTCTAAAGGGGTCATAGTAGAACGTCTTAAGGGGATGTTTTAAGGGGTCTTGAGGGGATGTTTTAAGGGGTCTTGAGGGGATGTCTAAAGGGGTCATAATAGAACGTCTTAATTAAGGGGATATCTTAAGGGGATTCCTAAAGGGGTCATAATAGAATGTCTTAAGGGGATGTTTTAAGGGGTCTTAAGGGGATGTCTAAAGGGGTCATAATAGAACATCTTAAGGGGATGTCTTAAGGGGTCTTAATGGGATGGCTAAAAGGGTGATAATAGAATGTCTTAAGGGGATGTCTTAAGGGGTCATAATACGTCTAAAGGGGATGTCTTAAGGGGTCTTAAGGGGATGTCTTAAGGGGTCATAATAGAATTTCTTAAGGGGATGTATTAAGGGGTCATAATCCAACGTCTTAAGGATATAATTGATTTAACAATAATGTATGCATGATATTTAGTGATTATACAATTAGACATAAAGTTTCAAAGTAGGAAAACATGCACATTTAACAAACAAAATATATATAGAATATTGATTTGATACATAGAAGTACATAGAGTATGTTTAATTTTGTAAGTATGTATGTACATATATGCCATCTCAAAATAATGTTTACAAAATTTGGATATGCCATCTCAAGAACATCTCAAACTCATGGCTAGAATGTAGTAGGTCTTCACACTACTTGATATCAAAAAGGTACAAGCAATATTAATGAAATCATCAAAACATACATATTTTAATTTATATAAAACTATCTATATGTACAGAACTCAAGTACCTACATTTAAAAGTATTCCACACATGTTTGTAGGTTGAATCCATGCATCCTCTTTGTTTCAAAGTATGAGATCAATGCAATGATGGCTTAAGGATACAAAAAATGACAATAAATCAATTTTAACTATTAATGTCCAAGTAATATCAATATGTAATCAAAACATGTATTTAAATATAATTTAACTAATAATTACCTATTTTTACCAAGTATTCCATGTTGTCTAGGTTGAATCTGCATGGACTAGATCCTTTTTGTGATTATGCCTTAAGGATGTATAAAAGGACAATTTAAATCAATTTCAACTAATAACACACTTGACCAATGTCGAAACATGTATTTAATGTATTTAAAAGGACAAAATAAAACTAAAACTATATTTACCTATTTTTACTTATTCCATTGTCCCATCTACATCCTCTCTTTTTTGCAATGCATTTATGATTTCCTCATGCTCTTCCATAGAAATTGACCATAGCACTTCTTTTGAAGTTCTTCCACGATACCGCTAGATAGTTTTATATTTGTTTCCACCACCAAATGTGAATAATGTATAATCTTTTTATGTGTTTCATAGTCTTTGAATGTAGGTAGACCATTCTTTCTTCTCAAGTATTTTTGTAGCCAAGTGCCAACAACCACCACCGATCCTATTGGAAAACATGTTCAAAAACCATCATCAAATAAGTTCTCAAAATTTTCTTAAGGGGATCAAAGACTTGTTCTAAAAAATTGCTTAAGGGGATCTAAAACTTGTTATCAAAATTTGCTTAAGGGGGTGTCTTAAGGGGATCACCATACCTGTTGGATAATGAAAGCCATCATCATCTTATCGAGGTGTTATTAACTTATGTTTAGTTTCCACACAATGAGCCAACCAATATTTAGTTTGCTCTTCATTCCCCTCAGGTGCAATAACAGCATACACATGTCCTACCAACAAAGTTCGATTTAATAACTTGTGCATATCCATATAAATAATTTAACTATATTACAAAATAACTTAATAAAGTGAAATAAAATGAAATAAATTGAATTAAAATTACCTTCTTGTACAAGGTTTGAAACACGGTCATAATCTTCAGATGCAAACAGTTGATCATTTTCTTCAATAGTTCTTTCATATTGATTATGTTCTTCTGCAAGTGTCAACGATCTTTGCTCCCACTGTTCAACCCATTTTGTATTTTCACATGCTTCCCAATCTCCTGAGATACAAAACTAGAAAAAACATGCAAAC
The DNA here is from genome assembly GCA_007258455.2 of Sequoia sempervirens. Taxonomy (NCBI): domain Eukaryota; kingdom Viridiplantae; phylum Streptophyta; class Pinopsida; order Cupressales; family Cupressaceae; genus Sequoia; species Sequoia sempervirens. The sequence goes on from VDFB02000007.1 coordinate 195,728,840, forward strand.
TCCCTTGTCCAAATAGTCCATGTGCTTGCTGTCACACTCCTAAATGAATGACATTTAGTAGATCCATTGATTGTCTCACAATCAACTCTAGGTACAATGTTCTCTTCTTCCACCAACCAAAATAATCGATGAACTGTAGAGTAATCACTCAAACCAAGTGCATATAATCTTCTATTACACCAATCCACAATCTCATGTGCACCTTTAAATTTTGTTGAATCCTCAAATTTTAATTGTTCTCTAGCAAGAATTCTTTTGACACACGCACCAGCTCCATCATGTTCTCCTTTACCATGCCCAGCTTCAAAGAAACTCCATATATGTTGGAAATTAAGTTCCTTGTGAACCCTACTTAAGCAATAGAACATTCGAGCATTCTTGAACTGCCCCATACAATTATCTGACCATATGAGGTGTTCTTTCATCTGGATTCCTCTTTCTCTTAAATTTCTATAAAATATACTTCTTAGATTTTACAGTCTATTTCATTCAAGAGTTCCAACATTGAGTCCTCATCATAAGAATAAAATTCCCTCTTTGTATTGTCTTGCTTATTTTTCGTCATAAAATTAATTGAGTCCATCAAGTCCTTCATTTTTCATTAAAAGACCTGAATCGACAAGACATTGTAAAAGTCTCCCCAACCTGATTTTTCACTAATATATGTTTGTTGCAGACTATCGGTAGGACAGTTTTCTTGTTTCGGCGACAAAAGGAGTCATTTCGGCAAAGGGAATCATTGTCAGAGTGAAGTCATAGTGAATACATTGTGTTTTTCCGACCGGTGCATATGGAAGTGTATTGATAAGCTAAAGGTGTTCCGGAGGATGTCTTGGCGAAGAGTTTTTCTTGCCGATAGGCATCTAGAAAAATATATATCGACATATGTTGGGGCATCGGTGTAATGTCATAGAAAAGACAGTATGTCATACCGACTAATGCATAAAGGGGTCATTTCGGCCAGACTGATTGGTATCGGTGTGAGCTCATAACGAAGTCATTTTGTCTTACCGACTGGTTTGCAAATAAATGTCTCGGTAAGGCTTATGTGCATCGGGGAAGGTCTTAGCGAAGTGGTCATTGTTTGGCCTAATCAAGTTCAAGGGTATTCAAAAGGTTTATCGGTGAGAAGCTATAGAGTCTTGCCAAGTTAAAACTTATGCTGATAGAGATTTGCATTGCTGGGAGAGGAACTTTTCTGTATAAGTTTCACCGAAGTATGAATATTATGATGACAGGTAGTTCAGGGTGAGTTTTACTGAATAGGAGTAATCTGGAGGAGTGATTTCGGTAAGACATTGGGTGTCGGTATAAGTCTTCCCGAAGGTTCATTGTTTTTTCGAGAGTATTGTTTCATTGGTTGGGTTTATTTCTTCAGTGACAAAACTTGGTGCACATGCCGAAATGAGAATTCATCGGTGAAAGGGTGATTTTGTCTTCACGATTGGAAAATACATTGAAGAGTATATATCAGTAAGACGCAAAGGTATCTACATAACATCTCCCCAACTTTGAAAGTCACAGCAAAGCGGGTGAAATGAAGAGTGCATCGGCAAGAGTATAAATTCGTCTTGGCGACCCAAGGAGAATGAAGACTTTCGGTGAAGCAGGATGAAGTTTGTGAGACGTCTCCCCGACATTTGCAGGTTACGGCAAAGAGTATAAAGATAAAGGATTTCGGTCGGTGTGAGAACATTAATGTCTCAACGACTGGAAAATGCTTTGAAGAATGCATATCGGTTTGGCACCATGAAGTCTATGTAATATCTCCTCAACCTGAAATTCTTACAGTGACATGAAAAACATAAGCAATAGCCATCAAGTTGATATCAGGTGTTGATAAGACCGCAGAGTGTCTTGGCGAATGGTGAAATAAACGTTGAAAAGGGATTTCGCCCCAGATTTGAAATTTTCTCATCGATAGGACAATTGATGCGACAGTGCCAGTTTCAAAGGAGGCTTCATTCGTGCTTCATTAATGGCACGATGGGATTAAAAATAATGTTTTTATCAATTCTTCATTTCTGAATTGATTGTTGGCGAATTGGCATGCTGAATAGAGAACCGAGACATTTTTAAGTTTAGCTCAAGCAGAACACTGTAAGTAATTGCTTCTCTGTTATTCGTATTTTGATTCTGTAAACTTGAAAATGGAATCTTCTGGTTCTAGAAAGGGTAGGGGTAGAAAACTTGGCGAGAGTAGTCAGTCAAAGGGAAAGAAACAAAAGACTGATACAGATCATGAAGGCATTGAACGGAGGTTGAACCAAGACATCATTGATCAATTACCTGGTTCAGGGCCTAAAGCTAGAAGGTCCGCACAACTTAGGGCAGAAGTTGATAAGCTAGATGATAAATGCAAGTTCATAGGTGATGTCTGGACTGCTGTAAGGGGGTATGAGCTTTTCAATTTCCACTACCATAGGAGAAATCATTTTGAGCCAGTCTATAATCCATGGAGGTTGAATGTAGGGAAATTGGTATGCCCTAATGTATTCGTTAATGCTGAATTGGTAAAATTACTTGTTGATCATTATGATCCAAAGTATAAAGCAATATGTGATCCTTCTGGAAAACCACATATACATGTGTCAAAAGAAGCAATTGGTGAGGTTTTCAAACTAGAAGGGTTTTGCAATGAGGAAATTAATTGTGAGGAGTTGCAGAATGAATTTTCAAGAATGGATACAAGTTACAAGGGTTGGAAGTTACCAATTCACAGGGTCAAATAGGGTAATAAGCCAGAACCTTTGGAAGATGGTGAGGGGCCTCCATATCATGTAGATTTGTTTGAACCCTATATGAAGTACACATATTTTTTAGTGTGTCAGGTATTAGAGATGGATACCCCTGAATTCATGTCAATGGTGCCAATGGTTATCACAGCGGATATTCAATATCACAATTCTAGGCCATTTTATTATGCTTCGTATATTTCTAAGGAGCTTGATTTAGGTTTGATAGCTATAAAGAGTGGAGCCTCTATTGTTCATCTTAGAAATTATTCATTGTTGATGCACATGGTGTTATATTTCAGACAGGAGTTAGGGGTATGGCCTCCTAAAATGAGAATTTCTTAGATTGGTAAGGAGGGTGAAGCATTACCTGTTCAATTGTGGACTGCCATTTGGGATAGCAGGTTTGCTAGTTCTAGTTTTATTCATTTTGACGATTTTTTTGTAAATACATTCTATAAATTGTATCATTATCCTTGTAACTATTCATTGACTGATGAGATCAAAAGGTTCCTTCGGCCTAAATACTTCAATGGGCCTATTGATCATAACTGGGGAGACTGGTATTGTTTGGAGGGAGCTACAATAATCAAAGTATATGGGTTTGAAGATGCTCCTTTCATTCTGCCAAGGACAGTTCCAAACAGGGTTGCATATTTGGAAATTGTCAGACAAATGGATTACTGTAGTGTGGTCCATTTCAGTTCTTCTAGGAAGCAGGCTTTTATGCCTAGTACTTTATGTTTTGGTGATTTCACTGTGTTGGCTAAAGAGGGATATAACTCAATCCTTGATAGATTATTGCAGTATAACATGAAAAGAGGACCAATCAGGAAATACTTTGACCCTGAAGGATATATCAATTCAGCCAAAGAGAGGATTAACTTTGGAGGGTATCAGCATGTACCCTATCCTTTTGATGATATGATTAGAAATCTGGATAAAGATGAAGCAAAGATGGTAGTTGAAAGGTATAACCAGGGGCAATAAGATATTGAGTTATTTTCTTCTAGAGATGAAGAAGCACCAAGAGCTAATGTGCCACAGGGTAGAACAAAATTGGTATCCCGGATGAGGACTCAACAATATGTCTGCCCAGTCAGAGAACAAAGTATTGAAAGTGGTGATGTTGATACAAGGCACATGGAGTACAGATCATTTGTCTCTGATGATGAGTTTATACATTCCCCAGAGTTCAAGGCATTCTTATACAAGCAGAAGGGGAAGGAAATAAGGGAGAATGTTGATGATGTTACTTAAGGAAATGAGGAACAATTGCTGGCTCAATTGAGAAGATGTGTGGATGATGAAATGACAAACATGACTCTTGAAGTGGGGAGGAAAATGTTGGAGGATGTTGGTGTCATGATATTTCCTAGTCTTGATTTGAATTCTGCATTGGTCTTTGATAGTTTCTTGAAGGGTAGTAATGCTACTCATAAGCTTGATAAGGAAAAGGTGACAGAAGTGTATACAGGCTCCAAGTATAATACTGATGAGGGATCAATGTTGATATGGGCTTTGTACCCACCCCACAGGAAATCAGTGGTACTTGATATAGAGAAGGCATTTGTCCATGTCTTGACCCTAAAGGCTGGAGAAGCTAATCTTGTAGCTACTGTTGATATTGGGGTAAATATTGCAAAGTTGAATAAAGCACAGATTCAATTATTGATGAAAGAAAGAGAAATGTATAAAGTAAATAATGAGAAATTGCTGAGAGAAAATGATAGACTCAAAGACTTGGTTGGTGTTTCAATGGGGACAGCCAAAATGATCACTCAAGGAGAAAACTCTCAGGCAAAAGACCACTGGGTAGGGTCAAGTTCTTATTCTCAGGGAAATCATGATGCTATTGCTGCAATTGTCAAGAAGAGGCAAGATCATTTGACATCCTAGTTGAATAAATTATGGGGAAAATACTCTCATACTCTTGCTGCATTGAAGGAGCACACAAGGATGGATGGACGAATCATGGAGAAATTTCATGAGTTGGCTCAAAGTGATGAAGCTAGCAGTTCTGCACTTGAAGCTGCAAATCATATAATCAATCGCCATCCAAATTTCTATGATGAGTTACAAGGGGATGAACAAGGGTTAATTGCAGCTGCTGAGAAAACTATAATTACATTTTTTTATGATAACGGGGATTTGAAAGAGGCCACCAGATGGAAAAATGAATGTGAGTCAATGATGAATGAAATCATGAAGATAGCTTCTGCAGAGGATACAACATTGGAAGAAGTGAGTAAGAAAAATGAGGAAATGGTCAAGATGGAAGTTACGATTTGGAATGTTGTTGGGGATGCAGATACATATGAGCATCAGGATTATTTGGACCACCTCAATAAGACTCACTTATGGCTAAATTGAGCCTAGTTATTCTCTATCTTTTATTTTATAATATGTATTTTCTATTTTTGAAAAGATGCATCCTTTCGTATTCTCAATGTATAAATGTCCATTTTGAAAACAATATGTGGACGATAGGTAGAATAGGATAGAGAATAGAAAATACGGTGGAACACTATGTTTCAGAGGGCTGAGACTTTGATGTATGTTTTGAAGCCATGGAGATATCAATGAAAATCATCTAATTTGCTAGCGTATTCTGGTGTCAATTCTTGTGTTGTGCCTATTGAAAGAATTATTTGAGTTGTCTCTAAGATTGATGTTGCTTGATTATTTAGATCAACATAACAAGTTTATGTCCAGTTTATCAATACGTATTTGTCGTATCTGTGTGATTGGTTGATAGGTTCTTTCAAGGAAGGATTAAATCCTTTTGATTAATCATAGTAATCAAGTAATTTCATTTAGATCATTAAGAAGAACTTAATAATCACAACCTTACATTTTTATACTGGTTATAAATAAAATATGCCAAACAATTTGAATGAATCCAGAAAGAAGTTAGTTGTTTAAGATTTCATTTGACTCTGTACATTATATAAGGCACTGGTCTCACTGTTTCCAATCATTTAGTTTTATTCATACTTTTTTACATCTGTTAACTGAGCATATTAGGGTTTAGTTTTGAATGTTGGTATACAATATATACCAATTTTTTTTTATTTTTTCCATTCCAATCTGCCATCGTGGACAAATCATGGCATGAAGAGAAGATCAATAGTCAAGTCTACTTCATTTGTTATAGGTGCACCCGCCTAGGTTTAGCAGCACCTAGAGAGTAGAAGGTTTAATTGTTTCAAACCTTGTTTTGTTACCCTAAAACGTTGTGAAATCTTGGCAACCTTTCATGGTTCAAACCTGCATTTTTGAGAGCTAACAAATTGGCGACTCTACTGGGGATAACAAAGAATCTGCGCCTTATTCATAGAGTCAGAAGTCTTATATATAGACTCCGCTGGGAATAATAAGTAACAATCTTTTTCTCACTTTTAAGAAAGTGAGTGGCAACTCTAATCAAACATTGCAATATGAATGGAAGAAGGTCTCAATTTAGGGGAGGTCATTCTGGAGCTCCTCCTAGCAATAGTAAGTGGGAACATAAAGATGATAAGGCTAATAAGGGTAAAGGGAAAAGTGAGGACATGTGCTTCACAAACAAAGATAAATCATCGATACCTTTTGGTGAGAATTGTTTTGACACATGGAAATATAATTCATCTGAAGAGCCTTGTACCCTGGAAGATCAGAAAAATCCTTTTTACAACCCTCAGAAACAGGTCGAGTTTGAAGCTGGACTCGAGGCTGAACGACTCAGCATTCAATATGAGTATGACCAAAAAATGGGAGGTAATCAGAATGGACTTGCTAATCAGGAAATTCATCAAGAGGATTATGAATCTTTAAGTTATGAGGAAGTCATGGCGCGGTAGAGAAAGGAAAGGGAAGAGCAAGAAAAAGCCCAAATGATTCAAGCAATGAGAGAATTCAAATTGCAGAAAGCTCAGAACGTTCCTCACACATCTGGTTTTCCCCCAAAATATGTACCACCCCATAGACAGGGTAATCATGGTGCTGGGTATTCTGAACCACCAAGGATTCCTCACCATCAAATTGGGAATCAACATAGACAACCAAATCACCCACCTTATGTTCCCACTCAACATGCAAATAATTATCCACCTCCTGGTCAGCGTCATGTGCCACAGCAAAATATGTATTACAATAATCCTATGTACCAATATCAGCACCCACCTAATCCTCCTCCTTATCAATACACAACCATGATTAGACAGTTTGATCTAGCAGGGTTTCAATTATACCCCTATCCCATGGATAGCTGGAGAGGTTTAGTACCAAAGTTTACTGGAAGTAATGCAATCATAGCCGAGGATCATTTAAGGAATTTCAATGACTTCATTCAAGATTTGGATGTACCTTATGAAGATTTGCATATGAGATTATTCATGATGTCCCTTATTGAAGAAGCTAGGGATTGGTTCAATAGCCTAGCAATGACTTCTATTTATTCTCTCCAAATATTTCAAGATCAGTTCCTTGAACAATTTGGGAATTTGAGTGCACCAGATGCTGCTCTCCATGAACTAATGGGAATTTAGAAAGGTCGAAATGATTCAGTCTTTGATTTTAATAGAAGATTCAATAAACTGCAGAATAGAATACCTCCAGAATCAAAGTTACCAAACTGTGTAGCATTAAGTGTTTACCTAAATGCATTCGACACTAAAACAGGATATGAGTTGAGAAACAGATTTCCAAGGGACTTAGCTGAAGCACAAAAGATAGCATTAACAATTGAGAATAACAGAAAGGCTGCTGGGATAATGAATAAAAGAGATAACCCTAGAGTTCCTCAACAAAATAATAATTATCAATATAAGCAGGAGAACACATATAGGAATGAAAGGCCAAGGCCAAGGTTGCATGAGATGCCCTATAATACAAATTGGAAGGATGGAAAACCTGTAACAGATAGGCCTAGAAGTAAAGAAACTCCTGATCCATTGAAGAAGAAGGGAACATATATGGTGAATAGTAATTATTTTTGTGAGGTTTGTGATAAACCACACTCCCCTGATTATTGTGTAGTAGCTCAGAGAATGCAGGAAGGGGGAGTGTTAATGGGAGATGATGGAGAAGATCACATGATCTATTTAACTTCAAATGCTTCTCATCATGTTGAGGAGAGGTACTCATCTTCGGAGGAGGGAGGTTATGAGTATGATGTTGCAGAACAAAGGTACAATGTTCATATGGCTGAGCAGCATGTTTTTTCTGACTCTGAGGATGATTGTGTAGAACCACAATCTATTGAGGTGCCTGCTTATAATAATGTGAGGAGACTTAATGAGGAAGAGATAGAAAGATTGACTATTGTTGCAGTAGAAGAAGCCAAGAGTAAATACTGGTTGAGGAACAAGACAGTAAATGAGAAGGAAGGTGTCCCTAGGGGTATTTTTATGAAAGATTAGAAAGTTGTACAAGGAGTTTCAAAGAAAATTGAAAACAAACAACGTGAAGAAAGCAAACAGAATCCTGTCCAAAAGGATGCAGTAAAAGAGATACATAAAAAAATTCAAAAAAATGATCAATCAGGTAGAGGAAAAAAAGAAGTGAACAAAGAAGAAACATCAGAACAAAAGAAAATGATTAAGGAAGAAGGTTCTTCTTTTGATTTCACTCAAGCATTGTCTCAGGTAAAGATGTCTATCCCACTTCTAGAAATGATGAAAATTAAGGAGTACAAGGATAGTGCAATGCAATTGATAACAAATGAGAGTGAAAAGCATGTAAGCACTGAAAATAAAATGGTTGCTAAAAATAAGCAAAACAAAGTAAACATCCCAAAAATCTGCTTGAGTAACGTATTGACAAGTCTGCCATAGGTTGATCCTTTCTTTATCACATTACTCATAAATAATAAATTATTGAGGAATTGTATGATAGATTCTGGTTCCGCCATGAATATTATGCCAGTAGGAGTGATGAGACAATTAGGCATGGGGGTGGATACATATGAAGGAAAATGTTATGTGATGGATAACCGACCTGTTCCTGTGGTGGGTATAATGAAAGATGTAGAAGTCAAGTTAGCTGCTTACCCTCAAGTAGCTTACAATATTGATATAACAGTGATAGACACCCCTCCTCAATTCGGTATGATTTTATCAAGGCAATGGACGACGGCTATTGGTGGAAATTTCCAGTTCAATTTGTCTTATGCAACCATTCCTGTAAATGGCCAAGAAGTGAAACTGTACAAGGAGCCGAGGATGAATCAGCTCATTGATTGTGTGCCACAAGATTAGATCAACTATTTTGTGATGTTGATTTTGGGAGTTTCAAAATAGAACCAACACAGCTAGAATTGACTAATAGTGATCCTATGGAGAAGCATGTTGCATGGAACCACAATGGTGTGTGGAAGATGTATTTTGATGGAGCCTACAGCCAAGAAGGCAGTGGAGCTGGAATAGTATTTTTTTCACCTGAAGGTAATACATTTAAGTATTCATTCCTGTTCACCTTTGAATGCACAAATAATGTGGCAGAGTATGAAGCTCTGTTAACTGGATTGAATATAGCGGTGAAGCATAAAATAAAGTTACTGGCAGTTCTAGGAGATTCGGAGTTGGTTGTATCACAGATTAAATCAAAGTATGCAGCAAAAAATAAAAGATTAAAGCAATGCATAAATGTTGTATGGGATACAATAGAGTTGCTTGATGCCTTCTCGATTGAATGGGTAGATAGATCGAAGAATATAATGGCAGATTTTCTAGCTAATGTAGCATTGAAGAGAGATGATGTTACGTTGGCTGGAGTGTCACAAATTGAACAAGGCATGCTGTGCCTAATAATGTATATAGCTGGAAAAAATTTAATGATGACACTGATCTTTTGAAATTCCTTCACTGTATAGACCAGTATGAAGCCCAAGAGATTGACTTCAATGCCTTTGTTGAAGAAGTTGATGGAAAAGAGACAATATTTGGAAAAGAAATCTTACAGCTCAAAACAAATAAGATTCCTAAAGGCTTGGTGGCATTAGAGAGGGTATATGATGGAAGTGATCGATCTTTAATGAAGCAGACACCAGATGGAAGGGATGATATTGAAGAAATTAATTTGGGAACTGAGATGGCACCAAAAAAGGTGTACATAGGTAAAAAGATAAGTCCTACAATTAGAAGAATGTTGATAGAATTGTTGAGAAAGTATAAACATGTGTTTGCTTGGTCTTATGAAGATCTAAAAGCATATAGAGAAGACCTGTTTCAGCATGAAATACCATTGAAGCCAGATGCTAAACCATTCAAACAAAAGAAAAGGCATATAAATCCAACTCTAGAACCTAAAATGCAGGAGGAATTGGCGAAGCTCAGAGATGGTGGAATTATTAAGCCAATTAGACATTCAACATGGGTGTCAAATCTGGTCCCTGTCAGAAAGAAAAATGGAGACATCAGATTATGTGTAGATTTCAGAAATCTAAACATAGCGTCCCTCAAAGATAACTATCATTTGCCTAACATGGAGGCCATATTGCATAAGGTGACAAGTTGTGAATTGTTGTCCATGATGGATGGATTTTCAGGGTATAATCAGGTCAAAGTTAAAGAGTCTGAGCAATACAAAACAACATTCACAACCCCTTGGGGAACATATGTTTATCTGAGGATGCCATTTGATCTCACTAATGTAGGGGCGACTTTTCAAAGAGCCATGGATGTGGATTTTGCTGATTTGATCAATATTCTCATGGTGGTATATCAAGATGATCTCACTGCTTACTCCAAGAAGGTTGAGGATCATGTTCATCATTTGGAAAAGGTATTTATAAAAGCCCTTGAGTATGGTATTAGCTTAAACCCCAAGAAGTGTAATTTTGCTATCACAGAGGGTAAGCTTTTGGGGCACATTGTTTCAAAGGAAGGGATTAGGATAGACCCTAAAAGGGTGGAGGCTATTGATAAAATCCATGTCCCTAAAACTATTAAGGCAATACAATCATTCTTTGGAAAGATAAATTTTGTTAGGAGATTCGTCTCTAACTTTGCTGAGATTGTTAAACCCATAGCAAGAATGTTGAGGAAAGGACAAAAGATAGAATGGACTGCAGAAGCCTTGGAAGCTTTTGTATCTATAAAATGAGCCATCAAGGAGGCTCATGTTCTCAAATCGCCTGACTTTTCAAAACCTTTTCAGATTTTTTCATTTGCCTCAATGCACACTGTTGCAGCTATGATGCTACAAAAGAATGAAGATGGTCATGAGCAACCTGTATCTTTCTTCAGTAAGTCATTACAGGGTTCCAAATTAAATTATGATATAATGGAGAAGCAAGCATTTGCACTGGTGAAAGTTGTAAAATCTTTCAGACCATATCTTGTTGGAGCAAAGGTAGTTGCTTATGTTCCTCATGCAGCAATAAAGGATATTCTGACACAGTCTGAAGTAACAGGTAAAAGATGCAAATGGATTAACAAAATTCAAGAATTTGACTTGGAGATTCAAATTACTAAACTAGTCAGAGGTCAGGGTTTGGCTAAACTAATGGCAGAGGCAAATATTGAAGCAAATCAGATTTGCAGTGTAGAAGAGGGAGGTGTAATTGCAAGCATTGAGCATACTCGATGGTATACAGATATCATGTATTATCTTAAATACATGAAGTGTCTAGAGGGAATGAATGATAACCAAAAAAGAACGCTGAAGTTGCAGGCGTCAAAATATGTTTTTATGGATGGGGATTTATTTTGGAAAAATAGGGATGGTGTATTATTGTTGTGTCTGGATGAATTTCAATCTAAACATGTTTTGAGTGAAATGCATGAAGGGGTTTGCAGAGGGCATTACTCAGCAAAAACAACTGCTCATAAAATCCTCAGGGCAGGGTATTATTGGCCTAAGATTTTTAATGACTCCTTTGCATATGTGAGAAAATGTGAAGCTTGCCAGAAGTTCTCTGGAAAGTTGAAATGTCAGGGAGCTTTGCCACTTCGACCTTTGCAGGCTGATGCCCCTTTTCATCAATAGGGAATTGATTTCATTGGAAAAATATAAGAAAAATCAAGTGGTGGACATAGGTGGATATTGGTGGCCACTGATTATTTTACCAAATGGGTAGAGGCCATCCCAACTAAACAAGCTACAAGTAAGGTGGTGACACAGTTCCTGATGGATAATATCATTACTAGATTTGGTACACCAATAAGGTTGATTATTGATAATGGGATGTGTTTTAGATCAGATGAATTTAGAAGCTTCTGTAGCTCATATGGTATTACCATTTCATATGCAGCTCCTTATCATCCACAAGCAAATGGACAGGCAGAATCTAGCAATAAGAGTCTTCTAAAAATTATAAGAAGGATGCTAGATCAGAACAAGAAGGCTTGGGATTCAAAATTAAGACTAGTCATGTGGACTAATAGATTTACGGTGAAGAAGGCAATTGGGAAGTCCCCATTTGAGTTAGTGTATGGAGCACAAGCCAGGATGCCTTTACAGAACTTGTTACCAGTTTATAAGTTTGTTCTTCAGGAGGATTTGGATATTCCTGAACCCATGGAGGAAAGAATGGAGCAGTTAGCTAAATTGGATGAAACAAGGAGAGTGGCTCAAAATAAAAATATAAAGTTGCAGAAGCAGATGAAATATTTATTTGACAAAAAATCAAAGGATAGGAAATTTGGAGAAAGTGATATGGTACTAATGTGGAATGCAAGGTGCCAAGAGAAGGGAAAACATGGGAAGTTTGAAGCCTTATGGCTAGGGCCTTTTGTGGTGGTTGGAAAGAAAGGCGAAGACTCATACTATTTGCAAAATATGGCTGGTGAGGATCAAGAATTGTCTGTACATGGGCAATTTCTAAAATATTTTTTCTCTTGAGGTAATACAGAGGATTAAGGGTTGCCAGTGCATGGACAACTCTTGATGGTCCTCTTTGAAATTTTTTTCCATGCACAGTAGTTTAGGAAATAAAAGGAACAGGATTTGCAAGTACATGGACAATCCTAATTTTCCTTCTTTTGAAATAAACTCTTCCATGTATAGTAGTATAGGGTCTCATTCATTGTCATTGCCATTTTTTCCATCATGCTCACATGTTCCATCATTTTGAGTTTGGTCTACTCACCCAAAAATCGGAATCCTTGCAATGATCTTACTATCATTCATCCCTAGACGGAGCCACTGTTAGAACTGTAAAATTTTGAGATTTTACAGTCTATTTCATTCAAGAGTTCTAGCATTGAGTCCTCATCATAATAATAAAATTCCCTCTTTGTATTGTCTTGCTTATTTTCCATCATAAAATTCATTGAGTCCATCAAGTCCTTCATTTTTCATTAAAAGACCTGAATCGACAAGACATTGTAAAAGTCTCCCCAACCTGATTTTTCACTAATATATGTTTGTTGCAGACTATCGGCAGGACAGTTTTCTTGTTTCGGCGACAAAAGGAGTCATTTCGGCAAAGGGAATCATTGTCAGAGTGAAGTCATAGTGAATACATTGTGTTTTTCCGACCGGTGCATATGGAAGTGTATTGATAAGCTAAAGGTGTTCCGGAGAATGTCTTGGCGAAGAGTTTTTCTTGCCGACAGGCATCTAGAAAAATATATATCGACATATGTTGGGGCATCGGTGTAATGTCATAGCGAAGACAGTATGTCATACCGACTAATGCATAAAGGGGTCGTTTCGGCCAGACTGATTGGTATCGGTGTGAGCTCATAACGAAGTCATTTTGTTTTACCGACTGGTTTGCAAATAAATGTCTCGGTAAGGCTTATGTGCATTGGGGAAGGTCTTAGCGAAGTGGTCATTGTTTGGCCTAATCAAGTTCAAGGGTATTCAAAAGGTTTATCGGTGAGAAGCTATAGAGTCTTGCCAAGTTAAAACTTATGTTGATAGAGATTTGCATTGCTGGGAGAGGAACTTTTTTGTATAAGTTTCACCGAAGTATGAATATTATGATGACAGGTAGTTCAGGGTGAGTTTTACTGAATAGGAGTAATCTGGAGGAGTGATTTCGGTAAGACATTGGGTGTCGGTATAAGTCTTCCCGAAGGTTCATTGTTTTTCCGAGAGTATTGTTTCATTGGTTGGGTTTATTTCTTCAGTGACAAAACTTGGTGCACATGCCGAAATGAGAATTCATCGGTGAAAGGGTGATTTTGTCTTAACGATTGGAAAATACATTGAAGAGTATATATCAGTAAGACGCAAAGGTATCTACATAACATCTCCCCGACTTTGAAAGTCACAGCAAAGCGGGTGAAATGAAGAGTGCATCGGCAAGAGTATAAATTCGTCTTGGCGACCCAAGGAGAATGAAGACTTTCGGTGAAGCAGGATGAAGTTTGTGAGACGTCTCCCTGACATTTGTAGGTTACGGCAAAGAGTATAAAGATAAAGGATTTCGGTCGGTGTGAGAACATTAATGTCTCAACGACTGGAAAATGCTTTGAAGAATGCATATCGGTTTGGCACCATGAAGTCTATGTAATATCTCCTCGACCTGAAATTGTTACAGTGACATGAAAAATAGAAGCAATAGCCATCAAGTTGATATCAGGTGTCAGTAAGACCGCAAAGTGTCTTGGCAAATGGTGAAATAAATGTTGAAAAGGGATTTTACCCCAGATTTGAAATTTTCTCTCTGATAGGACAATTGATGCGACAGTGCCAGTTTCAAAGGAGGCTTCATTTGTGCTTCATTAATGGCGCAATGGGATAAAACAGTAATGTTTTAATCAATTCTTCATTTCTGAATTGATTGCTAGTGAATTCGCATGCTAAACAGAGAACCAGGACATTTTTCAGTTTAGCTCAAGCAGAACACTGTAAGTAATTGCTTCTCTGTTATTCGCATTTTGATTTTGTAAACTTGAAAAATGGAATCTTCTAGTTCTAGAAAGGGTAGGGGTAGAAAACTTGGCGAGAGTAGTCAGTCAAAGGGAAAGAAACAAAAGACTAATACAGAGCATGAAGGCATTGAATGGAGGTTGAACCAAGACCTCATTGATCAATTACCTGGTTCAGGGCCTAAAGCTAGAAGGTCCGCACAACTTAGGGCAGAAGTTGATAAGCTAGATGATAAATGCAAGTTCATAGGTGATGTCTAGACTGATGTAAGGGGGTATGAGCTTTTCAATTTCCACTACCATAGGAGAAATCATTTTGAGCCAATCTGTTATCCATGGAGGTTGAATGTAGGGCAATTGGTATGCCCTAATGTATTCATTAATGCTGAATTGGTAAAATTACTTGCTAATCATTATGGTCCAAAGTATAAAGCAATATGTGATCCTTCTGGAAAACCACATATACATGTGTCAAAAGAAGCAAGTGGTGAGGTTTTCAAACTGGAAGGGTTTTGCAATGAGGAAATTAATTGTGAGGAGTTGCAGAATGAATTTGCAAAAATGGATACAAGTTACAAGGGTTGGAGGTTACCAATTCACAGGGTCAAATAGGGTAAAAAGCCAGAACCTTTGGAAGATGGTGAGGGGCCTCCATATCATGTAGATTTGTTTGAACCCTATATGAAGTACACATATTTTTCAGTGTGTCAGGTATTAGGGATGAATGCCCCTGAATTCATGTCAATGGTGCTAATGGTTATCACAGCGGATATTCAATATCACAATTCTAGGCCATTTGATTATGCTTCATATATATCTAAGGAGCTTGACTCAGGGTTGATGGATATAAAGAGTGGAGCCTCTGTTGCTCATCTTAGAAATTATTCATTGTTGATGCACATGGTGTTATATTTCATACAGGAGTTAGGGGTATGGCCTCCTGAAATGAGAATTTCTCATATTGGTAAGGAGGGTGAAGCATTGCCTGTTCAATTGTGGACTGCCATTTGGGACAGCAAGTTTGCTAGTTCTAGTTTTATTCATTTTGAAGAATTTTTCGTAAATACATTGTATAAATTGTATCATTATCCTTGTAACTATTCATTGACTGATGAGATCAAAAGGTTCCTTCGGCCTAAAGACTTCAATGGGCCTATTGATCATAACTGGGGAGACTGGTATTGTTTGGAGGGAGCTACAGTAATTAGAGTATATGGGTTTGAAGATGCTCCTTTCATTCTACCAAGGACAGTTCCAAATAGAGTTGCATATTTGGAAATTGTCAGACAAATGGATTACTGTAGTGTGATGTATTTCAGTTCTTTTGGGAAGCAGGCTTTTATGCCTAGTACTTTGTGTTTTGGTGATTTCACTGTGTTGGCTAAAGAGGGATATAACTCAATCCTTGATAGATTATTGCAGTATAACATGAAAAGAGGACCAATCAGGAAATAGTTTGACCCTGAAGGATATATCAATTCAGCCAAAGAGAGGATTAACTTTGGAGGGTATCAGCATGTACCCTATCCTTTTGATGATATGATCAGAAATCTAGATGAAGATGAAGCAGAGATGGTAGTTGAAAGGTATAACCAGGGTCTACAAGATATTGAGTTATTGTCTTCTGGAGATGAAGAAGCACCAAGAGCTAATGTGCCACAAGGTAGAACAAAAAAGGTATCCCAGATGAGGACTCAACAATATGTCTGCCCAGTCAGAGAACAAAGTATTGAAAGTGGTGATGTTGATACAAGGAACATGGAGTACAGATCATTTGTCTCTGATGATGAGTTTATACATTCCCCAGAGTTCAAGGCATTCTTGTACAAGCATAAGGGGAAGGAAATAAGGGAGAATTTTGATGATGTTACTTCAGGAAATGAGAAACAATTGTTGGCTCAATTGAGAAGATGTGTGGATGATGAAATGACAAACATGACTCTTGAAGTGGGGAGGAAAATGTTGGAGGATGTTGATGTCATGATATTTCTTGGTCTTGATTTGAATTCTGCATTGGTCTTTGATAGTTTATTGAAGGGCAGTAATGCTATTCATAAGCTTGATAAGGAAAAGTTGATAGAAGTGTATACGGGCTCCAAGTATAATACTGATGAGGGATCAATGTTGATATGGGCTTTGTACCCACCCCACAGGAAATCAGTGGTACTTGATATAGAGAAGGCATTTGGACATGTCTTGACCCTAAAGGCTGGAGAAGTTGATCCTGTAGCTACTGCTGATATTGGGGTAAATATTGCAAAGTTGAATAAAGCACAGATTCAATTATTGATGAAAGAAAGAGAAATGTATAAAGTAAATAATGAGAAATTGCTGAGAGAAAATGATGCACTCAAAGACTTGGTTGGTGTTTCAATGGGGACAACCAAAATGATCACTCAAGGAGAAAGCTCTCAGGAAAAAGACCACTGGGTAGGGTCAAGTGCTTATTCTCAGGGAAAGCATGATGCTATTGCTGCAATTGTCAAGAAGAGGCAAGATCATTTGACATCCTGGTTGAATAAATTCTAGGGAAAATACTCTCATACTCTTGCTGCATTGAAGGAGCACACAAGGATGGATGGACAAATCATGGAGAAATTTCATTAGTTGGCTCAAAGTGATGAAGCTAGCAGTTCTACACTTGAAGTTGCAAATCATATAATCAATCGCCATCAAAATTTCTATGATGAGTTGCAAGGGGATGAACAGGGGTTAATTGCAGCTGCTGAGAAAACTTTAATTACATTTTCTAATGATAATGGGGATTTGAAAGAGGCCACTAGATGGAAAAATGAATGCGATTCAATGATGAATGAAATCGTGAAGATAGCTTTGCAAAGGATACAACATTGGAAGAAGTGAGTAAGCAAAATGAGGAAATGGTCAAGATGGAAGTTACGATTTGGAATGATGTTGGGGATGCGGATACATATGAGCGCCAGGATTATTTGGACCACCTCAATAAGACTCACTTATGGCTAAATAGAGCCTAGTTATTCTCTATCTTTTGTTTTATAATATGTATTTTCTATTTCTGAAAGGATGCGTCCTTTCGTATTCTCAATGTCTAAATGTCCATTTTGAAAACAATATGCGGATGATAGGTAGAATAGGATAGAGAATAGAAAATACGGTGGAACACTATGTTTCAGAGGGTTGAGACTTTGATGTATGTTTTGAAGCCATGCAGATATCAATGAAAATCATCTGATTTGCTGGCGTTTTCTGGTGTTAATTGTTGTGTTGTGCCTATTGAAAGAATTATTTGAGTTGTCTCTAAGATTGATGTTGCTTGGTTATTTAGATCAACAGAACAAGTTTATGTCTGGTTTATCAATACGTATTTGTCGTATCTGTGTGATTGGTTGATAGGTTCTTTCAAGTAAGGATTAAATCCTTTTGATTAATCACAGTAATCAAGGAATTTCATTTAGATCATTAAGAAGAACTTAATAATCACAACATAAATAAAATATGCCAAACAATTTGAATGAATCCAAAAAGAAGTCAATTGTTTAAGATTTCATTTGACTCCGTACATTATATAAGGCACTGGTCTCACCATTTCCAATCATTTAGTTTTATTCATACTTTTTTACATCTATTAACTGAGCATATTAGGGTTTAGTTTTGAATGTTGGTATACAATATATACCAAATTTATTTTATTTTGTCCATTCCAATCTGCCATCGTGGACAAATCATGGCATGAAGAGAAGATCAATAGTTAAGTCTGCTTCATTTGTTATAGGTACACCCGCCTAGGTTTAGCAGCACCTGGAGAGTAGAAGGTTTAATTGTTTCAAACCTTGTTTTGTTACCCTAAAATGTTGTTAAAGCTTGGCAACCTTTCATGGTTCAAACCTGCATTTTTGAGAGCTAACAGGGGTGTCTTAAGGGGATCACCATACCTGTTGGATAATGAAAGCCATCATCATCTTATCGAGGTGTTATTAACTTATGTTTAGTTTCCACATAATGAGCCAACCAATATTCGGTTTTCTCTTCATTCCCCTCAGGTGCAATAACAACATACACATGTCCTACCAAAAAAATTCTATTTAATAACTTGTGCATATCCATATAAATAATTTAACTATATTACAAAATAACTTAATAAAGTGAAATAAAATGAAATAAATTGAATTAAAATTACCTTCTTGTACAAGGTTTGAAACACGGTCATAATCTTCAGATGCAAACAGTTGATCATTTTCTTCAATAGTTCTTTCATATTGATTATGTTCTTCTGCAAGTGTCAACGATCTTTTCTCCCACTGTTCAACCCATTCTGTATTTTCACATGCTTCCCAATCTCCTAAGATACAAAACTAGAAAAAACATGCAAGCTCCCTTGTCCAAATAGTCCATGTGCTTGTTGTCACACTCCTAAATGAATGCCATTTAGTAGATCCACTAATTGTCTCACAATCAACTCTAGGTACAATGTTCTCTTCTTCCACCAACCAAAAGAATCGATGAACTATAGAGTAATCACTCAAACCAGGTGCATATAATCTTCTATTACACCAATCCACAATCTCATGTGCACCTTTAAATTTTGTTGAATCCTCAAATTTTAATTGTTCTCTAGCAAGAATTCTTTTGACACACGCACCAGCTCCATCATGTTCTCCTTTACCATGCCCAGCTTCAAAGAAACTCCATATATGTTGGACATTAAGTTCCTTATGAACCCTACTTAACCAATAGAACATTCAAGCATTCTTGAACTGCCCCATACAATTATCTGACCATATGAGGTGTTCTTTCATCTGGATTCCTCTTTCTCTTAAATTTCTATAAAATATATTAAAACAAGTATTGAACAAACTCTGATGAGTGTAACCGATTGTCACTCAAATAAAAATGAATACTCCCTCAAAAATTTTCTATCATCCTCAGTGCTATCATTTGCATGTCTATAAACAATATGGACAAACATAGCTACTTGCACTGAATTATAATATTGAGATTGAATTTCCTCTTGCGGAGCGAGAGTATAATTCTCCGCAAAATCAACCATTGAAAGTATAGTACCAATTAGAAATGTGTTTCTACATGCGTGAAATTTTCCATCAAGCCATCAAGCATGTTCAGAGTGCATGACATATTTTGGTACAATTTTATTCTTAAATTCACTCATAAATGCATGCACACTAACTTTTTTTATAGCTAAATCACAATGCTTTCCTATTTTTCCATCTTTTAAAGAATAGTGAAAATTCCTAAATCTTTTGACATCTACTAATTTTTGTCCAAAATCATGATCAACACTTTCATGCAAAAAAATTCTTAAAAATGAAAGATTTCCACAGTTAATGCATTGTCCAGAAATACAAGAACTTAAATAAAATAATTTATCATTAGATTTTTCACAAAACAAACCTGAAATAAACTCTCTTATTGCTTCAGGTGGCATATCAATACCACAATCCTATATAATCATGTTAGTATGCAAGGTACAACGTATATATCAAAAAAACATCATAAAAATAACAAAATTGAACATGTATTTTACATCAGTTGACAAGATATTCGTTGCTTATTAATTTTTACATACCAAGGTTTATATTTTTCAAAAGACCTTTGACTTATTTTAATATTACCAGGTAACACTAAATCGCTACAAAATTTTCTATAAAATTCAATTTGTGTTGTATCTAATAGCTGTTTTGGGTGAGGATCGCAAAATTTGGACCCCACCCTTAATTTTAAAACATTTCTAGCATTAGATGAAACCCTAGTATTACCATGCCAATATTTTTCAATCAAAGATTTAATTTCAACATTCAATTTTATATTAGACCTCGGTAGTCGTCCACTGAAACTCCAACATTGATTGATAGGATCATTTTCTATACTTTTTCTTTTTGCTGCTCTTAGTAATGTCTTAGGATGTATTTTTAAAATTTCACTAATATTGCTTACCATTCTTTTATTCAAAGTTGTTTTATTAACTATAGCAGTTGTTATAGCTCTTCTTGTTGTGTTTTTATCTTTAGATCGACTATTTTTCCCAATAGATTGAATGGCACTAGCAACAGTAGAAATAACATGTCTTAATGATTGATCTTTTCTTTTTGGTTTAACATAAAAGCTTAACCTTTTCATTACTTTCCTCATTTTTTGCATTCTCATCAATTGCATCATTAGTTGACATTGAAAAGCAAATTTTTTACGATAAAAGAATTTGGTGTATATTCTATTTGCATGTGTTCTTATTTGCCTCCAAGAAATTTGACCAGGAAGATTATTGAAAACACCACTTCCAATTTAAAAAAAGTATTTTCATTAAATTCAACATCACATTCTAGATTTTCATCTTCATCTTCATTTTCATTTACATAATTTCATCTTCATTTTCATCAACAAAACGGTTTTCATTTTCATTTTCATTTTCAAAAAATACAGTGTTTTGTTTTCATTTTCAAGAAAATGATCATTTTGATTTTCATTTGCAACAAAATATTTTTCTTTTGTTTTCAACAAATTCTATAAAAGTTTCATCTCTCTGAATATCGTCAATGTCAACATCATTAAGTCCAGCATCTTGTAATAATTCTACATACAAATTTACCATTTCACTAACATGTGGATTTGAAGACGTACCTGGATTTATGCATATTGAAACATTCTCCATAGCATTCAAAGAGAGATTTGAAGACATAGTAGGACTTGTTTGTATAATCATATTGTTCTCCAAATTGACTCCTTGCAAATTAGTTTCATCTACAACCATGGTATCCTCAATGTTTTCATCTTCAATAGTTGTGGAATTGGTTGCTCCACCATCATTCATTGATTTCATTCTCATTCTTCTTTGTCTTTGTCTAAGTTGTCTCTCCTCTCTATTTGATTCAACTTCTTGAGGAGTCAATTTCTTCCTTCTCTTATTACAAGCTTTATCTCCCATAATTATAAAATTCTCAAGCACAAATGAATGTTAATAGTGAAATACTTCAAAATATTCGATCCAAATTAGAAGTTGAATACCTATTAGGACAAAATTCTTCCTCTTGTGTTCCTCAAAAAAAGTAGAAAACTAGCACAATTCCACTTTAAAAATGGGTTTCTTCATGCCTCCTTTGAAAAATTCAATCCATATTGCAAATTGAAGACCTTTTGTTCCTCCAAACAAGCACAAAAATAACACAATTCCACTTCAAAAATGGTGTAGATGATGCCCCATTTGATAAAATCAACTAAAAATCAAGTTCACCACTTGTAACTACAATAGCTCATGAAAAATAGTTTACTTTTACTGCTCTCGGCCGTACATGTGAAGTTGCAGACTTCACAGTTATTTTTTGTAGTATATTTAAATAAAAGAAACGGGATCTCGTTTATAAAAATCGGGATCCCGTTCTATAATCAGGATCTCGTTCTCTGACATTGAATGTGGGGGCCGTTGGAAGGGAAACATGATCCCATGTATAAAACGAGATCCCTTTTCCCTACCAATAGTCTGAATATTATAGAATAAGGAATGAGATCTCGATTATGAAACAGGATCCCGTTTATTAATAAACGAGATCCTGTTTTATAATCAAGATCCCGTTTTTTAAAATTTGAATTTTTATTTGCTTTGTGGTCGAGTTTTTGCCTAGGATTTTGGTTCAGGAAAAGCATTGGAAATCTGAACCTAGGCCTTCAACCTGGTTTGACCTGCAAGTTGAAGGTCCTAACAATGTCAAAAAAAAATACTGACTTTGGACATATGGCTGACAACTTTTTTTGCAGAATTTTTTGAAGAAATTAAAACCCATTTTAGATGAGACAATGCAGATTCTAAATATCTAGTTTATTTTGCAATTGGATTATTTTTTCTATTTTTCAATTAATTTCTAATAAAATTGGTCAATAAACTTTAAATATCAAGGTTTTTTACTATTTTAATAACTTTTGATCAACATAACATTTTGACAAACGGATTGTATGAGAACAAACTTCAAACAATTATTTTTCAATTTAAAAAAAAAAATCAAAAAATGATAAGTTTAGGTCATCTTATGCATGTCGTACATGATGATTTTTCAAAACGACAAATCTGCCTAATAAAAATTTAACAAAAAAAAAATTATTCAATAAAAAATTACAAAAAAATATCAAGAACAAGCTTCAGTGAATCACAAATATTTTCCCAAAAGGATTTAGAAAAATACGATAATTTAAGTGAAAATATGGATGTCGTACACGTGCATGGTATGGTAAAAATAAAGTGACTTTTAAATAGTGGTTTTTAGAAACTCCAATTGAAACGCAATTTGTACAATCTGGGTATTGAAATAAATTACATATTTGGAAACTAGACTGCGAGCACTACATTTTATGATTACTGAATTTTTTGAAGATTTCATCTCTAAGTGCTTCAAATTTTAAGGTCAAATGTGTCAAATTCTGAAAATTAGGAAAAGCACTTCCACTTTTTGGCCAAAAAGTGGACTCAACTTCTTACACACACCCTTCATATTAGGCAACAATTTTGCATATGCATATATCATATATCAAATGTATATCCTATAATCTTGTGCAAATTTAATGTGGTTAGAATGTTGGTGCATCCTTGTAGTCTTTGTAATTTTGTATAAGTCATTCTCTCTAGTACTTTTTAAATTTGGTTACAATGTTGGTGCATCCTTATTATGTATAAATCATCCTTGACAACACTAGATAGACTACCAAAACTATGATATGTTTCTGTAAATACAAGCATTTGTAACTGATACTCTATTAGGAAAAAGCTATGTAACTATTGTTCCACTATTATTAATACAAAAAAAAAAAATTAAAATATATAATATTTAATTAGACTCTTGAATATTTTTATTTTAGAGAAGCATTATAAGTAACTCATTTATCATGTTGAAAAGTTAATTCTCATGGTTTTTTACATTATAAATGTGACTTGTACTTCACGAATACAATTAAAAATCTCTAAATTTAAATCAATATTATATTTATTTCTAAAGTACATTAAACTTCATAATAATGTTGATTATAAATATTCTCATATCAAGATGCATCTATTGTTGAGATAGATTAAGGGCCAAACATGTACTATAAAATTTAATCTAATTGACTTACCAAATTTTAAAAGTGAGAAAGCCACTAATGAAATAACACTTATTAAGTCTTCATAATTTATAAAAATCCACAAATATAGGTAAATTCAATCCAATGTCAACTATTATTTGATGACCTATGACTATAACTTTTAGGATAAGTCTATTAATATTTTTGAGAAAATAATTAATCAAAAGTCTGTAATGTTTCACCAAAATCCAAGACTATCACATATCACAATATATATCCTGACACAGAAATGTGTCTAATGGCATGTAGTTTCAAACATGACAAATGGATTATCTTGTAGAAACATAGAAAATCTATAAGTATTTGCAATGCATCATGTTCTCTTTATTACCATGATTCTAAGGGCTCATTAACTTTCAATTTGATTTGTTATAAACCTAAAAGTAAAATGGTGAAAGCAAAGAGAAAGATTAAAATGATAATATTCCCAAGTTATTTTACACAAACAAAGGCCTAAAGTTGTGAGTTGTATTGATGGTTAGTTTAGAAATTTGCATGTCTTTTCTATGTAACTTTTTCATTTATTATCTTAATAGGTGTCTATCATATTATGTAATAACATCATAGATGGTCCTAGTGGCATTCCTTGTGGATTAGGATTTTGTTCTACTTCATGAATCTCTCTCTAATGTTATCTCTTTCCATATTAATATCCTCTCTCTTTATCCCCCTTTGTCTCCACTAAGTTCCTAATATTGTAATTAAATTTGATATTTTTAAATCTTTATATAAATGGTGCATACTTGGAGAATAATTCACAAGTTTTTGTATTATCTAAAATTTTTATAGTTATGCGTTGTAAAATATTTGTAATCGAAGAAAGAATAAAGTAATTGCAAGGCTTCTTGGTTGAAGTGTATATGCTATCACTTCAAGCACATCTTAATAAATTGCTAAATGAATTCCAGTTGTACACCTATGGTGAGAAAATGAATTTTTCCCATTATAACTAGACACAATTCTATTTTATCTCATATTTAAAGAAGTTAGATCTATAAAAAAATCTTCTTTGGGTTCCCACATGGAACATTTCCAATTTATTTTTCTACCAAGATAGGCATTTAAATTTGGGGGAGAGATCAAATTATTTGCATAAGACATGATTTGGTAGTATTTCTTGTAAGCTAATTTAGCAATATAAATAACCTACAAATATAGTGAGTTCTATTTTTAATATTGCATAGGTTGATTAAACTATTCTAATGATATAATTTTTACATATGCGAAAGAAAGAAAAAAATCCATTGAGGTAAGTGCATTTTCCCATGCGACTATAACAAGAGAATAAAATGTAATTGATATAGTTCTATAAGCTTGGTATAAAAATAAGTATCTATGAAAGTAAACATACTATTGTTTGTTGTTCAACCTATTAATCTTCAACTACATTTAATCATTTGTAATTCATCTATTACACAATCAATTAATTAAAATTTGTCTAAACAATGTTTGGATGATATAATGTTCATTTTCTATGGTAGGGTGATAGAGCACTAAGTGGACATTAGTTCATATATGCATTTAAATCATTCAATGCATAACAAAGATGAATTGATGGTAATTCCCATAACGAACAAAGTAAACTCTAGAAATAAAATATAATCGATAGTCTAGAATATATGATTTGACATTGAAACTAAAATATCCAAAATAAATCAAATCAATAGTCTAGAATATTTGATTTGACATTAAAATCATCTTAATGGTTATATAAATTTATATAAATTATAAAATATAATTCAAAATTATATAAAAAAAATTCACCTTAGGCAAATTAGTTATAATGATGACAAAAATATGTAGGAGGGTATGATGTTAGCTCACAAAAAATAAGCATTGATAAAAAAAACACTATCTACAATTAGACAAATCTCTCTCAACAAAAGATCCTACCCAAAAGAAATTCCATCGTAACAAGTGATAAGTAGCACAAATAAGTAAGCATGGCCACCATGTAATCCAATCTGAAATGTCCATTATCTTTTAATTATTAATAAATGCACTATTCAGTAAATAAACTAACTGACTAAATTAATCTAAGTTGATTTATGCTAATGTATAAAGTAAAAGTCATTTTCCTTTACAACTATACATTATACTTAGTCAAAGAAGAAACTTTTTAGATAACAAATTTATATCTTTTTAGAATAAGAAAAAACCAATCAAATTAGTGACACAAAATTTGTTAATAAAAGACTAATTAACTTAATCTAAATTGATTTATGCTTATGTATGACTTTTTTAATGAATTAAGACAATTTATATATATATATATTTTTTAAAAACCAATTAAATTGCAGACTCAATTGCCAACAATAGCAAAATTTATATATTTAAAAATAATAATGGTCATTTAGCAGTAGGCACAAGTGCCTACCAATCAGCACGCCTACATTTTTGTTAAGTGTTAAAATAATTGCAAACATTAACAACTATGTAAATAGAATTGAATACATGTAGCGTTCGCTGGGAATCGATTTTGTCGACGCGGGAATGTTCTCCCCCAGGTTCCACATATATCGAATGATTGGGGACTGGTTCGTGAATCTGTAAATTGAGTTGACATTGGTGATAAATTTGATTGAAACATATGATGTAGACACTATATAGCCCGGCAATTTAATAGCAGTTCGAATTTTGATTTCCGGATGACGCTAGTCACTATAAAAATATTTTTGATTTTTGTAATCGCGGGAACGACCTCCACGAGGTTCCACATTCTTAATTAATAGTCTGGTTTATTGAAGCACGTTTCAGATATTCTACTGATAAGAGGAGGTAATACACCTGATCTTAGAATTGGAGCATATGATTTCAACATCGGAGGTGATGAATGCTTTCCAACTTTTAGTGTAAAACAAATATTTAATCTGTCATGGAGATGAATAACAAGTGCAGTCTTTATGACTAGGCCAAATATAGAATTCTTACAGCTAATAAAACTAAAAAAGGTGTATATGTATGTGTACATTTATGGTTTTCAATCCTAAATTCGTGATTGTGATTGTTAAATGTTTGACTTTGCTATTAAATTTTGATTTGAATATATTGTACCTGACCAAGTTGAAATGTGTTGTTTGTAATTTCTAATTTGCAATTTGAGTCGGAGAAGAGGTAGGAAATTATGGGTGGCTTGCAGGGCTTGCAGTATGCTCAAACTTTCCACAGTCGATTGGAGGAGAAAAAGGAAGATGTAATGGGCTGCTTGCTGGGATTACAATATGTTCAAAGTTTTCAGGGCTTACAAAATGTTCAGAGTTTCCATGGTCGATTGGAGGACAAGAGGAAGAAGGAAACAATGGGCTGCTTGCAGGGCTTACAGTATGTTCAAAGTTTTAAGGGCTTACAATATGCTCAAAGTTGTCATGGTCAATCAGAGGAGAAGAGGAAGAAGGAAATAATGGGCTGCTTTCAGCGTTTACAGTTTGTTCAAAGTTTTCAGGGTTTACAATATGTTCAAAGTTTCCAAAGTCGATTGAATGAGAAGAGGAAGGAGGAAATAATGCCCTGCTTGCAGGGCTTACAATATGCTCAAAATTTCCAGAGTAAATTGGAGGGGAAGAAAAATAAAGAAATAATGGGTGGCTTGCAGGGTTTACAGTATACTCAAAGTTTCCAGGGTCAATCAGAAGAGAAGGAAAGAATGGGAAGCTTGCAAGGTTTACGAAAAGTTCAAAGTTTTCAGGATCGATCTGAGAAGAGGAAGAAAGAAATAATGGGCAGTTTACAGGACTTACAAAAACCTCAAAGTTTCCAGAGTCAATTGGAGGGGAAGAGAAAGAAGGAAATAATGGGCAGTTTGCAGGGCTTACAAAAAGCTCAAAGCTTTCAGGATCGATCAGAGGAGAAGAGGAAGAAGGAAATAATGGGCGGTTTGAAGAGTTTACAAAAGGCTCAAAGTTTCCAGGATCGATCACAGGAGAAGAGGAAGAAGGAAACGACGGGCACCTTGCAGGGCTTACAAAAAGCTCAAAATTTTCCTGATGGATCAGAAGAGATGAAAGAAATAATGAGCAGTTTGCAAAGCTCAAAATATTCTGAAAGTTTCCGTTGTCCATCTGAGGAAAAGAGGAAGATGGAAATAATAGGTGGCTTGCAGGAAATAATAGGTGGCTTGCAGGGTTCACAGTTTTCTCTAAGTTTTCACTTTCCATCTGTAGAGAAGAAGAAGAAAGAAAGAATGAGCGGATTGCAGGGTTCACACTATGCTCAAGATTTCCATGGTCAATCGGAGAAGAATAATGAAGAAAAGGGTAGTTTGCAGGGCTCAGAGAATGCTTTAAGTTTCCACGGTCGATCAGAGGAGAACCTGAAGGAGGAAATAATAGGCCGCTTTCAACGCTTACAGTATTCTCAAAGTTTCCACGGTCGATCGGAGGAGAAGGGGAAGAAGGAAACAAAGAGAGGCTTGCAGGGCTTACAGTTTGCTCTAAGTTTCCAGGATCGGTCTTCCTCGTCGACAATATACCCTGCAATTGATGCCAACTCGGAGCACGAGACCTTGGAAACCTATCTCTGCGCGGAGCTCCAGCGGCTGCAGGGGTTTGAGAACTATGTGAGCGCCGGCTGGCTCCGGCAGGCGCTGGACGTGTGCCTGTCGATGCATAGAGAGCTCCAAGAAAATTTTCCCCAAATCCAACAGGCAGTCCTGCGGAAGAATTCAAAGTGGATGGACGAAATCCTCGATGATACCGTGAAGCTCCTCGACGTATGCAACGCTCTGCGTGACAAAATGAGCGATATCAAGCAGTGCCAGGAAAAGCTTCACCTTGTGCTTCATTGCTTTAATGGCCCCATCGGCGCCTGGCAGCTAGTCAGGGCTCGAAAGTCCCTCAGCAGTTTCAACGAGTCGTTGGCCAAAGCTCATAGCAAATCTCGGCTGGAGAATTGCAGTTCCATGTTGCGGCGCATTGGCGAAAAGCGGGTGGCTCCCTCTGCAGGAGCGGACTTAGTGGAACCGATCCACGCAGTCAACGGTCTTACGGTCTTCGTCTGTGGCCTTCTCACCATCGCCCTTTCAACCAAATCGAGGCGCTCCCTGCCGCTGCCCTGCGCCGGGCACTCCGCCTGGGCTTGCGCCCTTCAAACCCTTCACTTTAAAGTAAAGAAAGAGCTCGAAAGGCGTAGAATCAAAGGCGCTGGCCGCGTTTTGCTGGACGAGCTGCATGCCGTGGAATCATCTTCCCGGGCTGTGTATCATCTGCTAGTAAATAGCAAGTCAGTCCCACTAGACGAAGGGCAGGATATGGAATTGAGGCAGTCGATGGTATGTTTAAAGAATTGCATCGCAGAATTGGAAGATGGCATGGCTCCCTTAGAAATTCAGATTAACGAACTGTTTAGAGTTGTTGTAGCCAACCGGATGGCTCTGCTGGATGCCCTCAGTTATTCGTAGGATTTAAAACTAGGGTTTTTACGAAAATGAAGTCTTGTACTAAGTTGAGATCCCTGCGCGGATCAGAGGAAAAGCGGAAAATTCAATCATGGCCGGTTTACTGTATATGAGTATAAAATTAAATGGTTTGCCAAATTATCGTATATCTGAACGTGGTTTTAGGTCCACTGTTTTCGTTATACTGCATTTCTATTGCTGTTATATTCAAACATGCATGGTATCTTTTGGTTACAGTAACTGCAAATGATTCACAGGACCCGATAATGCTCATTCAATGTTATTGTTGGGTTTCTTTGTTCGAGGGTTGTACCAGAATTCAACATACAAATGGAATTGTTTTCCAAGGTACATTTCTCTATTATTTTTAGTGATCAGTATATCTTTAATAGTTTTTCTGCCATCTTATTTCATTCATCCGTATGGTGGATCAAAATTCAAATATTGATTTCTACTCTATTTGTAGAGATGGTCACAACAATGCCATTTCACATCGACATGGGCGTTAATTGTCGTCGACCTGCCAATGTATTTGAAATTACGTGATAAGTAGAAATATTTAAAATTTTATTTTATGTTGGTAACAAGTTTTGTAAAAGTATAATTATACAAATATGAAATGATTATTTCTTTCAGCTTACCTATGGTCTGTTAATGTTAATATCTTTCAGCTACTTGTTGGTAATTCTTATTTTTTCTAAATTGCTTTGATTCAATAAAAAAATAAAAATTCAAAATGTTGTATAATTATATTTTTAAATTTATTATGTTTAGTGTATAACTATAAATATTTATAACAATTGTCTTCAAAAAAATGGCAGAGCACGAGCGCAAGCACGAGCGGGAAAAGAAGGATTTTGAAAAATCGGGCGTTGGAGATGGAGGCGGAGCAAGTTCTGAGAAATCGCAGGTGGGATCGATGCTTGTTTCGAGTAAGAAGAAAGGTGAGGATGATCCGGAAGAGGCGGATTCCAAAAACAAAATTTTGGTGGACCCGGGAGGAGAGGATATTCCGACTGCTAAATTTGTGGGTTCCCCTGACGGTCAAAAAAGTGAAAAATCTAAAGGCATGGTGGGGACCGCTGGTGAAAATGGAGGCAATCATAAACCTTGGGCTTCTCTGTTTGGGGTTAAACCAAATGGAAAGTCAACATTCCCTCTAGTACAAAATATCTCTGTCCTTGAGAAAGGTAAGTTTCTTGATCTGTTAATTGATCATAACATTGCTTTAATGGAAAGAACCCTGGTGGGTAAATTTATGGGCCCTAGACCAAATATTGAAGTGGTTAGGGAGTTCATCAAAAATAAATGGAGAACTTATGGAAAAGTTTCAGTGGTGGCGCTCCCAAAGGGATTTTTTGCTTTTGAATTCACCTACAGGGAGGATATCTTGGCTGTAAGAAGTGGCAGTCCATGGGTAATAGGGAAATCCTCCCTGGCTCTTAAAAAATGGACTTCGAATATGGACTTATCAGATTCTATCTTTGAGAATGTCCCAGTGTCGGTAAGACTCCCGGGTCTCCCCCTAGAGTATTGGAACGAAGATGTCTTTTATGGCATTGTGAACTCTTTAGGAGAGCTTCTTTCTATTGACTCTATGACAACAGCTAGAAAGAGGTTGATATTTGCAAGAATATGTGTGGGGGTCTCTCAGGATGTTGACCTTCCTTCTTCAGTTGAGATTCTTTCAAACCTGGGCTCCTGGTTGCAGGCTATTGAGTCTGAAACTATTCCTTTTGCTTGCTTCAAATGTAGAAAATCTGGGCACTGGGCTAAGAAATGTCCTTTAAATGCCATCAAAGAAAAGGAGAAGCTAGCTGGAACTTCTAAATCTATATGGAGAAAGAAATCAGAAGGGGAATGCTTAGAGAATAAAGAGTCTAATGTTCATAGTATCTTAAAAGAGGCTGGTTGTGAAATGGGGACTAAGTGTGTGGCTTCTCAGGAACCCCAACGTAAGGAATCTGAGGACACCTTGATAACTAAGGAAAAAGGAGCAAGTGTGGGGCAGGCAGTTGGTGAAGAAAAGAAGAGTTAGGATGTAGGTCCTTTCTTTCTAGAGACGAGCCCAGCTGGGAATATTGATGGGAATATGGGCTTGGAGGACATACCTATCCAAGGTCTATCTTTGGAACTTGATATTCCTCTTATGCTCCCTTCCTCTGAAGGTTATATCCCTTCGGGTGTAGATCCCTTAGCGGTTTCTATATCCCCAGAATTGGTAAAGGACTACTATGATAATCAGTGCCAAGCTACTGAACTTTCTAGTGATAACTCAACCTATCATCTGAACAGCCTCATGGACACATTACCCTGGGAGCAAAGACTTCTATCTGACAAGGAGTGGGAATCTAGTAAAGAGATGGAAAGTCAAGAAGATATTGATAGAGAGGAGGTTTTATCTAAGAAAAAGAAGAAAAAAGATAAACAAATGAATACTCCAAGTGGTATCTCTACTAGGTCAGGAGCCAAGGTAGACTGTGAAGCAACAAAGAACTCTTGAGGAAAAAGATCTATTAAATGGATAAGAGAGCATAATAGTTTTCAGGATATTGCGGATGGCTTTCAAAAAACCATCCTGGAGTTTCTCCACTCCCCTAGAAAATCATGAAGATCATGTCATGGAATATAAGGGGACTTAATAATCCCCATAAGCAGGATGTTCTGCACAATTTTGTTAGAGATCATAAGCTAGATATTCTCCTTATTCAGGAAACTAAAATGTCGAAGGAAAAAGTGGAAAAGATAAAATTGTTTCAGTATTGTAGCATACATGGCAATAACTCAAATGGTGTTTCAAGAGGTATTGCCACTTTCTGGAATAGTCACATTATCAAAGGGGATCCGATTTTGGAAGGATTGAACCACATTGCTACTAGATTCACCCACATTAGGGATAATTTTAGTTGGATTCAATCAAATATCTATGCTCCCAATGGAAAAGGTGCCAAAAAATCTTTCTAGATGGATCTGGTCGCTTTTCGAAGGATTTTTAACAGCAACTCTTGGGTTGTCATGGGAGACTTTAATACTCCCCTACTGAACGAAGAAAATTTTGGAGGATTCCAAACCAATGTGGAAAGTAAGGAGGATCTTCAGAACTTTATCAATAATCAAGAGTTGATTGATCTAGATTTGCAAGGTGCTTCCTATACTTGGTTGAATCGCAGAAATGGTATGGATCTGATCCAGGTTAGATTAGATAGAACTTTAATTTCTGATCAATGGTTCTTAAACTATTATTGTTCTCTTAAATCCCTTTCAAGGATTGGATCTGACCACTTTCCCATAAGTTTTGTTGCGGATCCTTTAAAGATAAAGAAAAACACCCCCTTCAGATTAGAAAAAATGTGGCTTTCCCATCCTCTTTTTAAAGAGGAAATTAGGAAATGGTGGAACATTAATATCTCTGGGATAGCTATGTTTAGAGTTGCCAAAAAATTTAGTGAAGTTAAATTCAATTTTAAAAAATGGAAAAAAGAGTCTTTTGGTAACATTTTTAGGATTAAATTTGATCTTCAAATGGAGTTGGGGGAGATCCAAAATAAAATCCAGAAGGAAGGATACTTGAATGATATTAAGGAAAAAGAGAATGAGCTCCTTATTAAGATGCACGACATCATCTCTAAAGAAGAGGAGTTTTGGAGACAAAGATCTAGAGCATTATGGTTATCTGTTGGTGACAAAAATACTAGGTACTTTCACTTGTCTGCCTCAAAACACAGGGCGGTTAACAAAATTTCTCTTATTGAAGCTAATGGAAACCAGTTTAAGGAGGAGGATATTAGAAGGCAAGCTGTTATTTTCTTCAAAAATCTTCTATCTAAGAATGAGGAAATTAACCAAAATGATCAGAATCATTTGATAGATGCTATACCTAATGTGGTTGATCTAGAAGATAATTCTAAGCTAACTGTTATTCCCTCTAGTGAGGAAGTTAGGAAGGTTGTCTTCTCCTTTGAAAGGAGTAAAGCTTCGGGTCCTGATGGGTTTCCTATGTTCTTCTTTCAATGGTTCTGGGAGATTGTTGGAGAGGATGTGGTGAATGTTGTTAAAGAATTTTTTGGGTCCAGAAGTCTCCTAAAAGAGTTAAATGCTACTTTTCTAGTCCTTATTCCCAAGAAACCTGGAGTGGTGGACATTGATGCTTTCAAACCCATTAGCCTCTGTAACTCTATCTACAAAATCATCTTGAAGGTTATGACTTCCAGATTTCTATTACTATTGCCTACACTGATATCACCTCAACATAATGGATTTGTCCCTGGCAGATAGATCCTTGATTCAATAGTCACAGTGCATGAGAATATCCACTCCCTGGTGGAGTCAAAGACTAAAGGATTCCTCTTAAAGCTTGATATATCAAAAGCCTATGATAGAGTGGACTGGAAATTCTTGTTTAAAATTTTTAAGGTGTTTGGGTTCAGTAATAGGGTTCTTCAGTTGGTGGAGCAGCTTGTGTCTACTGCTTCAATCTCTATCATGGTTAATGGCTCTCCCTCAATTTTCTTTCAAAGCTCCAAAGGACTAAGATAGGGAGATCCTATTTCTCCTATTTTATTGACTATTATGGTTGAAAGTCTAGGGAAAATTTTAAAAAGGCTGATAGATCAAAGATCCCTCGTTGGTCTTAAACTGTCTTCTAGCAATTTGATATGTTCTCATCAACAATTTGTTGATGATACCATGCTCTTAGGCAAATCTACTATTTCAGAGGGAAATATTTTGAAAAATTTGTTGGATGCGTATGGGAGGGCGTCTGGCCAGCTGATCAACAAACAAAAAAGCTCTCTTCTTCTTTAATACTCCTGAACATAGACAGAATAAAATTGTCAAAATCCTAGGTTGCAGGGTGGAGTCTTTACCTGCCACCTATCTAGGTTTACCTTTAAGCCTGAAACCCCCGAAGTCCTTTTGGATTTCATTGGTTGAGAGGTTTAGCAAGAAGCTTGTTGGATGGAGAGGAGCTCTTCTAAGTTAAGCTGGTAAATTACAGCTCCTCAAAGCTACTCTTCAGAATCTTCTGATTTATGCTTTAAGTCTTTTTAAAATCCCTGCCAAGCTTGCAGATGTTATTGAAAAGATTCAAAAAAGATTTCTTTGGTTGGGTGTTGAAGAAAGAAAAAGGTTTCCTTTAATAGGGTGGGATTTAGTGTGCAGACCTAAAAAGGTCGGGGGTTTAGGTCTTAGAAAAATCAGAATGATTAACAAGACTCTTCTTGCTAAAAACATTTGGAGACTATTTTTGTCCTTAGGGGAATGGACTAAAATTCTAATAAGCAAATATATGGAGAATAACAGATCTCTTATGATCATGATGGAATCCCATCTTCTACCCAAAGGTTCAACCTATTGGAATAATTAGATTGGTAGTAGAAAAGTGGTAGAAATAGGAGTGGGTTGGCAAGTCAAGGGTGGAAATCAAACAAGATTCTGGGATGATAGATGGTTGTTCAAGGAGCCCCTTGCCAAAATTGAACCTTTTTGCCGGTGGGATGAGATTTGCAAAGCTCTTTTTGGCTCGTATATTAAAGATTATTGGAAGAATGGAAAATGGGTGGATCTGTGTCAAGTTAGTTAGGTTCTTGCTCCTGTTCAATCCTCCCTACTGGCTATCAGACTTTTCCATGGTCAGACAGAAGACTATCTTGTTTGGAAAGATGAACCCTCGGGTAACTACTCTGTTTCGTCAGCATTTTCTAGGCTGTCTTCTTCCCAGGTTCCCACCCCTTTCTGGTCGAATGCTTGGATCAAACAACTCTTACCTAAAGTTAACATTTCTTTTGGATCCTTCTTCAAAACAAAGTTCTCACGGTTGATAATCTCTACAAGCAAGGCTTTCAAATACCCAATAGATGTTATCTCTGCAAGATGGAGGCAGAGTCAGTTTGTCATTTGTTTCTTCATTGTTCGTTTGTTGCCTCAATATGGGAAAAACTTCTCTGTTGCTGGCAATTATCTTGGGTGTTCCCCTTGTCAATTGAAGACTTTTTCATCCAATGGAAAGCCCCTACTCACAACCCAGCACTACGGAAGCTATGGGATTTTTCCTTCCCTCATGTTGCTTGGGGACTTTGGAAAGAATGAAACAACAAAATTTACAAGGATAAGGAATCTTTGAAGGTTATGTGTTTGATAAAATAATTAGATTAATGAAAGAAAACTTCGATGCAATCCCCCAGAAGGATTGTAATCTCGAGAATGTGGCTTGTTCTTCTTATGATCTAATGATTGTTAAGGAATGGAAAATTAGTTATGATATTTCTTGTGCTCCTAAACATGCTAAGAAGGATAGGGAGGGTGTTTTCTAGACTTTTCCACCTAACGGTTGGATCAAAGCCAACTTTGATGGGGCGGAAAAAGGAAATCCTGGAGCGGCGGGATGTGGCGGAGTTATAAGGGATTCTTTTGGCAATTTTCTAGGTGCGATTGCTACCCCCCTTGGCTAACAAACCAATCATTTGGCTGAGGCTGTTGGAGCTTTTCATGTAATAAATTTGGCTCATAGTCTGAGTTTTAAAAACCTTTGGCTTGAAGGGGATTCAAAAGTTATTATTGAATGTCTTCTAGGTAGGTCCCCCCCCTCGTGGACCATAAAGTCTTGGATTGATGATGCTATTTTGACCTTAGCTAAGTTTGATAATATAAAGATATCCCATGCCTATAGAGAATCCAATGTTGTGGCAGAATTTTTTGCGAATGAAGGGGTTAAAATTAAAGGACAGCGCACATGGTTGAATATCAGTGATTTAGGTGTTGATGTCCAAGCCTTATTGAACTATGATGCTTCACATGGGAAAGATGTGTGTCACCTCAATCATGATGATAGAATGGGGTATATACACCACTATCATTATATTGCATGGGGCCGAGCTAATTAGCTTGTCTTGTAAGTTTGTTCGGCATTCTTTGTGGGTTCATAGGCTTGGCGGGACCATTTTGCACCAATATTGTGTCTATGTTTACAATTGCATTATTGTGCTTGCTAAAACGGGAGGAGAAAGAAAAAGAGTGGAGCTGGAAAACTTCGAGATGCACACAAGAAACACTAAAGTGTGCAAAAAAGTTAAAAGTGGCTCGGGTTTACTCCCTTTTCTAGAGAAACTCCATGGGTCTAATCAGGTAGCTACAAAGTTTTTTGAAAAAAATTGGAACAATGGTGAAATAACCCTTTTTTGTAGGAAATTTAAGCTTGATGAAAATATCATTGCTGAAGTGACTGGTATGCCCACAAAAGGACATAAATTTTTCTGGGACAGGAAATTCTCTGATGAAGTGGTGGTTAGATTTTCAAAGAAAGACAAGGAAAAATTGAAACTTGTGAAATTTTCCAATAGTTACATCGAGGCTGACTCCATTAAATCTCTCTGGAGAAATTTTTTTTGCATCATTATGGAGGGTGATCCCATAATAGTGGTTTACAATTTTTGGCCAAAGTGGACACTAAAATTATTATTTTTAACTAAATCCTCACATTCAGGCACCTATAGCGGCTAAACTGTGAGGAATTTGAAGATGATGCAAACTAGAGTCTCGTCACATTTTGTTTGTAGATTCTAAAAATATTTTTTTCAAAATTTTTGGAATCAGATTGCACTTTTTTTCCATCTCCCACAAAAACTGGTTTTTTTCAAAAACCAACATTTTTAAAAAGTGATGCACACCGTATAACGCATAACTTTTTTTCCATGAAGGATAAAATTCTAATTCTTTGAATTTAGATTTTAACTCCAATATCTAGTGCTTCCACTTGGTTAGATAGTTTTTAATTGAATATTTTTCTTTAATCAAGTTTCAAAGTCAAACCAATTACAATTGACATAGCGCCACCATATAACGCGTAACTTTTTGTATATATCGAAATTCAATTTTTTTTTCATTGGATCAAGGAATTCAGTATCTAGTGCACTCATATTTTTCAATTTTTTTTTATAATCTACTATTTTTCCACATGTTTAGAACATAGACCTTTATTTTCGGTGAAGAACCTATGCTTAATAAAACTAAAAAAACAAATACATAATAAAATCAAAACATACAAAAATTATATTCATTGGATAGGTCATTCCGAGGACTATCTGATTCCAGAAGGGTTTCTGAAGACTTCTCCATTTTCATCCTCAACCCGAGCTCCAAAGCATAAAAAAATAGACTTTTTTTGTGTCTTAGGAGGGGGATGAGGGGCAAGGGGGTTCAAATGTACCCCTAGGGGTTCAAGCGAACCCCTAGAGGTTCACTTGAACTAGGGTTCGACCGAACCTCTTCAACAGGGTTCGCTTGAACCCCCTTTGCTATGCATTTTTTTTATTTTTTGGCGGCCAAAATTTAAAGGGGTTTGCTTGAACACTGGTTCGAGCAAACCCCTAATGCGTTCGGTCAAACCATTAGGTTCGTACGAACCCCCAAAATCACTTTTTTTGCTTTGGGGTCATTTTTTGTGAGTTTTCCTTCCTCACTTGAATTGTAAACCACTATTGTGGCTTCATCCTGGAGTATATCACCTTGGATGGACGGTTCACTAGGGTCTACAACTACCATTTTTCCTTGCTCAATCATTTTTGCTATAAGGTTAGGGTTTCTCTCCCCTACTACTTACGTTGTTCCTTAAGAAATAGTCTGGAAGACCATAAGAAAAACCCTAAAAGATATCCTATATTACATACTAGTCTGATAAGATTAATTTTTTAACATTTCCAAAAAATGTCAGTCCTTGCTAACTCGGATGCCTCTTCGGCTTCTAAGGATGATGACACTGAACCTAGTTGTTCGGGGAATAAACCTAATTTGAATCCGGTAAGGACAAATATGGACCCTCCCATTGTCCAGACTGGCAAGAAAACCCAACTCCGTAATCCCCAACCTATTATAGTCTACCTTGCTTCTGAGCCTGGAAGTTCTACCCCCAAAGCCAAAGGCACCGGAAAGAAATCCCCTGTTAAAAACCTTGTTCCTTACTCTGAAGATATTCCTGATTCTGAGGAACCTGGTGGAAATAACAACTCTTCCTATTTTGTCCCATCGACTGACATAGATGGTAGAAATGGGTCCCCCGGAGCCTCTGACCCTGCTAAAAATTGCCTCAATCTTGATAGGGAACCTACAACTGATTTTTTGGGCATAGCTAGGAATAATTTTGTGGACCACTTCAAAATGTCAAAATGGGTCTTTCATGAAATTATTGACCTGAAAATCAAAAACTGGCCCCTCCAGAGTAAATTGGAAGAAGTGGAAGCTAAGGTTTCTACGTTGTGCAAGAAGGATGAAGAGCGTAATGAGAACACTGCTAATAAGGAGATCCAGGACAATGCGGGTAAGGAAAGAAGGATAGAAATTGACTTTGAAAAAATAAAAAATGTTGTGAAGATAATCACTGAACAAAATAATAGAATGGCAAGACATAATTCTATCATTATCAACACAATGACTGAAAAACTAGATAAAGCTCAATAGGGGTCCTTGTTTGTTGATTTGGAAGAAGTTAAAGATAAAAAATAGGAAGGGGACATAGGAATTTCGAAGAGAAAAAGGGCTAATCTAAAAAGGAAGGCACTCCCTACACCACAAATAATTCAAACTTTCAAGAAGGGAGTCCAAGATATGCAGGATCTGGAGGCTGAGACTGAGAAAGTTTTGAAGACTCTAGATTAGTTGTTGCTGGTTTTTTGGTCTGCGCCTCGGCTGGCTTTTTGGTGGTCCTTT
Organism: Sequoia sempervirens; assembly: GCA_007258455.2. NCBI lineage: Eukaryota > Viridiplantae > Streptophyta > Pinopsida > Cupressales > Cupressaceae > Sequoia > Sequoia sempervirens. Next base: position 195,767,566 of record VDFB02000007.1, read on the forward strand.
TTGGCTTTTTTTGGCTGGCTGTTATTTTTTCAAGGTTTTTCTTTCTTTGCAGCTTGTTTAATTCGGAGGAATTTTTTGTCCTTTCCTATTTTTTGTTGTAAACTTTGTGGTTTCAGGTCCCTGTAAAACCCATTTTTTCCTTTATCAAAAACAATTGTGATTATTTAAGTCTTGTTATTAGCTTGTATTATAAACAAATAGTTATAGATATTTAATATTCTTTCATGTTCTTAATTTTGTATAATTATATGTATAATTTTAGAGAATAAGGTATAGACTTTTATCTATGTTTTATCATTCATCTAAATATGTATTGAGGTAATGTTAACCTTAAAACATCATAATTATGTTTTACCTTATATACGATGAATATAGGGTCAATGCTATACGATCCAATAGTGAGTTTTATTTGAATGTAAAAATGCATCTTTTAATAGTTGATGTGAACCATTATTTAGCTAACTATATTAATATAGTCAGTTAAGTAAGGGTTCATAGCCCATATTCATATATTATGAGCAGTTGTATCATATCATGTACGATATAATCTATTGAATATCATATTTACCTTCTTATTATCACCTACAAACATAAAAAAAAGTTGTTAAGAGTTTTACCTTGTAATAAACAGTAGTAGTATGTACAAGTTTTCAAAGAGAAATAGAAAACAACAATCATTGAACAGTATTAACCATAAATAAATTTATACATAGTTTTATTTATGGTTGAAATATTATGAGTCTAAGTATATTTCATTCAACCATAAAGTAGTTGAGACTATTTAATCTTAATAGTCCTTAAAAAAGACTCTATGTGGACTTGAATGTAACAAGTTTGAATATTATATTATTCATACTAAAATCAATGAATTGGCTTTTATACAAATGAATATGGGTTTAATAACTTGATTGTGTTTAGGATTTTAATTTGTTTATAAAGTAAAATACATTCTATATTGAGTTATGACCATATTTAGGTATGTTCCTAGTCTTATGCAAAAGCATATATGTTTTGAGACTATGGTTAGTTTCCAACATATTAAAGATGAATGGTAGTATTCTTTTAATACTTGAATAGATTATAGAATCAAATATTTTCAATATTTTTTTTCTATTGAGGATGTGATTTCTGATTTTGACAAATTAATAACTCAATCTTTAAAGTGTAATACAGATACATACATATATGTATTTATGTATCTATGTCTATAATGTTTTGTATGAAATTTGAGTTAAGTACTATTATAACAAATGTTCCTTAAAAAATATGCATTTGTAAGGAAAAATATAGACTTTTCTTTTCATGATGTTGTTGTTTAATCAAATCATGTTAAAAATTTGTTGTGTTTTAGATAGTAAAACTTATTTTATTTGCAATATTTTATGAGTTAGATAAATATGTTGTTACTATAAAGTATCTACATGGGTATAAAGTTGTTTTCTATTAATAATACTAAGATGGAGGTATGTGAACAATGAAACACATATCAATAAGGAATGTGATATTGTATTATGAAAAATTTGGTCAAAGTAATGCAAATTTTTTTTGTATTATCTATTCACAATCTCTAATAGGTTGCATGTCAGTCATAATTATAACACTTAGCTATATGGTATCTAGAGTTGTATGGCGGAATGTATGTGATAGATTCAATACACCAAACTAGTTCTTGGATGAAATGATATAATTGTATATCTATTTATCTACTACCCTCGTGAAGGGTAGGGCCACTTTAAGTTGGAAAGTGTGTAGAGGACTACTAGTCTATGGTTGGAGGAAAATAACCTAGATGATGTTCTCCCTCTTGTAGTTGAAATAATGCCAAAGGTTTGATCATATAGAGATGTTTTGTATTTCTCATGTTAAATTAAAAAAATTATAAAATTATGTGTTGGAATTGTATTCCTTTTTATTGGCAATTCTCTTGTACAAGTTGGTAAATTGTTAAATTGAATTATGTAAGAATGCACCATAAGTGGTAATTTTTTTTTAAAGAAAATATTCCTATTTTTATTGATGATGTTTTTTTTACTTTATTATTTTTTAAATTATCATTGAATTCATTAATTGAATATATGAATATTCTTGGATTAAAAAATTAGGAATTTCAACAATCTTTTTTAGAACAAACTATCATTCATTACAATCATGTAAACCTTGCATATAAAAAAATTATACCAAAGACAAGAAATAGTAGACTCCTAATTATATCTCAAGTAAAAAGAGTACCAAGGCTAGGATATATTATATTTATCATGTTTTATGTACTTTATTATTGTTAAAATTATCATTGAATTCATTAGATTTAGTATATGAACATTCTCAAATTAAAAAATTATGAATTTAAGCAAAAAAAAATTAGAACAAACTATCGTTCATTACAATCATTTACACCTTGCATATAAAATTAACACTTGAACCTTTAGGGGTGTAAGAATATGTCAATGGGAAATTTAAGGGAGCTTGTAAATTTATTGTTTATTTATTAGTGGAATATAATATTTATTAATAACTAATAAAAATATATATTTATTTTTATTGGAGTAAATTAATTAATATTTACTCTAGTGCTTAATGCAAACTTAGGAAAATATCGTCTAGTTCTGATTGCGAGTGCTATTACTTTAATTATGCATTTCAATTAGTCAATTGCTTTACTCTTTGTGTTGCATACAAGATAATGACACTTAACTGATTCATGCATTATGTTATCTCACTCATGTCTCAGTCAGAACTACATCATTTAGGGTCTCATGTTGAGTTCGCTTGAGTCTAAATAAGGATATTCAATCCTTCATTGTGGTCATTCAATAATCAATAATCATTATTGTTTCACATATTTTGCTATGTAATTTTCTCAAATTTGTGTGTGACAGGCTTTCTTCAGAATATCATCCAAGGCTTGTGGGATCCTAATCATGGATTCTTTCATGGTATTAGAGCTCTAGATCTGAAGATCCTTGTTTTCTTTTTTGAGGAACTTTTTGCAAGCCAAGGTGAACATTATTGTATTTTATTGATGTCATTTTTGTGTACAACCAACTGCAGGACAATGGTTAGGTATTTCTAGAGCATCTCAGGGCACTGTTTGGAACCAACCTGTAGAACAACTCACATCAAAAAAGAATTTGACCCCACCCATGTAGATTTGCATCTACAGCCTCAGACTATTTTCATTTGCAGCCTCACATGACAAATGGTCAAATTCATTTAGCCTCTTTGAGATAGCCGACCTACACAAGTTGCGCCCATTTTGTTTTGATTCTGCCTTGTGAAGGTTCATGAAGTCTTTTTTGCAGGTTGTGGGTGCTTAGTTGTGCAACTTGTAATCAACGACAATTTGTAGAAATTGAATTTTTTTGTAGACCTTTGCATTGCTCGAAGGCACAGAGATTTTTGCTATTTTTTTCCCCTGACAGGTGTGATATTCTCCAATAAAATGGAAATTGGAGGCTATGATTTATTTTTGGAGGTGTGACTATGCCCATTTGGTGCACGATCCACAATTTGGAGGCTTGACTTGAAATTTTGGAGGCCTTGTTTGGTCACTTCACCTACAGTTTCATCCCTTGCACTGGCAATTGTAGGCTTTGGCAAGTATCGAAGTGTTTGGAATTTTGAATTTTTGTTTGAGGTGGGCTTCTAATCTCCAGCAGGCATGTGAAGTAGCATGAAGAGGGCGTGATATCTTGCTTTATGGCAATGAATCCATCATTTTGTAGGTTGTGCCTCATTACCTTTTGTTTGATTTCCATTTGCTAGTCAATTTACATTAATTGATTAGTATTGACCCCACCCAAGCATGAACGATGGAGGCAGATGTAAACCTTTGCTTTTAGATGCATGCATGTTTTGTTCCCTATTTTTTTGCATGCTCCTTGCTTTCTTCCTTGTCAATTTTTTAAAAATTGTACGTTCTTTGTGAGCACCACATGATAAAGATATGGGAAAATTTGGAGCTTTGTAAAAATTGAACTTATATAAAGTTCCATATGGGGGTTTCTACTTAAAGAATCTAGTATAGGTTTCTTTCATTTTTCTTTTGAATAAACAAACTAAGAATATTAAAAGTTGCTAATTAAATGTCAAGCTCCACACTGTTCCTCCAATAGGTAGCCAAAAGTGTTCTTTTGTTCTAAGTTCCTAATTTCATGAGCTTCTAGAGTTGCATCCCCGTGTGCTTCTAGAATTTCTTTCTACTAGGAAAATATTAAGCATTGGATAAGAAATGGCATCATCCCAACCAGAGGGCATCTTTGCAGTTCTTCAGTAGATGTAGCTTTCTTCTTTAGTTTGAATAAATTGTTAGGAGCTTTTCCACCTGAATTTTCTCCTTTCCTCTTTGTTGATAGCCACATCATCGTTGTTGGCCCACCATCTTCATCACCTTTGCATGTAGTGCCTCTCTGTCAGTGTTGTTCATGTGTTGCTTACCAACTTGTTGGTGAATTCAGGAGTTGATTGGTGGGTGATCCCACAATAGTGGTTTACAATTTTTGGCCAAACTAGACACTAAAATTATTATTTTTAACTAAATCTTCACATTCGGGCACCTATAGTGGTTAAACCGTGAGGAATTTGAAGATGATGTAAACTAGAGTCTCGTCACATTTTGTGTAGATTCTAAAATATTTTTTCAAAATTTTTGGAATTAGATTGCACTTCTTTTTCCATCTCCCACGAAAACTAATTTTTTCATAAAACAACATTTTAAAAAAGTGGCGTGCACCATATAACATAACTTTTTTTCCATGAAGGATAAAATTCTAATTCTTTCAATTTAGATTTGTAATTCCAATATCTAGTGCTTCCACTTGGTTAGATAGTTTTTATTGAATATTTTTCTTTAATATAGTTTCAAAGTCAAACCAATTAAAATTAGACATAGCGACCATATAACGATAACATTTTTTGTATATATCGAAATTCAAATTTTTTTGTTGGATCAATTACTTCAATATCTGGTGCACTCATATTTTTGAAAAAAAAATTGATAATCTCTATTTTTCCACATGTGCAGAACAAAAACCTTCATTGTCGATGAAAAACTTATGTTTAATAAAACTCAAAAAAAATACATAATAAAATCAAAACATATTAAAATTATATTCATTTGATAGCTCGTTTCGAGGACTACCTGATTCCAGTTGGGTTTGTGAATATTCCTCCATTTTCATCCTCAACCTGAGTTCTGAAGTGCCAAAATTTAGGTTTTTTTTGTGTTTCAGGGGGGGTGAGGGATAAGGGGGTTCGTACGAACCCCTTCCCAATGCATTTTTTTTGTTTTTTTGACAGCCAAGATTCAAAGGGGTTCGCTCGAACTAGTAGGTTCGTACGAACCCCCAAAATCACATTTTTTGCCTTGGGGTCATTTTTTGTGAGTTTTTCTTCCTCACTTGAATTGTAAACCACTATTGTGGCTTCACCCTAGTATGTTGTTGAAATGATTTAAATAAATGTTTGATTTGTGTTTTGATTAATTAATACATCACAATAAAAGATTAATTTGATTAAAGGTATTGTGATAAATTAAATAAAAGTAATTGTTAAGTTTAATTAAAAATGTAAATGTAAATAATAAAATAAAATTTAATAGAAAGAGTAATATCGAAAAGAAATCCAAAATAATTAAAATGAAATCTCATGGAAGTGAGTCACTCAAAAAATAACATTACTTGAAATTATGGGCCACTAAGGCCACGAATAAAGAATCTTGGGAACGGTGGGAAAACTGTTTAATTCATTCCATGAATGTGATTTAAGTGTAACTGACAAAAAGAGTGGGTTCCATTAGCTACTGCATTCAATTAAACTCCTACCACCTCTATTTTTAGAGTGATTCTGAAACCATTGCAAGGGAGGGGGCGTCGGTTGGGGAGGGCGGGAAAGTTGGCACTAGGAAAGCATAGGTATTAGGATCCCATCTCTGCATTAGCTCGCGGAATATAAAAACAAGTATTTTATAATAAAAGGATTATCCTTTACCTCAATTATCCAGGAGCCCACAGCCACATTTGACCTAAATCTGCTCTGCTTGTGTGACTACATGTTCCTTGTGGTTACAACAACATTCTCTCTCTCTCTAAAAGTTTTGTTGGCACGAAATGGAGAGCTAGATCTAGAGATGATATGGGACTATTAGAAGGAAAGAAATGAGCTTGGATTTGGAGAGGGCGGCTAGAAGGCAGGGAGGATGCAATCCAATGTTGAAAGTTATGGCTTTCCTCCTGCCGCTTGCTCTCATAGGTAAGTTTCTGAAGCCTTTGCAACAAACCCAATTTGTACAAATACTGAAATCATTGCATTCGATGAGACACTACTCTCTTATAATATGGCATTACTAAGTTCTCTAGGAGTATTTCTGAAACTAATTAGGAATAAATCAAAGTTTAGTTTCGTTTACCACTCTTGGATCAAATTGGTTTTCGAGAACCTCACTGATTCCCTCTACTGCATAAACTATTTTTTGTGAAAATTCTATTGCAGTTACTGATTATTAATCTCCTATCTAATATAAGATTATTTGACTGTCGAAACTTAATTCACAGCAAACATTGAAAAATAACACAACTACAACTTCACTAATAAAAATAGGAACATAAAATATGCAACACAATGAACACGATATTTTTGGACAAATTGTCCATGGAAAAACCCTGAGGGGAAAACCACTGCTACAGATGAGGAATTATATTAAACTTCAACAAATTAAGAAATACAAAACTGCTTGCCTCTTTCTGACAGAGTTCTAACAATCTCCCAATTACTCCTGCTGAGATTCCACCACTGCTATCCCCAACGCTATCACTGCGCCCTTGCTAACACTACAAGACTATTTGCTCTCACTGCAAATGCTTCTCAATTGTGTGTTCTCCAAATGACCCTTGACCTCCTTTTATACTACCCTCGTTGGAAAACCAACGACCGAGATTTAATTTCATCAACGGCTGAGATTAATAACACCCCAACAAACCCTAACCAAATTGGTTGCTAGGTGGCTAAAAGGAAATCAAATAAATTAATAAATAATTGTCTTCACTCTAACCCATAAAAACAATTATTAACTAATTCATACAAATGGATGAACAACTGTCCAAGCTAACAAACTAACACTCCCTCTTAGTGAGGAAGCTGTTCTGCATGACACCCAACTTATCTCTGAAGAAGATGAATTTTGCCTTCCCCAATGCCTTTGTCAGAATGTCTGCTACCTGCTCCTCTGTAGGTATATACTGTAGCTGAGCAATCCCCCGTTGTACACAATCTCTGATGAAATGATACCTGATGTCTATATGCTTGGACCTATCATGAAACACAGGATTCTCAGACAATTTGATGCAACTCTGATTGTCATAGTGTATCACCGTAGTCTCAACTTTCTGACCAAACAAGGCTACCAGCAACTTCCAAAGCCATATCGCCTCACACGTTGCCATGCTAGCTGCTATGTATTCTGCCTCTGCAGAACTCAAAGCCACAGACTTTTGCTTCCTGTTGTACCAAGAGACAACTCCTGATCCCAGGCTAAAGCAACACCCTGAAGTGCTTTTCCTGTCTGCTGTACTGCCTGCCCAATCTGTGTTAGTATAGCCCATCAACCTAATACCATCACCTTGAGTATATTTGATCTCATACTCGATTGTACCATGCAAATACCGCAACACATGCTTTGCCGCTGTCCAATGCACTCTCTTCGGCTCCACCATGAATTGACTAAGAGAGTTTACTGCAAAGGATATATCTGGCCTAGTGTTGACCAAATACATAATAGACCCAATTAACTGTTTGTACAAGGTGGAGTCTACATCCTTCTCCCTGGATGAGTCTACCTTCTTCCAATTAGTGATCATAGGAGTAGACATGTCTCTGCAATCTTCCATCTTGAATCTTCTTAGGATTTCAATGTAGTATCTCCCTTGTCCAAGGAAAATCTCTCCATCTGTCTGCCATACCTCCATGCCTAGAAAGTAGTGCATAAGCCCCAAATCCTTCATCTCGAACTCTGATGCAAGGTCCCTCTTGCACTCTTCGATGAGCCCCAGTGAACCTGTCAGAAACAAGTCATCTACATATAGAACAAGAATGAGAACTTCACCTCCAACCACCAAGTAGTAGAGGTTAACATCTGCCTCACTCTTCACAAAGCCCATTCCCTGCAAGTATCTGTCAATGCGCTCATACCACGCCTTGGGAGCCTACTTGAGTCCATACAAAGCTCTCTTTAATCTACACACGTGGGTTGTATTGTTGTGTGCCACAAATCCTTCTGGTTGTTCTATGTATACATCCTCTTTCAATTCACCATTAAGAAACACCGTCTTGACATCTATTTGATGGATCTTCCATCCCATCTGTGCTACAAGTGAGATCACAGCTCGTATAGAAGTATACCTAGCCACTGGAGCAAATGTCTCCTCATAGTCAATTCCCTCCTTCTGAGAGAACCCCTTGGCCATGGACCTTGCCTTGTATTTCTCGATGCTACCATCTACACCATGTTTAATCTTATAGATCCAACGTGATCCAACCACTGCCCTATCTGTTGGTCTAAGAACAATCTCCCACACATCATTCTGTACTATTGAGGTATATTCCTCAACCATCGCATCTCGCCACACCTGTTGTTGTGCAGCCTTCTGATAGCTGGAAGGCTCATTATCTACCAATTGACTGACTAATGCCACATAGTCATCATACCTGGCTGGTTGTCTCCGCTGTCTATTACTCATCCTAGGAGCTCCCACAAACTCCTGAGTATCCCTTTGTGCCTGTTGGTTCCCGCTACCAACTGAAGAGGATGAAGTATCAACCTCCATGTCTCCTTGATGCATCTCTTGGATCTCCTACATCTATTTCTCCATGCTCTACGAACTCTCAACATCTAAGCTTGTGCTTGTACTAGTAACTGTACTCGAGCTTTGCTGCCCTTGATTTGGTTGCACGATCGTTGGAGCTTTTGCTAGCCGCTCATTCTGATCATCTGCTGGCAAATCTCTAGACCTTCTAAATGCCTTGTCCTCCATGAACTTGACATCACGCCTGACTATAATCCTCCTAGTCCCTAGAATAAATATCCGATATGCCTTTGAGGTTTCACTATACCCCACAAAGTACCCTCTCTCTGCAGTCTGATCTAACTTGGTACGTGTATCCCTTAGAATGTGGCAATATGCCAAACTCCCAAATATCTTGAAGTGGCTGACATCTGGCTTCTTCCCTGAGAATGCCTCCTTTGGTGTCATCTTGCCTAATACCTTATGTGGAACCCTGTTCTGTATGTAGACTATTGTACTGCATGCCTCTACCCATAAGTAACGAGGCATATCCTGGTCATGCAGCATAGCCCTTGTTGCCTCTGCTATAGACCGATTCTTCCTCTTAGCAACCCCATTCTGTTGTGGGTTGTAAGGAACGGTCCACTCTCTCTTGATTCCTTCCTTGGTACAGAACTCCTGGAACTCTTTCCCTTTGTACTCGCCTCCATTGTCTGACCGAAGAACCTTTATCTTCTTGCCTGTCAAATTCTCCACGAGAGCTTTGAACTCTTGGAAGCAACTAAAAACCTCATCCTTGGTTTTCAAGAAGTATATCCAAGTCTTCCTAGAGAAATTATCAATAAAAGTAACAAAGTACTCGTACCCTGTGAGAGACTTCGTCGACATTGGTCCACATATGTCTGAATGTACTAGATCAAGAACACCTTTGGATCTAGTGTCACTCCTTGGAAAAGTTGCTTTCATAAACTTCCCCAACACGCATCCCTTACACACATCATCATGCTCTGTGCTCACCTCTGGAACACCTGTCACTGTCTCACGAAGCAATTTAAGTGCTCCATGATGTATATGGCCCATCCTCCTATGCCATAACTCTCCTTGATCTCTAGAATTACTGTTGCTCATCAATGCCTTGTGAGTATCAAATTGCAACCTATAAAGTCGGTCGCTCCTAACTCCAATAATTGTGGGTGATTTCCAATCCTTGTGCTTGATTAACACATTTTCCCCTCTAAAGAGAACATTGTAACCTTTATCTTGAAGGACGGATACGAAAATCAGATTCATACCCAAGCCTGGCACATGCAACACATCATGAATGGGAATCCACTTGCTATTCTCCCTCTGAAATAGAACAGTCCCTTTCCCAATTGGATTGAGTTTGGACATGTTTCCCATAGAAATCTGTATTTTGATGTCCTCCTCCTTATAACTGGAGAAGTACTCTCTAACTCCTATCATATGAAATGACGCCCCACTGTCTATATACCAAACAACCTGTGAGGTTGAGCTAGCCATATAGGCTATGAGAGCGAACTCATCCTCCATTCTACTAGAGAGCTCATCTGCACTTGCTGAAGCTGCAGTCTGCTTCTTGCCTTTCTTTTCATTCTTCTTCCTTTGTGGGCAATCGCTGACATAGTGGCCAAACTCGTGACAGCCATAGCACTTGACCTTTGATAGGTCCTTCTTCTTCTTCTCACCTTGTGAATTTGATCCTTTGCTTGACCCCTTCTTCGCTTTCCCTTTTCCTGCAAGGGTAACGTTCTCTTGTTCTGCCTCACTTTTTTGACTCTTGCTGCCGGTTCCACTAACAAGACTTAGTCTAAGCTCCTCCTGAGTGAAGTCACTCCAGAGTCGATCCCAACTCGGTAAGGTATCTTGTCCATTGATAACTTGAACAAAGGCATCCCATTGCTTAGTAAACCCATTTAGGGCTATCCGCACTAGCTCGTCATCATCTGGTTTATCTCCAACAGTTGCCAACTCATCCTTGACAAGTTTGAGTCTAGTGAGGTAACTTGTCACATCTTCTCCCTTGTTCATCCAAGTATTCCTCAAATTTTCTCTGAGAATCAGCTTCCAATTAGTGGTAGCATTCTGGTACAGATTCAGAATGGCATCCCACATCTTCTTCATTGTATCTAACTCTGTGACATGTGGAACAATATGGTCCTTGACACCATCAAGAATCAGCCTCCTCACCTTGGCATCTTCCTTCTTATATGTTGTGAGTTGTGTTGCATCCGTAGGTACAGGTACATCACTGGTCACATATTCCTTGATCCCATTATCTTCTAGCAACAAAGAAATTCTGGCTTTCCAAACACCAAAATTTGAGGCTCCATCCAATCTGTCATGATCTCTTAAACCAATTGTGGCCATCTCAAAAGATAAAATCAATAACAATAAAAATAATTTTGAAGAGGTAGAATTGGGTTCTTATAAACCCTCAATTTTCTTATGCTAAGCCTTTTCTAACCTCAACTTAAAACTGATACCATGTGAAAATTCTATTGCAGTTACTGATTATTAATCTCCTATCTAATATAAGATTATTTGACTACCGAAACTTAATTCATAGCAAACATTGAAAAATAACACAACTACAACTTCACTAATAAAAACAAGAACATAAAATATGCAACACAATGAACACGATATTTTTGGACAAATTGTCCGTGGAAAAACCCCGAGGGCAAAACCACTACTGCAGATGAGGAATTATATTAAACTTCAGCAAATTAAGAAATACAAAACTGCTTGCCTCTTTCTGATAGAGTTCTAACAATCTCCCAATTACTCCTGCTGAGATTCCACCACTGCTATCCCCAACGCTATCACTGCGCCCTTGCTAACACTGCAAGACTATTTGCTCTCACTACAAATTCATTTGCTAACACTGCAAATGCTTCTCAATTGTGTGTTCTCCAAATGACCCTTGACCCCCTTTTATACTACCCTCGTTGGAAAACCAACGGCTGAGATTAATAACACCCCAACAAACCCTAACCAAATTGGTTGCTAGGTGGCTAAAAGGAAATCAAATAAATTAATAAATAATTGTCTTCACTCTAACCCATAAAAACAATTATTGACTAATTCATACAAATGGACGAACAGCTGTCCAAGCTAACAAACTAACATTTTTAACTCTTTTTCTTGCTACAACTTGGCTGGAGAGGGGTTTAATCATTTGTACCTCATAGTTGGCGTGTTTTGAGTACTCGAATCTCATTGTAGATGTGTAGTTGGCTTCAAGGCCGCTGTCTGGGACATTCAAAGTTACCCTTGAATTAAGAATCCTCTCCATCTCGTTGGCTTATATTACTCTTGATGGCGGCTACATGTGATGGAACCATGATGCCCTATAAGGGTATCCAGAATGGTATCATCTTTTCTATCCACCTGAAAATTGAGCTCTTTGGAAATGGGGATATCATCTACATTTTTGTAAGAAACCATCTCAATGGAGTGGCTTGGAAGAGCCATGTCCATCTCCTGTACAAATGCCCTGTGTGCTATAAAGTTCTTAAGCCTTTCCCAGGCGCGTAACCTCTGTCTTCTAAACCTGCATGCGATTTGAAACAAACCAATATTTCAATGTTAGAATGTGTTCCTGATGGCGTCACTTATTGATTTCAAGGATTTCCTTGCGAAGTCTAAGTTGGGTATATTTTGCAAATCCTCTCCAGTAGCATTATTTTGGTTATGCATCTAAGGCATTTCAATAACACTTATTTTATTCCACTGCATTTAAATCAATATTTAAACAAGTCTCAAGTCTTCAGTTTATGTGGTGTCTCCCTAACTTAAATTAACCAACAAGTACAATCCATGTTGCCGATTTCAATTGGCCTGGAAGTTGCTAAGCCTTTTCTTCACCATCATGTCGTCTTTGCGTTGAATCCTGCTCATTAGTATTACCTTATCAAGTGCTCTTGATATTTGGAAGCAACACATCCTTAATGCCTGGCAATCCATGTAGTATCTGGCATTTTTCCCTTATCTATTTTCGATGGAGATATGTTATACATACAACAAGCCTGCACTATACATGGTTTTGGGTGAAAATACGGTATGATAAAAATCGAAATGGTTGGTATTGTAATGTATGTATTATCTGGAGTACATTCGATACTCTATATTGTATTTTCGATTTGAACATATATGTGTCCTCTTACTGCGAGTTTGCTTTAAATGGATTTACTCTTTATTATGTGAATCTTTCAAGGGCTTCAGTCTGGCCTGCAACTTGAGTCTTGTTGCGTCCTCTTTGTGAAGTTGATGTCGATTTCGAAGGTTAAACCTTTTTGTCACAAGCTTGGTTAAGCTCTGTTGCTCTTGGCGAACTGTATGCCTTGTATTTGATTCTTCCCTTCATTGTTTTGTGCTCTCAATTTGAGGTTTGGTTGTGGCTGCATTCAATTTTCAATGCTAACGTATATAAATTAAACATTCGACTTGATTACCCAGTAGAAGAAACAGGTACCTAAATGAACAAAACAGGTATAGGGCGAATTAGAGATAAGACTTGATAAGCTTGGTATGGGTTTTTGAATAGAATGACAGAAAGAATATGTAAATCTTATATTAGTATTCTTAATACGTTATCTTTTATTTGGTGATATAGTCATTATTAACACTCAACCTACATGTTGATTGACGAAAGTACTTATGTGGATCTACATGTGGATATAAATAGATATATATTAAATTAGGATTAAAGTTTAGAGCATAAATGTTTTAGAAAAGATTATTTATTCATGCATAAGATCAAGAACATTGATTTATTCAAATATAAGAAAAGGGAATGATGATGAATTTATGCGAATATTTTAAAGAATAAATAAATGATTATATTTGATAATGAATTGGAAATATTTAATTGTGAGGGGAAGTAATTTAACTTATGGTTAGTTGAATACGAAGATAAATAATTTGGTAAAAATAAAATTATGCTATTTAAATATGTTTCGTTTAGAAAATCATATGTAATCAAGTGGTTTAGGTTATTTATAACATATAATAATTGAATATGGAATGTTGTAATAGATACGTGTATTTACATGTGTATGTATATAGATATACTTATACATTGTGTTTGTGCGTATGAATTAGGTAGAGGAATAAATTGGAAAGTGACTAATAGGGAATATTAAAATACTTTTAAGAATTTAAATTGGAATTGTAAATGGTTAGGTATTGCTTAAGGAATATTTAAATGGTCTTACAATTGATTTGTGGGTTAAATGGGGAATAGATGAGTATGATAGATGAGTTAGGAAGTAATTAGAAAAGAAATAAATGGATTTAATAGCATTTAGGAAAAAGAAGAATTTAGTTAAATGATTTTGATTAATTATTTTGATAAACGAAGGTCTATGTAACTGAATGGAATCAGATGATCTTTTGAATGTCATTTTCCCTTATATTCATTTAATAGTTGATTTGCAAGTTCTCTATGTGGACAGTTATTTAGAATTCTTGTGATGGTTATCATGATTGATTAGATTGCTTGAGTGGATTGATTTTCAAATTGAAATTGTGAATCGTTGATTGCTATCGTTGTCATGATTGTTGACTTGTTTTATGGTGATTATTTGCTAAATTGTAATGCTATCTTAAGAGGAGAAAATAGAGGTCTCCCTTGGATACCTAGTTGATTTTGTATCAAAATTGATTATGTTAGCTTGGGTTGAGTCTAAAGATATCTTTATGATGAGTTGGCTCTCTTATTCTACTCTTGTCATTCTATGATTGTGGGCTTTAAGTAGTCATTTTGTGACCATGATACTATTGTCTCCTTGATGGGAACCATTGTGTTAGTAATTTGTTAGTCTTCCAGAGGTGGGGAAAGAAAAAATTTCTTTATAATTGATTCTTCTTGTTGGTTCCTTGTGAACGGTTGTTCTTATGTTCAATTTGACTTGGGTGGGTTTAGCCTTGCACTTGAAAATGGCTTTCTTTACTGTGAAGTGTTAGCGTGAGGTGTTGCATGCCTCATGTAATGTGCATGTATATTTGGCTTTAATAGTTTGTGCAAGTTGGCTTGCCCCATTTGTGATTATGGGATTTTTTTGTTAGTTGGGGGGAGTGGCTTTCAATGAGGGTTTGACACCCAAAGTGGTTGGTCTAGGGCAACTCATTGGGAGTTTAATCAAGTGATAATCTAAAAATTAATTATGGGGTTGGGTAGTATCACACATTAATTCAGATAATGTAGCCTCACTCATAGGCCCAAGTGCTCATTTAGGCTTGGGATGAGTGGGAAGGCCTAGAATGGCAAGATCAATTGCCTTGCCTCTGCATAGTAATTTTGCAAGGTATGTTGATCCCGCATAGCGTGCATGGGGGTCTGACTGTCGGTAGAGGTGGCTAGGTAGTCTGGGAGCCTAGGAAGGTTAGGCCAGGGTAACCCATAGCAACCTATGTGATGAAACTCCACCCTTTAACAACCTTGTATGCTTGTTGTTCCCCTCTTGTTGTTTATGTACCTATGAAAGTGGATTTTTTGTGTTGTATGTATCTTGTGTCGAATGTATCTTATGTTGAATGTTTTTCTTGTGTCTAGAAGTTTCTTGTGTTAGATGTTTTCTTGTTGCTCATGTCATGGAGTCTTGTAAACCTTGTCTTTCATGATGGTATTTTGTTGTGGTCCCTTCTTGTCATCTCCTAGCACAGGGGGGTGGGCCTTAGGGTCCGCGTTGTCGGGTGGAACATGCTATGCACCCCATTGGGTTCCCAGCCATAGATCGAGATGTGCATCATTGTACTTTTTGTAGTGACTCCAGATATGTACCAGTATTGGAACCAATCTTGATGATTTTTACTCTTTCATATCATTTGTATTATTCCATGTTATTGTACCTTTCCCATTCATGTTGGGAAGTAGCATTATATGATGTAATTCTTGCACAATGTGCCTCCATATCATTATTTTAATGGTTGTAATCCTTGGATTTATCTTATGTTTGTTGATGGATGCTTATCTTTTACACAAATTGTGTTGATTCTAGTATTATTATGTCTTCATAAATGGATGTATAATCATTGCTTACTTATGCTTAATTATGGTTTTCATGTAATCTTGGGATTTGTTAATTATCATTATGGAATGGGTTTATCTTTCGTAATGCAGTCACGTGTACCCTAGAGGACATAGTTGTTATTGTATAAACATATTTGTGTTACAGGGGTTGTATGCTAATGTTCATCTTTTGTTATGCTTTTAACTTAATCTATGTTGCATGTTAGTTTACTTTTTACAAAAAATTGTGCTATGATTTGTTAGTTCTAGTTGTCCTTTGGGGTTTGTGTGGCAGGGCATTACATTGCAACTTGTTCCCTATTAGTCTTCACAGGATCTTGGATCAACACCATCACTTTCTGATGTGTGGACACATGAGCATTTTTTAGAGTCACACATCATCTATGTTTGGATTCCAAAATCACCCATTCTTTTGGTTTGGCTTCGCCAATCACCAATGGATCCTTTTCTTCCTAAGGGGAGAAATTTTGTTTGCAGGCAATGGATCATATTTTGTCTTTAGGCGTTCATCATTGGCATGGGAGCTCTTTCATTATGGGGGGATTCATATCTTCATTTTATTTTCCTTCATCATTTTTTTGCTTCTCCTCAGTTTTCATTCAGGGGGTGTTAGAGTAAATTAATTAATATTTAATTTAGTGCTTAATGAAAACTTAGGAAAAGATCATCTAGTTTTGATTGCGAGTGTTATTGCTTTAATTATGCATTTCAATTAGTCAAGTGCTTTACTCTTTGTGTTGCACACAAGATAATGACACTTAATTGATTCATTCATTTTGTTATATCACTCCTATCTCAGTCAGAACTCCATCTTTCAGGGTCTCATGTTGACTTCGCCTGAGTCTACATAAGGAAATTCGATCCTTCATTGTAATTATTCAATTTTATCAATAATCATTATTGTTTCACATATTTTTCTATGTAATTTTCTCATTTGTGTGTGATAGGTTTTCTTCATAATATCATCCAAGGCTTGTGGGATCCCAATCATGGATTCCTTCAATTTTAATATTTTTTAATTAATGATATTATAACATATTTGTACATTTTTTTAAGTTGGATTCTAATTGTAATTTATATAAGTAATATTGTACAATATATTTGCACACATACTCTTCCATAATATCATAAGCTAGCTTGAAATTTTTCAATGTCGAGCTCCCACTATACAATACAGAGCAAGCTCATCAAACAAACGGTTCACCATGTCCATCATCCGATTCAAGGTTCGAGTCATAGGAAAAAGATCCCATAATTCTACATCCAATTTCAATATTTACAAAATACAAGAAAAATAAATTAATTTTAGCCTCATTTTCTTAGAAAAACAATGGCAAGAAGCATCATTTTTTTAAAATATAGACAAATCTAATAGCTTCAAATCTATGAAAAACTTCATCTCATGTTTCTTATCTTTGAAAAACTAAAAGTGTGTGTTTATTTCATAGCTACATGCTTCAAATATTTTCAAGTAGTTCTTATCGTGAGCATCATACATATGACCCAGTGTAGAGACTACATCATGGTGTTTGAGTGAAGAAGTAGATAATTGGATAGTTAAATAGTTATGCACATGCTTTACACTCTTCACATATTTTCTATAGAAATGAAGAGGATAATGTGTTACAAACTAATGAAAATGAAATGAAAATAATGAAGCAGTAGGTGGAGGTTATTTGTAAAATAATAGAAATAGAAAATAGGAAAAACCAATGCTACAGAACATATGAATGGTATGGAAATTAAAAATAGCAACAAGCTGGCATATTTCTTCTTAACTAATGATAGAGAAACACATTGGAAGAATTAGTTTGGATGCAATGTGTATTTATAGAAACAAAAGGTAGGCTTAGCTAAAATTTTCAAGACATTATTTCTTTCAAAGTAGGATGTGTTATTTATTTCATCCATGTTATATTTGTTGTTTCTTATAATTAAAAACAATCTTAGGATCTAGCATGGTATTAATATTGCATTCAAATAAGTTAATAAATAATCTTCATGTACACTCAATTTAAAGTAAATTGAATAAAAATTTAAATAGAAACAAAGAATGAGTAAGTTTGGGCACCAAACACTATAGGAAAACATTAACCATTTTAAAGGACTTGCACTAACCATGTGGCAAATCAACCTTGGGAGTATACCATGAAATGTGGATATGTAATATCTAGTTTTCCTTTTGTTGTGGACTTGGTTTAGATTTTTAATATGATTTAGTATCTACAATATTATGATCAACCAATATGCTCTAAATTCAAAATTTTATTAGAATGTATATGTACATTAAATAGAAAATTAAAGTTGTGTCAATATTTATCTACAATACCTATAGTAACAACATTGAATAGTCCACACCAATTTTATCTAGGAGGTCAATGCTACAAACATTAAGACATGCCTCTCTCCTCTCTTTTTTGCATTTGAACAACCTACGTGCATGGTGGAATTTACCCTATGGGTACCCCACGGTTCCCCTCTACCCTCTGACCCATGCCTTTCCTTGTCTCATGTGGACTTGTGTCCCTTGAGAGACACTCTTGGAGGGTTTGGTCCTTTGGTTGCAGATCTTTCAGTGCCTCACGTGTCTTCGGACAATGTGCCTGTAGTCATGTTTATTCCTAGTTCTAATGGTTGGAAGGACATTCTAACCAATGGTAAACAAATCTCAATCCCTCCTACTCCTCAAGAGGAAGAAGTCATTGCGTCGGGAATGGATTTTTCTATCTTGGATATGGTTAGTGATAGGATTCTCTCCTCCATGGAAAATGCAGTCGTGGGTCATTTTCTCTCTTTCTACCCCACTGTTGATATGGTTCAAAGATGGGTTGTTGCTAATTGGAGCCTCAAGGGAAGTGTGGACATCTACACTATGTTGGGTGGTCTTTTCCTATTCAATTTCACAGCCTCGAAAGATCTAGTTTTGGTCCTTTCTTCTAGACCTTGGGTTTATGGAAAACACAACTTGGCTTTATGTCACTAGAAGCCAGGGTTTGACCCTACTATAGATCTTATTAAGTCAACTCCAGTTTGGATACGCCTGCTCAGTTTACCTCTAGAATATTGGGATGAATCAATCTTCAAAATAATTGGTGATTCCTTGGGACACTTTGTTTCTTCTGACTGCATCACCAAACCGTAGTCCAAGTTAGTTTTTTCCTGCTTTTGTGTGAAAATTAGTGTGAATAAGACACTCCCTAACTCTGTTAAACTTTTCTCTAAGTTTGGTACTTGGGTCTAGCCGATGTGATATGAAAATGTTGTGGTTTTCTGTCAAAAGTGTGCCAAACCTAGGCACCTTATTTCTAATCATAAATCCTCCAACAAGGAACCTAACCTAGGAGATTATGCTGCTAATGCTAACTCTCCTCCTCAAATTGATGACCCAATTAGTGGCGATCCGATAAAACCTAACTTGTCTGTCTTATCTGATCTCCCTAACTCTGGTATTCCTATTCCTGGGTTAGAGTCCAATGTAGATCTGGCGTTGGGTCTTTCTAATCTTTCCCTAACTGAGAATTTGGCATGTGATAAGGTGTTGGAGATAGCTAATCCATCCTATAGCCCGACTCTTGGGGGTGATGAGCTTGTTGGTGGTACCCAGTTGGAGGTGGCTTCAGTGGGGACTAGTGAGAATATGGGGGAAGAGGGTGAAATCTAGGAGGATATGGGTAATGGAGATGTGATAGCTTTCAACTCTGAGGATTTAAATCTAGAGAATGCTACTGGTGAGGATAACTGGATAACCTCAAAGAAAAGAGGGAGGAAGAAAAAGGTGGATGTGGGCACGCAAGTCCAAGCCTAAAAGACCAAGTTAGAGATTTACAAGACTAAGAGAAAACACAAATGAGATTGCCATGGGTAAATAGAAGACATTGGACGTGTCCTCCAAGAAAGGTCAAAAATGAAGGTCATGTCATGGAATGTGTGTGGGCTGAATAGCTCTCATAAGCAACTTGCTTTGAAAAACTATGTTTTAGAACATAAGATAGATGTTTTAGTATTAGAAGAAACCAAGATGAAAAAATATAATTTTGATAATGTTGCTAAGTGCTTATGGCCAAGGGCCACTTAATCCTACAGTGATGTCGAAGGGGCTTCAAGGGGTCTTGTTGTGCTTTGGAACCCTTCTAGATTTAATGGCTCAGAACTATTCTGTTGTCAGAGTAGTGTTGGTGTTTCTTTTACCTACTTAGGTGGCTCCTAGATCCTTATCAATGTTTATGCACCCAACCAAAGGAATGCTAGATTTTCTCTATGGAAAAATCTTTCTAATTGGATTAAAAACAATAGTGGTTATTGGTGGCTTATGGTTGGGGATTTCAATTCCCACTTATTCCCCTCAGAGAAAAGTACTAGTTTGGCTGATTATTCTAACAGCGTGACAAACCTAGAAAACTTTCTGAGTTCTACTGGCCTGATTGACATTGACTTATCGAGCCAAGATTTTACTTGGACCAACAAACGGATGGGGGAGGATTTGATTCAAGTTAGATTGGATAGATTCCTTTGGTCTAGTAACTAGATTGGCCTACTTAGTGCCACTCTTCAAGCTCTTCCTAGGATGATTTCTAATCACAATCCTCTACTGCTGACCTCGTCGAACCAGTCTACTATCAGACCTTTCCCTTTCCAATTTGAAATTATGTGGAATTCCCACCTTGATTCCAAAAACAAAGTTGTTGAATGGTGGAATATTCATGTTCGTGGTTCTCCCATGTTTAGAATCTTTTTTAAACTCAAACACATTAAATGTGGTGAAAGGATGGAACAAAAGGGTCTTTAGGGATGTTTTCCAAGAGAACAATATTGTTGGGGATAAATTGAAATGGGTTCAAAAGAAAATGGAGGAAGATATCAGTCTTTCTACTTGCAACTAGGAGAAAGAAAATCAGAGGGAGTGGGAACAAATTCTTAAGAAAGAGGAGATTTTCTAGAAGCAGAAATGCAGGATCCAATGGCTAAAAGAAGGTGACAGGAACACCTCTTTTTTTCATATTTTTGCTATTAAACATAAGAAAAAGAATCAAATAACCAAGTTACACAATGCTTGGGGAGAGGTTTTCAATTTTCGCTCCCTAATCAGTTTGGTGGTTGTGGATTACTTTCAAAAGGCTTATGCGGCTCCTATTGAGGCTCCTAACCTAGCTCTTGACAGGCTACTACTTGAGATTGATAATCTTGGGATACTCAGTGATGTCACTCCTAAGGAGGTAAAGTTGGCTACTTTCAGCATGGGGGCCTTCAAAGCACCGGGCCCTAATGGTTTCCCTCCAGCCTTTTTCTAGACCTTCTGGGAGATTGTTGGTGAAGACCTTGTCCTAGCTGCTCGTGATTTCCTCAAATCTAGTAAGATTCTTAAGCAAATAAATCACACCTTCATATCTTTAATTCCCAAGGTTATTGACCCTCAATCTATGGTTTATTTTCACCCCATCAGTTTGTACAACACTTTTTATAAAATCCTCTCTAAAATTCTAGTGAACCGCATCAAACCTCTCCTTGATAAAATAATCAGCCCAACTCAAATAGGTTTTGTGTCTAGTTGTCATATCCTTGATGCTACCATAACCACACATGAATTACTCCACTCTATGGATAGATGCAACTATGTTGGTATGGCCCTTAAATTAGACATTTCTAAGGCCTATGATAAGGTGATCTGGAATTTTGTCCCTAAAGTCCTAGCTAAATTTGGGTTTAACCAATCTGTGATCAATCTTATAATGGAATGTGTTACTATGGTTCAGTACTATGTTCTGGTAAATGGGTCTCCCTTTGGGTTTTTTCCTACTAGAAGAGGTACCAAATAGGGAGACCCCCTTTCACCCTATTTATTTATAATGGTGGTGGATGTCCTGAGCAATAATTTCTCCAATATGTTGTTTGAAGGATCCATAAAGGGAATTAGAGCTGCCTCTTCCTTAGAGCCGATTGTGATCCAACAATTTGTGGATGATACCCTTCTTTTTGGGAAAGCCTTTGTGATTGAAGCTAGGAAATGGAAAAATTGTCTTAACAACTATGTTGCTTGTTTTGGGCAATGCATTAACTATAATAAAAGAATGATTTACTTCTTTAATAACACTCCTAACCTTCAAACTCGAGTGACTATTGTCTTGGGTTGTTTGAGTGGTTCTCTTCCTTCAGTTTATCTTGGATTACCCCTTACTGTCAAAGAAGTCACTCCTAATTTTTGTAATTCTATTTTGGAAATGATCCAAAGAAAATTGGTTGGGTGGAAAGGCTCCTTACTTAGCCATGCTGGTAAATTGCAACTCTTGTATGTTGTTCTTTAAGGTATCCCTATCTATTTTCTATCCATTTTCAAGATGCCTAGATATATTGCTGAGAAATTTGAGAAAATTCAAAGGACTTTCCTTTGGTCAGGGACCGAGGAAAGAAAAGAACTTTGCTCTGGTTAAATGGGACAAGGGTTTCCAACCTAAAATTTGTGGTGGGCTTTGTATTAGGACTATTTCTAATACCAATAAAGCTTTAATGGCCAAAGTGGGCTGGGACCATCTAAGGGATAGGAAGGATTGGTGTAAGATCATGAATGCTAAGTACCTTCAGAACATACCTTTGATTGACTACCTATCAGAGATTCACCCTTCGAGGTCCTTGATTTGGAGGTGTATATGCAGTTTGTAGGACCTTCTAAGAAGTGGGATCAAATGGAAGATTGGTAATGGCAATAAAATCATATTTTGGGAGGACACTTGTTTACTTGACACTCCTAGAGAAAACTTTGAATTCAAGAATCTTATGAGATTGGCTCAACGATTCTTTAGCATTTATATTAGTGATTACCTCTTAGGACCTCTGGATGTCAAAAAATGGAATGACTTAGGCCTTTTCTACCCCTTTTCCCCTGATATGTTCCTCCTTGCAGGAATTTCTCTCTCACCAGGCTTCCTGCTTCTTGCAGGAGGATGAATTTTTTTGTACTCATGATAAACAGGGTGATCTCTCAATTAATTTGGCTTACAATATGCTGACAGACTAGGGTGTTGTCCTTGATCTATGGAACAAGGTTTGGAATCAACACATGATCCTGAAATTCTTTTGGTGGACAACCTACCATAATAGGATTCTTACTCAAGACAATCTGAGGAAAAGGGGATTCCAGATCCCCAACAAATGTTTTTTATGCAAGTGCAATGAGGAATCAGTGGATCACTTGATGTTACACTGCCCATTTGTTGTGGAGGCATGGGAGTTGGCTTTAGGAAGATTGGGGATTCAATGGATTATGTGTAAGGATATCACATCCTTTATCTTGAGCTGGTCTGGACCCTTTATCCACCCTCTACCTGGTGAAATTTGGAACCAAGTCCCTCCTATTATTTTTTGGTGTTTATGGAAAGAGAGAAACAATAGGATCTTTAGGAACATGGAGATGAGTCTGAAAGAGGTTTTTGGTATTAGGTCTCAGCTCATTGCAAAAAATATTTCACTTTTCAAAGGGAAAACCCCTGACAAAGGTTCGACTGAGGTGGAAATAAGTATGGCCAAAGCTTGGCATCAAAACCTAGATGCTAACTCTTATGAAAACTCCAAATCCCTGGCTCAAAGTGTCACTATTTGGAAACCTCCTAACAGAGGCTAGTATAAACTAAATTTTGATGGGGCTACTAAAGGCAACCTAGGCAGAGCCAGTATAGGAGGTGTGATCGGGGATTACAAAGGAAATTATGTGGTTGGTTACTTTGGGGGATTGGTGTTCATTCTTCTATGAGTGTTTCAAAGCTAGAGCGTTGTTGAAGGGCTTACAGTTGGTTGTGTCCATGAGGATTAAGAACCTTCATATTGAAGGAGACTCTAAGTCTATTATTGATGTTGTTAACTTTGATAGATTGTTGGGGTGGAGTACTAAATACATTCTCCTAGACATTAGGCTCTTCATGTCAAAGTTAAAATTCAAAGTTGCCACCCACATTTATAGGGAGGGAAACCAAGTGGCCAATGCCTTAGCCAATTTTGTCACACACTGGAAATTATCCAAATGTTGGTGTTCTTTAGGGAACCTACCTCCTAACATTCAAGGTTTAATATTGAAAGAGCAAAGCCCTTATTTGAACCATGATGATAACTAATCAAGTTCCTTGCTGGATTTTTTGGGGGGTCCACATGCTTGTCTATTGGGCTATGTGGATGAGTTTAACTAATGAGATGGATAAAAAGTGGCATGATTCAAATTATGGGATGGAGCCTTTTTTGAAAATGGAAATCATGAGATGTTTCGATAATTACTTGATGATTAAAACTAAGCTAGACTGTACCCTTCGTAATCTCCTTTTAGGGATCTTGTTAAGCTATCATATTCCCAAGGTTTTTGATTTTTATTTTGATGTGACTAA
Source organism: Sequoia sempervirens (assembly GCA_007258455.2). Taxonomy (NCBI): domain Eukaryota; kingdom Viridiplantae; phylum Streptophyta; class Pinopsida; order Cupressales; family Cupressaceae; genus Sequoia; species Sequoia sempervirens. The sequence continues at coordinate 195,791,757 of VDFB02000007.1, forward strand.
TAATTATGAGATCAAGCTCCTTATTGGCCCTATATTTTCCTCTATTTTTTCTCCACATCTGATAGCTAACCTTTTTGGTTTTGCTAAATTTGGCCCACACCTGAAAGCTAACCTTCTTGGTGTTTCTAATTTTGGCCCCGCGGCCATCTTGCCTAGGTTTATGTGCATCTTCTATGTGGAAGGAAAACCTTCCTTTCCTTTCATATCCTTCTTACTTAGCCAATTGTGTGCATAGATCCTCCTTAATGATTCCACTAAGATTTCTTTTTGGAAATTACGTACTCATGCGTGTGACCTGTCCTTTGCCTTGATTATCAAAGACTGATGTTTTTGGCATAAAATCCTTAATGTGTGGGTGATTTTCCACCTTTCTATTATCTGTAACCTTTTATTTTCTCAGGGTTCCTAGTTATCTTGTGTGCAAAGTGACATTATGGGTGGTGATAGGGTGTGGACTGAACCGGATAACTACAATGAATTGCGCAAAGATCCACTTGTTTGGCATATTTGCATCAAAGGTGGTCTTGTTCCTTTAATGGAGAGACTGGTGGGCCATGACCCTAATCTATCTACTCAGTTTTTCAATTCATGGAAATATCATCATGTGACTTTGGGAGGAATTTCCTTTACTATGGATGAGGAAGTGATTTCGCAGGCTATGGGACTCCAGTGTACTAGTATGAAGCATCTAAAACACACCAAAACTCAAGACAATGAAAGTGAGAACAAGTTTTTTGTGGGGAATGAGGTGCCAATGCACAAGCAATTGGGTTTTGACTGGGAGGCTCTCCCTCAGTCATGGAACCAGGTGTGCCTTGCTTTGATGAAGTATGTGACTCTAGAAGGTAGGTACAAAACCTATTACTTCTACCATTTCCCTTTGTTGAATCACCTCAGGCATAAATTTTTGTTAAGCTTTCATTTTTTCTTGCTTATGGACTTAGAAAGTTTGGTTGAAAAATGTGTTGAGGTTGTTGGTCATAATCCTAATGACCCTACTCCCTTGCCACTCCACCAAGGCCTCATTTTGAGGCTCTACCACTTCCATCTTTCTTTATGTCCACCAAAACCCATATCGGTCATCTGCATTGAAGAAATTGAGCCCCCCACTATTACCAATTTATTTCTGATTGAATCTAAAGGCCCTGTTAGGAAAAACCTCCCAGTTTCTGCTGACACAAATAAATCCAAACTCATTACTAAAAATCTTAAAGGGAACAAGGGAGGGGCTCAGGCTACTGTGGTGGATAGTCTTTGTGAACTCAAAGTAACCCTCACCAAGACTACCAACAAGCCTGCCCTAAAAAATAAAGGAAAGGAGGAAGGTAAGAGCTTGAAGGAGCCTCTGAGAAAGGGAAAAAATGTGGTGAGCAAGGACTCTATGGGGGGATATGGTGGTTGCGGAGACTATGGTTATTGGTTGTGATTCCATCATTTGGCACTCTAGCATGCTAGCCAAGAACAAGAAAAAATTGCAGGTTAAAGATTTGGATACAGAAGAGGAGAAATCAAACAACAAAGATAGTAGGGTTGAAGAGGAGTTTGAGGGTGAGGAGGAGGAGCATGCTATAGGTCCCTGCTCTATTCCTAACACGAGAAAAGTTCATAAGGAGATTTTAGCCTCTCAATCTTCAGAACCACTGGATTTTGAGCATATTGATACCGACAGGATTGCGGTTGGAGGGGAGGAGCTCTATGTTTTGAAGGAAAGATTGGATAAACTTGACAAAAAATTATGTGGTTTGACCCAATTCACAGTTAAGCTAGTCCTTTGTGTCACCACTACCCTATTGGTGGTGATGAAGGATGAGATGGACATGAAAAATATTGAAGACCATCAGGAATGGGTCAGAGATGATGTTGTAAATCTCTTGTCAAAGAACTGGGAAGATGCCAGTTAGTTTGTTGTTGGTCCACTGTTTGTTTGTCTATTATTTGTCTGTGGTGTATATTTTTTGGCTTATTTTTTTTTATGCTTTTTTGATCTTGAACTCTATTGGCCCTTGTGGCTCTTTATGAAGGGTACAACACCCTAAAAGTGTTTCTTATGTAATAAAAAACAACATTGAATAACTATTGCAAAGATTAAAGTTTATAATTAACTTTGAATGGAATACAAACCATAAGGAAGGGATATAAAAGTTTTCAATGTAGTATGCAAGATTCTAATAGGGAAAATACCCTAAAAAAACTACATAAAAAATAAAAGTGGCTATCTTATTCTATTAGTGCATACAAAATATTCTAAAATAAAATAAAAACACTAAGAAGCCAACTAGTTCTAAAATTGAATAACATAAATAACATAGTTAAGCTCGACTAGTATTAAAAATGGGATTTACATCAAATGGTACCATGAGTCCTTGGGGAAGACAACAAAGAATATATGAGACTACTTTGAAATCAAAGAAAACTTCTTAATTTTCTCAAGCTAGAATGGGTGAAATTACAACACCAGTGAATACATATGCATGTAGAAGAGAGATAAAGAGAATTGCTTTGTGTAATATCTAACATAGTATATTTTGATTTAGAAATAGATGAATTATTTCCAAGAAATGGATTAGTATTGCATATTTTAAATTATTTGATATGCTTTATTGTTCCTTACCTCATTTTCATTAACCATGTCTTCTTCACATCACACATTGATTGAAGGTTGGGCACAAACTAGATCTTATATCATACATTATCATTTAACATAAATTAACTTAAGATATGATACTTTGTCTTGGAACTTATTGTGAGACAAAAGACATACCTCCAATGTATTTTATGATATTTCATCTTTCATACATAGTCTAAAATGTATTTATACCTCTTGGTTTGATGTTTTGGATGTAGGCAATCTTTTTATGGTCTTCTTAAGATTTGTTGGAAGATCCATGAGATGCCACTACTAGTGAAAAAATTGATTCATAAATTCCATATATGATTGATTGAAATTCATTTTAGGAGAGTTCCATATTATCCCTTGTAACTTCTCAAAATACCTTCCTTAAAATTGTTGCTCTTGGACCAATCTCTTGACAATTCAATTCCCATTTGTCTTATAATGTAGATATGGTGACCCTTTTGAAAGTGGCACTTGAATTACCTCTCATACTAGGATAATACTCTCAAGGATATATCTATTGCATCATCCAAATGATGGGTATTTTGAGTACTTAATTGGATAAAAATAATAGGGATCTCTAATAATTAAGTAAATTCCTTAAAATTTGGAGGGTAGTCAACCATTAATTGAGCTTGGTTGTAAAGAAAAACATTTTTCCCATTCACAAGGAATCTTTTAAGAAGATAGTGATCTTTGAGGCTCCAATCTCCTATCCCCACATATAAAAAGCTTCTCATTAAGATTTACTCTGGTTATATATACCAAAGGATGCTACAAAATTTCTCCAATGGTTGCACCTCACATTCAACCTTAATGATATGCCCACTTTTGGCCACATGGAATAAAAGCATCTTCCCAAGCCTAAAATCCTCATAAAAAACATGCAAGATAATTTTAACACAAATTAATTGTACCTAAGAAAACATTTTAAGACTTATAATGTTTTCATCAATCCAAACATGGGAACAAAATAGATTGCAAGGGTTACAAAAATGATGACATAACAATTTACTTTACCCAAATATACTAGAAAATTGAACTATCCAAATTTCTAAACCACTAAAACAAATTGCACATTACTTATAGTGCCATGCCCCAACTTTGACACAACTAAACAATACACAACCACCATTTTTTTTTAATATAAACACACATAAACACTAATAACCATTCACTTCACATGAACATAGAACATACTAAAGATAAGGTTGGCATTCAACACCCACAATAATATTGACTTAATAACTTTCATATTAGTATAATGATTACCTTTACTCATTACCATTCCTTATAATATTTACATTTATTATCCATATTAATATTAATATGATTACAATGATATTACCCTTAACACCCAATATTAATCTATCACCCTTAGAAAGCATCCACCCCAATTGATTATGTCACTCACAATATTTGTACTTTATCATTCTTATGTGTATTGAGAAGGAGAGTATTCCCTATTTCATTATTAATATCACCATTAGTTACATTCTACAGATTCTAAATTTTCTCTAATAGGATTCGCATGCTTAAACACAAAATCACAAGTATGCTCACTATTATAGTTAGTAACCCTACCAATTATAAGTTTTATCATTTACCATTTACAATTCCATTTAAAAAATTAATCTTGAAATTAAATTACTCAACTAATAACACATGGCATGGACATTATGTAAAACACTAACATTAATATCATACACATGGGTATGTGCAGGATCGTCATGGAAAAAATAGGCCCTTAAGCACTTGGCGAAAAATTCAAAAAAATCAAAGTTAGGAAACTTGACATAAAAATTTGAATAAGTTATCTATATTATTTCAAAAATATGTAAGAATACAATTTGTAGCAAATTGAATGTAGTTTCTAAACTGCTAGTTTTTTTTTTTTTAAATCTATTTGGTGAAAATTTGAAATTTCAATGTAGTAGTACTTAAATTTCAAGGAAAAAATAAAGTAGGTGTTTGCCTAACCACCCTAACCACAATAAAATGATAATATTTTTTTATAATATTTTAGATATAAGTTGAGGACTCATGTCCCGATGTGATGCATATTTTTTGTAATTTTTTTCTAAGTAAATAATTAATTATAATTTTTTATTACAACTTTTAAAAAATATAAAAACTTGTATGTCTGACCACCTTAACTTGGTCAAAACTTCATGAAATTCATTTTTTTTAGTCCTATAGTATGCAAAGCATAGAATGTGACACATGTTTCAGATTCAAAAAATTTCATACCGTTTGAAAGCTATAGATATTTTTCAATTAGCCTGTCAATCAGGACTTTAGTCGTAATTCAAATAGAAAATGAATAATAATTATTTATTAAATTCAAAGTAAAGCATAATTTATATTGGTGGAAAGTTGAGAATATCCTTTAAAAACCCTTTTCATTTCATCAATTTTGGGTTAAAAAAAGTTGTCAGCCACATACCCTACACATACCCATCATATCGCCACTTTTTAGCCCATCCTGCACATACCCACATTTCCTATATCCTTCTCCAACAATGATATTATTGTGATTGGAAATCACAACAATAATATCATTATTAGATAAGGTATTCATTGCTCCTTATTTTACAATTTAATAACAAATGGAAAAGGAACTAACATATGCAACAATTGACCCTTTATGTAAAGACTCAAGCAACATCGCCCAACACAACCCACTCCACTTAATTGTTACCAACTTATACCTATCTCTACACACAACTATGACCATGTTATATACTAAGTCCCCAAAACTAATATACATACATTAAATACAATTACATAAACAACTTGAAAAATCTTTAAACCATTCTAGACATACCTAACCATCATCCCATCTACTTTCCCTTAACAAATTTCCACCTCTAACTCACCAACCATTTTCAAGTTCCAAAACATCCTTGAACTTCAACGTTAACTAATACCACACACGACAAAAATGGAGAATGACAAACCTATATCTCTAAATAACGACACTAACTATAACAATCCCAAGGACATCTATTGAAGGACTACATGCAAGACACAAGATGCTTAATACTACAATCAAGAGTTAATAACTAGAGAGCTATATAATTGATCAAATTTCTACCTTGATCCTAACAAAGAAAATCATTGAATACTAGCCATTTAATTTCGCACCTATAACATATACTTCTAGTTTACTACTGTCTCCTATTATCAAACGGACAATTAATTATCTACATGTTAAATGAATTAGTTTCATTAATACTCATTGAAAATAAATAGCATTTGCAAAATTAATTTTCAATTTGATTTAATAATTTTATTTATTTTTACAAGGAGACCACTCAAAAATCTCTCCCAATATATATATATATATATATATATATATATATACTCTTATCTCATAAACCCATATAACATACTAGGCCCTCAAAGATAACTACCAAAAATCATTCCACATTAACCCTCAACTATTTGATTTCTATTCAACAAATTAATTCTCAACTATTTTAATTTCTTCTACAATCAGTAATATAAGGCATTTTTTAACCAGCAACTAACTCTCAACTAACTTTATTTCATTTAACTATAATTGCTTATTTTATTTAATTGTTTTGGGAATCATATCATTTCTAATGGGTAGATCTACAACTCACAGCCATATGATTGCTCTATTAAAATGCTCTTTTTTTTCCTTTTACATTTCTTCATTTTAGGCTTGAAAAGAAGAAAATTGGTGCTCTATGTATTGGGAGATAGAGCTAAAAGGGGATTAGGGTTCCTCCAATTTCCTTTAAGTTTCATTCAAGGAAACCCTAGAGATGTCAATCTAAGGATGGAATTAGGAAAGGATATTTGTAATAGGGTGTCCTAGGGGTGTGATTAAAGGAAAAAGGGGGCTCACCACCAAGCAAAGGCTTGGAAAGAAGAAGATAAAAGTAATGTTCCAATCTAGCTATAAAACTTAGAAATTTAAGAACCAGAAATTAGACTGATAAAGGAGGATGAAATAGAAAGGTACCTAGAAGAAATTCATGGTCAAAAAAATATCCAAAATCTTGAAATTATGACTTTTAGTGCTCACTGGGACTCATACACTAGACTGGGAAATTTAGTCCTAGACTAGGGTTTCTGGATAGAAGCTGGAATTTCACAGTGACTGATCTAAATATTTTGAAAACTAGAAAAAGTGTTGTACTAGGACTCATATGCCCAAGGTGGTGATTTAGCCCTAGTATTAGGGTTTGGATAAAACTCTAGTATCCTCTAGTGATTTTTTGTAGCTCATCTCCTTTTAGATCTTTGACTCTGAAAGCTTGAATTCTGGCATGTAGGTGACTTTCCATGAAGATGACAACCTTGTGACAACCTTGACAGCTTTCTTCAATCTTGCAACTTTGTCTTCAAAGGATCTTAAAGATCTATGCCACCTAGATCTGTCACACATGTAGAGAGAGAGAAAAAAAAACTTGATTGTTAGTCGATAGGGGTTTGCATTGGTCAAACCCCATTTTGGTAATCAAACATTAAGGACAAATGAAACATGAAACATAAGATGAAACAATATAACCTTGTTTGAAATCTTGTAGCTTTGCAAACAAGCATGGAGTGGCCTCAATGGATGCATGTCTTGATCATGATTCTTGATGAAAGATAACACCTTTGAATACTTGAATGGATCTTGAACAATACATCACAACATTAGCTCAAAACCATATGCATGATGCATCAAGCCTTTAATATGATAATGGATCTTGAATTGTTGTAATAATCATCTTCAAATTTTCCTTTCAATGCTCTTGAAATACTCTTGAATGTTCTTGAGTGTTCTCGTGAACTCTTGTGAAAGTTCTCTTGATTGCTTATGAAGTTCTAGGGTGAAACTATGAGAAAGAACCTTGTGTTTATACTTGTTTATGTCAAATTTCCTAAAATTACAATACTACAAGCCGACATTAGATCAAGGATAAGAAAATCATGTCAAGAATTGAATTCAAAATGGGTCTTGATTAGAGTGGGACTCATATGCCCAAGGTGGCATACGATTCCTAGTGGCTCAAAACTAGGACATAAACTCCAAGAAAGGTCATGTTTAATCTGAAACTTCAAATCAAGTTCCAAGACCTTGGTGGGACTCATATGCCCAAGGTGGCGTATGAGTCCCAGATCAACAAATATGGAACACATGACCCAAAACATTGAATTATAATTGGTTATTTGATAAGTGTCAGGATTATCCACAGAAAGATACAATTAATAAGGCTTGTGGATGGAAAATGTGACCAATTAAGGCATAAATAAGCCCAATTAATTAATAAATCCCTAGATTAGTGTGAAAGCGTTAAGATAAACTTTACAACACCCTAAATAAGGCACAATTTTAAGTCCATTTTATCATTAATTGTTCATTCCCAAATTAAGTATAAAAAACAAGATACTTTTTCCTATACTACATTTAGCCCCCACTTTAGTGAGAGGAGGAACTTGCTTCAAACTCACACTAAAGTATACATTCAAGAGGGGTCCAAGTGTACCAATGTGGATGGGATAGAATGAAAAAAATCAAGGTGGTGATCAAGCCCCCATGATCCAAGATCCTACATCAAACCAACATAAGCACAAAGGGATACATACAAGATGTATGATATGCAACAAAATAAGTTACAAAAATATGCAATGTCAAAGACATAAAGACGAAAGAAAAAGAAAGAACACATGGATCAAGCCTCGACCATTTTTCCAACGCGATGTGGATAAAATCTAAGCTATTTTTCTAAAAATGCACAGTCACTTTGAGGCAATAGAACTTCAGGCTGTCCACTGGGTGAGTATCCAAAAATGGTGGCTTACAAGTGGAACATGATGTCCACTATACAAACCAAATGTACACTTACAAGGGCTAGTGGAACCTCAGGCCATCCACTAGGTGAGCCCCCAAAGAGGTGATACACATATGCACATGGTTAGTATGCACTCACACACACAAGTAAGTGGCTATGGGAAAGTCATGCCGAAGTTCGGCTCCCATATGCTAACCATACCAAAGCTATACCTCTTAATAACTTTTATAAGGTGTCATGCAACACGAACAATAAGATCCATGGGAAAAGAAAAAATTTGTATTCTTGACACCCATAAACAAACAAGATGGCTCCACATGTAAGAAAAGTATGTTGTGCAATGTGGTCATATAACAATTATTATAAATACAAAATAGTGTAAGGTACGTTCAAAGGGATTTTACTTAGTTCATGTAAAATATCTTCTTAGGGAACATTGTGCTTAATGTCTCCAAGAGAGGAAAAGTTGAAGAAATATCATTCTCTTGGAGGATATCAAACCCAATGACACCACCAAGAAAAGGACACATCACAAGAATAAATAAAACCACACAGTGAATTATGAGTGTCAATGTATGCCCCACTTTAAAGTGGTTGCTAACACCATTGTTGTGAGAAATTGCTTTAAAGTACAAGAAGATATGAGAGGTTATTCGGAAATCCCTATGCCAAGTAATATGTTTCTGAATGAAACTATGTTATGAATAAGGGATTGTCCCCAGAATGCAATAGTAAAGATAACTCAGTACGCCACATGCAATCCAACTTAAGGCATGTCATCCACATCCCAAGCTTTCTCTTATATATATACATCTAAGGAGGTCAACTAGTCAAAAGAGACAATGAAAATTTCCTTACGAGGACAAGGCTTCCTAACCCCTTGCCCCCACTTAGTGCAAGATAAGGATGGGCTGAGAAGATTAATGAAAATTAGTATCAATTAGAGGAACTAGGTGCTTCAACATAAGGAAAAGTACCACAATCCTTAATATGTTGAATTTCATTACCCAAAGCCTTGCATTCATTAGTATAATGACCATGAATTCTATGATATGCACAAAATTAACTCTTGTAGTAAAATTTATTTCGTGTTCTTGGAGGGAGGGATATCAAATGATCTTGGAGGAGTCTCGACAAGATACTTTCTTGGTCAATAGAAGATGTTCCTTTATTTTGTGACAAAGATATCTCTTGCTTAGTATAAGTTTTCATACTTACACAATAATCTTTAGATTGTGATATTTTATTCTCTCCTTGAAAGGAAGGTGTAAAATCTAATGAACTCCAATCGTTAGTGTTTTTTGTGATAAAATTGATATTAAGTGAAAATTTCTTTGTTTCTTTCATTTCTTTCAAAGGACAATAACTAAGACCACTAGTTTGTATCAATTTAGGATTTCGTAATGTTAAAGTTGGCTTAGAAGAATCTTTTGTAAGAGTTGATATTAAGTGAAGGCTTGTTTGTTTCTTTCGAGGGACAATAACCAAGACCACTAGTATTTTCTCTAATGTTAGGCTCTATAGGGACACAAATACCTTTTTCTCTAGCACCACATCCTTTTCAACTATAACCAAGTTGTTTCATAAGTTCATAACCTTTTCCATAAATATTTTTCATTTCTTTTAGATTCGATGGTTTTTCATAGTCAAGTTCATCAAAGTTTGTTTTGTATGTTGTATGTTGTTCTAAAGTGGTTGAGGTGGATGCTTTCCAAGGGTCTTCTAAATTTTGTGTTGACATTACCGCTTTTTATTTTCCCTTTTTTGAATCATTTGTTATGATCTTGTATTCTCCCATGAATGTAGGTGTGAAATCCAACAATCCTAAATCATCTAGTGATAAAATTTTGAAGGGTTTAGGACACCTATCTTTTTGTTCTTCTTGCACACGTTCCACTTGTATAGTTGGTGTCAATGTTTTCAAAGGATTTTCCTTATTTTTCTCAATGAGTAAACTATCGGGTTCAAGGTTAGCTTTGAGTGTGTACACTTTGTTGTTGTAGACATACTTCATCATACTCGATGAAGAGTAGAAGGCACCTCATTCATTGCATGAATCCATGGTCTTCCTAAAAGAATATTATATGAAAGATAATGAGGCATAAAATGGATTAGTGCTTCTAATGTGGCCTTTCCAGATGTAATAGGCAAAGTGATCACACCAAGCAGTTGTTTTCCTACATTGTCAAATCCCCCAATAAATAAAGAATCAAGTTGAATTTGGCTTTTGTCTACTTCGATATTGTCAAGAAGGTTTACACTACACACATTAAGAATTGAGCCATTATCAATGAGAGTACGCTTTATGCCATGTCTAAGACCATTAGCATTAATAACAACTATTATTATCAAAGCATCATTTTGTTTTTGCACTTCCAACAAAGGTAACTCACTTTGGTGAAAAATAATGTCATCATTCATTCCTTGAATTAGGGATGCTATGTCATTCGATTGAACATTAAGATGGATAGGAACTTGTTGTAAAGCACTTTGAATCATGTTATGATAATGAGGGGAGGCTTGAATAAGGTCCCATAATGATATCTTTTTCAAGATTTTTCTTAAGTTGTTCAACAAGATCATACTCCTTTCCACTTTGTGAAGGAAAACGAGGAGGACCAGGAAAGATAGGTTGAGGTAATGGGAGGGATGTTGGAGATTTTTTTCTTGGTTGCGGATTGTTTCTAGTGTTATGTGTATGAGCAACGGTATTGTAATTCGGCTGCTACGCCATATTATTCTTAGGTGGTTCGAGGATGAGGATGGGTTTGTTTTGAGTTTGAGGTTTGTGTGAAGGTGGGTAAATGATGAGTTGAGGTTGAATAATATTAACCTCTCTTAGTGTAGGAGATCCTAATGTTACTTCATCATCTTCATCTAAGGAAACTATATCACTATTCCTAATATTGATATTTTCTTGCACCATGATATCCTCCCTAGGAGGAGAGTTTTTAGGTGAACTAAAAACTAGATGTTCATGGCATTCAAAGGTTGGTTCTTCTAAAATGGCTTCATCACAAGTAAGGGAGTTACCAATGGTTGGATTGTCTTTTTATCAATTATGGCATTCTCTTGTTCAATAATGTTTTCCTTAGAGAGACAAATAGGATTCTCATGACTCTCATCAATTAGATCTTCTAATACCATGATATATTCTTTGCAAATAGGAGAGATATTAGGAGAGGTCCGAATTTTATTTTTATCATTGTTCATGATTTCATTCTTATTTTCTAAGGGGGTGATCCCACAATAGTGGTTTACAATTTTTTGCCAAACTAGACACTGAAATTATTATTTTTAACTAAATCTTCACATTTGGGCACCTATAGCGGCTAAACCGTGAGGAATTTGAAGATGATGCAAACTAGAGTCTCATCAGATTTTGTCTATAGATTCTAAAAATATTTTTTTCAAAATTTTTGGAATCAGATTGCATTTCTTTTTTCATCTCCCATGAAAACTATTTTTTTCAGAAAACAACATTTTAAAAAAGTGACGCACACCATATAATGTATAACTTTTTTTCCATCAAGGATAAAATTCTAATTCTTTCGAATTTATATTTGTAACTCTGATATCTAGTGCTTCCACTTGGTTAGATAGTTTTTTATTGAATATTTTTTCTTTAATCAAGTTTCGAAGTCAAACCAATTAGAATTCAGACATAGCACGACCGTATAACATGTAACTTTTTTTGTTTATATTTAAATTCAATTTATTTTTTTTGGTTTGATCAAGGACTTCAATATCTGGTGCACTCATATTTTTCAATTTTTTTTCTTAATAATCTGTTATTTTTCCATATGTGCATAACAGAGACCTTCATTTTCGGTGAAGAACCAATGCTTAATAAAACTAAAAAAACAAATACATAATAAAATCAAAAGATATTAAAATTATATTCGTTGGATAGCTCATTCTGAGGACTACCTGATTCTAGATGGGTTTCTAAAGACTCCTCCATTTTCATCCTCAACCTGAGCTCCGAAGCGTAAAAAATGAGACTTTTTTTGTGTCTCAGGAGGGGGATGAGGGGCAAGGGGGGTTCGAACGAACCCCAAGAGGTTTGCTCGAACCATGGTTTGGCCGAACCCTGGTTCAAGCGAACCCCTTCAAGGGGGTTTAGATGAACCCCTTTCCTATGCATTTGATTTGTTTTTTTTGTGGCCAAAATTCAAAGGGGTTCACTCAAACCCTAGTTTGGGCGAACCCCTAATGGGTTCGATCGAACCCTAGTTTAGGCGAACCCCCTAATGGGTTCGCTCAAACTAGTAGGTTCGTACGAACCCCCAAAATCATTTTTTTTGCTTTGGGGTCATTTTTGTGAGTTTTCCTTCCTCACTTGAATTGTAAACCACTATTGTGGTTTCACCCAAGGTCTCATTCTCTTGTGCCTTAACTTCTACCCTAGTAGGAGAGATTTTAGAGGAGGGGTAAACAAAAGGTTCATCACATTCCATAGTTATATTTTGTAAAGTAACTTCATCACAAATAGGGGACACATGAAGAGAAGGAAAACTATCATTGTTATGCTTATGAATGATTGGATCCTTTTGTTTGAATAGGTCTTTCCAAATGTTAGGGACAATAGGAAGGAGAGAAATAATGCTAAAACTTATATTCATTGGATCTTTTAACACCAACATGTCCTCCTCACAAATGTGATTCTCATGATCATTCTTGATTGTATCCTCTTTCTCTAAATAATTATCACAAGTAGGGGAGGGGTATGTGTGGGATCATGATGGGCCAAAAAGTGGCGATATGATGGGTATGTGTAGGGTATGTGGCTGGCGATTTTTATTTTACCCAAAATTGATGAAATGAAAAGGGTTTTCAAAGGAGATTCTCAAATTTCCACCAATGTAAATTATTCTTTACTTTGAATTTAATAAATAATTTGTATTCATTTTCTATTTGAATTATGACTAAAGTTCTGATTGATAGGTTGATTGAAAAACATCTATAGATTTCAAACGGTATCACATTTTTTTAATCTAAAACATGTGTCACATTCTATACTTCGCATACTATAAGATTAAAAAAAAAATGAATTTTATGAAGTTTTGACGAAGTTAAGGTGGTCAGACATACGATTTTTTATATTTTTTAAAAGTTGTAATAAAAAATTCATAATTAATTATTTATTTAGAAAAAAATTACAAAAAAAATATGCATCACATTGGGACATGATTCCTCTACTTATATCTAAAATCTCATAAAAAAATAGTATCATTTTATTGTGGTTAGGGTGGTTAGAAAAACACCTACTTCTTAGTTTTTCCCTGAAATTTAAGTAGTACTGCATTGAAATTTCAAATTTTCACCAAATATATATTTTTTCTTTAAATAAATGTAGTAGTTTAGAAACTACATTCAATTTGCTATAGATTCTATTCATACATATTTTTGAAATAATATAGATAACTTATTCAAATTTTATGTCAAGTTTCCTAACTTTGATTTTTTTGAATTTTTTGCCACTTAAGGGCCTGTTTTTTCCATGATGATCCTACATGGACCCGAAGGTGTTGAGAGATGAATTTAGACTAAGTAGTGGTAATGATCTCATCTTATTGTGTCATAATATCTTCCCAAGGGGGAGGAGGAGAAGGGAAAACAAGACTTTCACGATTCTCAATGATTGCATCTTCTTTCACCAAGATACCTTCATCACTAATAGGAGAGGTATCAAGAGAAGAAAAAATATGATTTTCATTGTTCTATATGCTTGAATCCTCTTCTATCATATCCTTCCCACAAATAGGAGAGATAGGAGGGAGTGTAGATTTAAGGCAAGCATCAACAATTTTAGTTTCTTACACTAAGAGACTTTCATAACTAGGAAATGGATTGAATGAATGACTAACATGCTTATTGACTAAATTTTTCTTTGCAAACTTGGAAAAGAAAGATACTATAATTTGTGAAAAGTAATCTATACAAACTCAAAATGGAAAGAGACTTAACATGCAATGAAATGACGTAGAATGAAATGTGTAAATGTAATTTTTAGATTCTAAACATGGTAATTTGCTTATTGCTCTACGTAAAAATATGAAAATGAAATGTTGTAAATACCATTTTGAAATTAAGCAATGCAACACATGAAAAAAATTAAGCTAGATCTAATGAAATGAATGAAACAAAAACTCAACAAACTGAAACAAATAGCTAACAACAACAAATAGAAACATAGAAATGATTTTTTTAACGCTGTAAAAAGTATTTTTAGGTTTGATTTGGGACTAAATCACCTAGAGGGGTGTATGAGTCCCATCCAAGGTTTTTGAAGGGTTCTAATGTTGAAAAACACACAACACATAATTCCTAAAAATCTAAGAAAAACACTTGTACAAGGACTAAATCACCTAGATGGGCGAATGAGTCCCAAATTAGGGTTTTTACACAAAATTCAATAAATTGTGAGTTGATTCTAATGTTTCTATCTTTTATGTTGTCTAGACTATATGAAATTACATATTGCAAGTGAAATTCAATGATGTAATATGCAAAAATTCAACCTCTATGCACTTTCACTAATGCAAGATTTAGAAACCCTAGATACTAATTAACTAATTATGCAAGACCTAATGCAAAGTTAATATAATCTAAATCTTGGACTATGATGCACTCCAAATCATAAAATAAGGGTTCAAAGGTCAAGTTCATGAAAATGAAACCTAGAAAATAGTAGTTCTATCTTGTTGAGAGATGAAACTAAAGGGGCATTAGGGTTCCTCCACCAATTTCCTTCAAGTTTCATTCAAGGAAACCCTAGAAACCTCAATATAAGGATGGAATTAGGAAAATAGATCTACAATAGGGTATCCTATGGGTGTGATTAAAGAAAAAAATGGGTCTCACCACCAAGAAAAGGCTTGGAAAGAAGATAAAAGTAATGTGCCAATCTAGCTATGAAACCTAGAAATTTAAGAACCTAAAATCAAACTGATAAAGGAGGATGAAACTGAAAGGTACCTAGAAGAAATATGTGATCAAAAAAGCCTAAAAAACCCTAAAATTCTGACTTTTAATGTTGATTGGGACTCATACACCAAACTGGGTGATTTATTCCCAAACTAGGGTTTCTAGGTAGAAACTAGATTTTCATGGTGACTCATCTGAATCTTCTAAAAACTAGAAAAAAGTGTTGTACTAGGACTCATACACCCAAGGTGGTGATTTAGTTCTAGTATTATGATTTGGTTGAAACTTTGGTATCCTCTAGTGATCAGTTGTAGCTCCTCTCCTTCGAGATCTCTGAGTCTAAAAGATTGAATTATGGCATATAGGAAACTTTCCATGAAGATGACAACCCTGTGACAACCTTGAAAATTTTCTTCAATCTTGCAACTTTATCTTCAAAGGATCTTCAAGCTCTAAACCACCTAGATCTACAATCACACATGTAGAGAGAAATAAAAACTTGTTGATTGTTAGTGGATAGGGGTTTTCCTTGGTCAAACCTTAATGAGAAATGAAACATGAATGAAATGAAACATGAAACATAAGATGAAACAATAGAACCTTGTTTGAAATCTTGTAGCTCTACAAACAAGCATGAAGTAGCCTCAATGGATGTAGGTCTTGATCATGATTCTTGATGAAAGATAACACCTTTCAATACTTGTTCATGGATCTTGAGCAATACATCACAACATTAACTCAAAACCACATGCATGATGCATCAAGCCTTTGACATGATAATGAATCTTGAATTGCTACAATAATCTTCTTCAAATATTCCTTTGAATGCTCTTGAAATGCTCTTGAATGTTCTTGTGAACTCTTGTGAAAGTTCTCTTGATTGCTTATGAAGTTCTAGGATGAAACTATGTGAAATAACCTTGTATTTATACTTGTTTATGCCAAATTTCTTGAAATTACAACACTACAAGCCAACATTGAAGATCTAGGATAATAAAATCCTTCCAATAATTGAATTCAAAATGGATACTAATTAGAGTGGGACTCATATGCCCAAGGTGGTGTATGAGTCCCAATGGCTCAAAGTCTGGACACTAACTCCAAGAAAGGTCTTGTTTAATGTGAAACTTGAAATCAGGTCCCAAGACCTAGGTGAGAATCATATGCCCAAGGTGGCGTATGAGTCCTAGATCACCAAATATGGAACACATGAGCCAAAACATTGAATTGTGATTGGTTATTTGATAAGTGTCTAGATTATCCATGGAAATATGCAATTAATAAGGCTTGTGGATGCAAAATAGGACCAAGGCATAAATAAACCCAATTAATTAATAAATCCCTAGATTAGTGTGAAAGTGTTAAGATAAATTTTACAACACCCTAAATAAGGAACAATTAAGTCCATTTTATCATTAATTGTTCATTCCCAAATTAAGTTTGAAAAAGGGATACTTTTTTCCTACACTACAAGGCTTAATATTACAAAATTAAATTTGTAGGAAATTGATTATTTGAATGATACCAATCAAGATCAATATGTTGGAATATAGGTTACACTATTTCCTCATCCTCTCCATGACAAGTTGCAAGTTTATGCACATACAGAAATTCCCAAAACTACATTATTAAATTTCCTAAGAGCACATCGAAAGGAACAAAATGAACGAACGTGGTTTTAAATTCGTTGCACATTAAGTATGTATTGACCCCTTTTTGAGGTGGAATCTAGATAGGAAGTGAATCACATAATCTTTATACAAGAAAACACTTTATTTATGGCATATACACTTCTTTTATTTAAAACACTATATGTGTGTGTGTGTGTCGCATATGGTATTGTGGGGAAGGAGGAAAAGTTTCCCATGGGGGTCGGACTCCCTTGGTCAACCCACCCCATGGGCGGCTTGTGTAATCACACAGAATGACCCATGGTCGATGGTTGGCCTATTAAGGGTAAAGATATTTATTTTTATTTTCCTATTTTATTTATTTTGTATTTTAAATATTCATATTTAATTAATAATTTATTAAGTATTGAAAAATAATATTATCTAATATAATTATGTGTAATTTTAAATAAATATTTATATATACAATATAGATAGATTTCAATTAATTAATCTTTTGAATATTCCAAATTAATATATGTGTGTGTTTATACATATTTTTTATCATGCATGTCATATGAAAATCCATGCTTACATATCAAATATTTTGGGTGACACATTTTGAACAAATTAAAAGCATATGTATAATGGTTTTCAATACTCAAGTAAAAAAAAATCATTTGATCTTCTTTTCTTGAATATTGCTAGACTTTTATATTAGCCACAAGCATAATTAATTTCCTTACTTCAACTAATTTCACCATTTTAAAGGAATAGTTTATTAAATCTAACATAAATAGTGAAGGAAGACATCTTTATTCTATACACATCTCAAATTTCTTAAGTCATATATGTTTTCCATTATGAATAGCACCTTCCTAAGACCAATTATTTCCACAAAGTTTTGATGCCAACTGTGCAATATTACAAACAATATAACCACCTTTCTTTTTACACTTCTAAAACTTTTGACACACTTCTACACAACATCTTGCATCCAAAAGAAAATATCACAAGGACACGTGATATTTCCAACACAATTATCTTATCTTAGAACCTAACTCAATTTCCTCCCTATTTTATTGTCTAGATGCAATATTTCAAATTTGTATTCATGGTTCTAATAACATTGCTTTATAATGTCATGGCCCTACATGCTTTTTTTGCGATAAAAATTCTAGAATTAACAACCTTCTATACAAGAATTTTCAACACATATTTACCATAAAATTCACTTAAGGAGGCTTAATTCTAGCCAAATTTTCTTGAAATCTATGATTGATGATTCTCCCCAATTGGTTCCAACTCCCGCATATAAACCTAGAAAGAAGTCAACCAAAAATATATATATATGGCCACAAGCTCTCCCCCCAAACATAGGATTAATAATAAATCCACCCCTGAGCTGTAGGGGTCACATAGCTTTTCCTTACACACACACCACCACTACAATGGTTCCTTAAAGAAATGACACCACATACTAGGCACAATGCAAACACACATACTATAATTCATGACCTATCCCTTAAATAGCTACTCACATAAAGAGATACCAAAACAAGATGGAACTCCATAAGACAATACTAAATACACAATTTCAACAATACCCCAAAATGATCTAGCATTGCATTGCACATAAATTTCAAAACATAACAATATTCCTTAATATCTAACAAGGATCTACAAAAGGGTAGACCTTACCAAACAAGAGAAAATCCAAGAGTTGTAGCCTCTTCCTCTCCAAGCCCTACTTGTAATGCCCCTCTGTTTTCCTTGTCTATACAACTTCTTGGATTTCAACTAGACTTTATGAGGTTGTTTATCTTGACTTTATGTTACTGTTTGATAAACTTTATGACACTATTGGATGTTACTTGTGCATGGTGATATTTTGATGAATTGTTGTTGTGACTGATTATTTATTTATAACATGTTTTCAGATTAGCATAGTTGTTATTTGAGTTAATATTGATGTATGCTCATTTATTGTTTAATTGATATTTTATCTCGTTAGTTCATGTGACATTGTATTGGTGAAGAGAACGGTATTGCATCACTCGCTTGCAAGTTTCATGTGATTTCTGCGATTCTCTCTTCACGGTGTGTATGAATTACTATATGTATGCATGTGCAACATTTGCTTGTTTATAGGATTGCAGGTACAGGACATTAGCTTCACCTGGTTTAACAGGTTTGAGCGTGTCCACTACTCAATAGTAATATTGGGAGATAGTAACGGGCTACCTAGTCATACCTTTACCCTAGTACAGTGTGTCGTCAGTTTGAGTTTGGTTTTAGTTTTAATCATTGTTGTTGTGGCTATTTTATTATTGTGCAAATTTGATTTGGTAGATAAAATGTGTATTTAATTTAAATATTTAATTAAATGAATTATTGTTGTGAAGGCTTTAGAATAAATTAATTAATTAATTTAATTTTGTTATGTTGTTGAGTAAATTTTATTATTAAAAATAAGTGGTAATTAAATAAATAAGAATATTTAAATTGGTTGCAATTAGTAAATTGTATTATTATATTTAAATGCATGTGAATGGGAAAATATTTGAGTTGTAGAGGGAAAAGATATTTTGTTGAAATAACTCTGAGTTAGAAATTTGTTATCTAGTTGTTGGAAATTCAATCTCGGAAGAGATATTAGGGAAAAAGAATAAAGTCGTTTCACGAGAGTTTTGTGTCAGTTGTGGAAAATTGGTGAGGAAATTATGGATCTCTCTCAAGATTTGTTTTAGAATTTTACTGTAGAATTCTTGGCTGTGTATTGTGTTTTCTGAAAAGAGGCAAATTTACTGGAGGAAGTTTTGGTTACATTGGCAATTTGAAGTTACAGAGAAGCTCGGCAACAATTCTCGAGGCAACAGTTCTTTTGGAACAGGTTCTTTTACTGTTTTAGTGAATTTTGAATTGAAAAGTTGTTTATATTACTGTAATGCAATTTGGAAAAGTTTAGGAAAAGAATTTCCAATACTGTAGAGGCTCTTGTGTTTTTCTGTTTAAAAGATTGCCTTAAAGAGGAACCTCTGTAGAAAACAATTAAAATTCTCTATGTTATTGTTCATTCGAAATAAATTGATGCAAAAGAAATTTAGATCTCTATGGAAAAACCGTCATTCTATTTGTTTCCCTATTCTTTTGGTTATCTGAGGAAAAATGAAATTTATAGCTTTCTGTAGAAAAAAATTCCTCTATGAAATATTATTGCTCAACTTAAACTTGTGATTGAATTAATTGTATATAAGAATATATATATATATATATATATATATATATATATATATATATATATATTACAATATATATATGCATACATATATATTTATATATCTTATATTAATATTGTGCCTTTTTTTAATAGCACTATGAATTTATTGAGAGATGAATTTGAAATCATTGTACAACGAAATTTCGTTACCGTAGGTTTTTATTTGTTTAAAAAAAAAAAAAATTGATAGTGAATGGGGGCTGGGGGTTTGGAAACCCCAGCTGCACCCATACTAGGGTGTGCTGCTATGTGCAGCGCTCCCCACACCCGTGTGGGGGGAAGCGTTGCCCACAGGCAGTGAACCCTACGTGGGGAGTCCACGACCAGGGTGTAATACCCCTCATGTTGTTGTTTGGACTTGATACTTCTATGGTTTTGCTTGATACTTTGAGACTTTGGTAGTTACTGTTTGTTGGTTAGATTGGTGGATTAGATAGTTTAGACTGCTTGATGACTATGCTACTTTATTTTATGACATGGATATTATGATATGACATGATGGTTACACTTGATTTGGTAATGTTTAATTTGATGTTGTAGTATATTGTAATGCAATAGATTAGTAATTATTTTATGATGATACAATGTGATCAGTTTAGTTTAGCAATGTTACTTTATACCTAATGTTGTAGTTGTTATTGTAGCTTTGGTGAGGGGACAGTGTAGTACCACTCATTTACGAGTGCCCTGCTACGCTGCAATTCCTTCTCATGATATGATGTTTTTGATTATATATATACATGTTACTTGACGTTTATTGGTATGCAGGAATTGCAGGAATAAAGTCTTGATTCCACCTGCTTCAGCAAGACAAGGTGAGCATTAAATTAACCCAATGGGTACAATGTTGAAAAAGGGAGTTGATAAGGAAGTGTCCCCATCCCAAGTCCGTCATCCCATTATGAGTTTTTTGATGTCATGATTGAGGTTTTGTCCTTGTCTTTTTGTAGTTGACTACTGATTAATTAGTTTATTTATGGTTAGTGGTTATTTAATTAATCTTTGTTTCATAAAATTAATTAATTTTGTTGTGTTACTTGATTAATTGTAAGTTAGTAAAATGTTGAATTTTAAATATATTGTAAATTTAAAAGTTATTTAATTAATTAAAAGTGTGAGAAATTAATAATAATGGTGATAATTATATATTATCTTTTTCCTAATATTAAATTAGAAAATCTTGTGTGGATAATATCTTGAGAAAATAATTAATTTTTAATTAAAATTGTAGATAAGTGTGTGCTTTTAAAAAGCAAGAAAAGAACCAATGAATGGAGAGGATTTTTGAGGAAAAAGATGAAGAGCTTTATTGATTTTTATTTATTTTTTTGTGAGAGAGTTTTACAGACAGAAAGGTTTTTCTAGTTTTTGTCTGTAAAAGAAAAGAAAAATAGTTTTTTTTTGTATTTTTGGGTAAAAGAATTGTTTTGAAGAAATGATTGATTCAGAAAAGAGTTGAAGGAAGGAAAACTAAGAACAAACTGTAGAGGGGATTCTAATTGCAAAGAGGAAGAAAGCTACTGTGTTTGGATTCTACATCAAACGAAGGACTCCAGGTTCCCTAAAACTTATTGTTTTATTCTTTTTTATTTTGTAAACAAATCTTGTCTGCCATGTTTTGAAAATAAATTTCTCTATGTTTTGAAAAAGGTTCCTGTGATTGAAAATTGGTTTGTAATAAACCTTTGAATCCTCTGTAGGAAATTATAGTAAAACCTTCAAAATTTCTTCAATAAAACTTAGTGGTGGAAATAATTATTTTGAAAAGAAAATCATTTTTATTAGTGGGTTAAATTTGAATGCCCAGATTTATAGTGGATCTGATAGAAAACTAGTTTATCCACACTATTTATTTATATTTCTAAGTATATATAAAATAAAAATTCATATATATATATATATATATATACAAATACATACATGTATTCATTTGTGAGGACCTGTTTGTATTTTAATAATATATATTTTTATTTTTGGGGTTCTGTGTTCGCCACTGTTTATGACGAAATCGAATATAAAAAAAATGTATTGGGGAAGGGTCAACCATGTTGTACCCCTGTCCCCCCTGTATGGTGTTTTGGGCGGCAGTAATGGCTGCCAGTAGTCAAGGACTGTCATACATAGTAGTCCAAGTGGCTACTGGCACGACATCCCTTGGTTGTTGTGTGTGGCCATTGGGGAGGCCGCAGTCTCCCTAAAGGGAGGTTCGCAGCCTCCTCAATGGAGGCGCTTTATGCTTATTTTAAAATTTATTTTATTTTCTTTAAATTTTGTTTTTTTTTTCAAGTTAATAAATTTTATTAAATGTAATTTAAATTTAATTTAATGTTTAATTCAGATTTATATAATATATATATATAATAAAATATATATGTATATGTATATATATATATGTATATATATAAATATATATATATGTATATATGTCACTATGAGTATTTTAAATATGTTTATATAATGATTTAAAATATATGATTTATATATATATATATATATATATGTATATATATATACACGTAAAAAGTGTATATATGTGTATATATATATAAAGATCTATATATATTTATATATATAGTTGTATGGTGATAATTTATATGTTGAGGACATGGATAAATTATATAATTTCATAGGTTGTAATGTTGGATAAACTGTATTATTATAGTGTAATTGTGAAAATTAGAGATAAACTATCTATTAATTAATTGAATATTCTCAAGTAATTGATTTGTTTAATTGGAGAAATTTATTGTGTATTGAAATGAGTTGTATAGAGTTGTGTTATGTAAATTGCTTACTCTTGAGACTATTCATTGAGTCTAGTGTGGTTTTCTTTTGTTCGGGTTTATGTCTTGCGGGAAAACCCTAGAGTTAGCTTATCCTATTATAGGAACTTAAGTTGTTGTTTAGAACTTACAAAGGTGGGGATATTGATGTCATTAGTGATTTTGAAATTTGATATTTGGCCAGCCTATGTTTTGACTATGGTTGTGATTTTAGTTTGCACTCGAATTGTATCATTTTGTGAATGTAATTCAGATGATTTTGGCGAGATGGTTATGCCTCGTGGATGTTCCAATTGTTGGTTCAGTAATTCTTGTTGGTACAATCCTTTTGTGTTGGATATTTTGTGTTGAGTTTTTAGAGCTCGAGTGGCTCTAAGTGGGAGCCGACGCACAAAGGGGATGTTAGGGTAACCCATGTAGAGTTAGTATAATCAATGATAACCTAAGTAAGTAATTATGGGTGGGTGGTTAAACATTAATAAGATAATTATGATGCCTCGTCTGCCTGTTAGAGCTATCACAGACTAAAGGGGACTGAGAAGGTCGTGGATGGCAAGATCGTTACCTTGTCTTCATGAGAGGTTAACGATTCCACATGAGTAACCCTATGGAGTGGCAACTTGAGATAGGATGTTAGGAGAACCATAGATGGAGGCGGCACCTTGAACTAGGTTGTCTAGATAATCTATGTATAGATGGAGGTGGCACCTTGTGATAGGTTGTCTGGATAATCCATGCAAAGCCATGCGATGACACTCTCCTCTAACATTCCATTTGTGTTGTTTTATTGAAGTCTTCTAGAAGTATTCTATTGATATTATGACTTGATATTTATTGATGATGTGTTTCATGACTTATTGTTGTAATATTTGGAAAGTGATTTATTGTTATGTTTCGAAGTGGTCTATTGTTATGTCTTTTGGTGATTTATAGTTGTTTAGTTTTTAGTGTGGTCTAGTGATATTATGTTATCTTGTCTGGAGTTAGTCTTGTGTTATTGTTAGATGTGCTTGGTCTAGGATCCTTGCTTGTTTACTCCCAGCACGGGGGTGGTTGGGTGGAACGTGCTTCGCACCTTGTTGGGTTCCCTTTGGACACAATTGTACCATTCAGTGCAAGGTTTTGCAGATGATGTTGATCCAGGATTCATATGCTCCAAATGTGTATTTGTACTACTAATGTATTTCATTTATTGATGTATCTCTCCCACGTGTGTTGGGAAGACCTTGATGTAACTTGTATATGTGATTATTGGGATGTATTTTCAGACAAATGTATTGTACTATCACACCATGTGATTCATTCTTGTACTACCATTTGTAAACATTGTTAAGTTGTGTTGTATTTGTAGAAATATATATATACTTTATATCTTTATGATTCAATTATTGTCATATGTATGTATGGTTTCATTTGGTATATTCACATCTTTCTTGATATCGTGAATGAATGTTTAATTGATGTCATGAATGATTGGATTTACATTATTGGTTATTTAATATTTCATTTATTACTTTGTTATGGATTTTTTTTTAGTAATGTCACCTTGTGTACCCCAAGGGATTTAGTTGTGCAACTTAGAACATTGTTATGTTGGAATACTTAAGTACATTTCTTATGTTCTTTAAAAAAAAAAAATTGTTGCATTTTATTTGTTCCTTTGGGGTTTTGCGGGGCGTTACAGAGGCGTGCCTAGGTGCATGTGTATGCGGTGGTTGTTTTGTTTGCTGGGAATTTCAAATTAATACAAATTTTATATATATTATATATGTTATATATAATATATATTTACTATATATAATATATATAATATATGTGTTTAAGTTAAATGTATTCAATATTATTTATAAGTAATATGTTTATTATATTTGTATATATACATATATAGTTGTATATATATATATATATATATATATATATATATATATATAATATATATATATAATATATATATAATTATATATATAATTATATAAATAATTATATATATATATAATATATATATATAATATATATATATATTATATATATATAAATTATATATATATACATATATAGTTGTATATATATATATTTAAATATTTGATAATAAATGATTTATTTTAATGAAATATTGAATGGTTAAGTGCATGGAAGTATTATTTGTATTTATTTAATGAAGTGATTTCAATTAGAAGGTTGAGATTTGTTCATCTGTAATTGTGGTTTGGAAAACTAAACTATTGTTTTAGAACAGTATGAAATTATTAAATAGAATTATATTTAAATGGTGCATTTTAGTATGTGACTTAGGTGATTGTAATGGATTTAGGAAATCCAAAGGATAGTGATGGTTATTTTCTTGAACTTTTATTTAAAAGCATGTGTATCTGTAATTGTGAACTAGGGGGAAATTATTTGTCATTATGTGAATCTAAGTCTTCTAGAGTTGTAATTGTGGAAGGGTTGTGGTAACTTTAGTTCACCCTTTGAGTTTATTGGGTAGTGCACATATTGGGTTTATGTATTGGACATCCATAGAGATGTGTTACCTTTTGAGGTGTATTGGTTATTGTTGTCAGTTCTTAGTGGACGGTCGACCCTTGGTATGTAGTTTGAGTTATGTGTTTTCAATAGGGGAGTGGCTTTCAATGAGGGACGGGACACAAAGTGGCCCCAAGACAACTCATGTGGGAGTCAGTATAATCAAAGTGGGAATTAAATAATCTATTAGCTTAACACATATAACAAGATATTTAGCCTTGCTCATTGGCTCAAGGGCTTGGATGAGACTTGAGATGAGTCAGGAATGCCTGGAATGGCTACATCATTATCTTGTCTTCTCAAAAGATAACCGATTCCACACTAGTGTGCGTGTGGGTTCAGAATCATGAGAGGTTACCAGGATAACCCTAGAGGGGGTCCGAGACCTAGGAAGATCTCCTTTGGACAAGCCATGCAACCTTTGTGATGACACTCCTCCTATGTCAACAGTCAAATTATTTGTATCGTGATTGTACTTGATTTAGTGATTTTGGAAGCAATGTGACCCTAATTCTTGTTTATCTGTTATGTGAGTATTTTTTTATATTGCTTGTGTCTAGAGGTAATAGGTTTTCTTGGTTTCCTATTACTATCTCCTAGCACGGGGGTTGTTCCTATGGGTACCAGATGGTTGGGTGGCATGCATCTTCGCTATTGAGTTTCTCTTCCTGTTCGTGATGGCGAGATCTTCTTGTTCAAGGAGCTCATGTGGTTCTCTGGAGTTGTTCTTCTCCTTCTTCATTGCAACTGTGGATCTATATGTATAATTGTAATACCTCAATTGTATCAAGGTGAACCTTGTGATGTAATTGTAATAATATTTATGATTTATTCATAATTGGATTTAATGGTATATTGGATGTTATGTGGTGTTGTATCTATGGAAATATGTTTCTATACATTTCTATGTGTTAGATTTATCTTGCAATGGTTTAATGATTTGTTGTATGTTGTATCTTGAGTTTAATATTCTTATGCTATGGTTGGTTTAATTTTATAAGTAATGGGGTTACATGTAGATGCGTTGTGTGGCCTAGAGGATGTATGTGTTTAGAGTATGATACTTTACTCGTATTGTTTTACCTTTTAAGAAGAAAAAAATAGTTGTGCTTTCATAGTGTGCATCGTCCTCTAGGTTGCGGGACGGGGTTTTACACTACTCTTCCATTTTTTTCCTCTCCCCTCCTCTCCTCTATCTCCACCAAGAATCCTCCTTTCCAAAGGAGAAAGCATCCCAAGGATAAATAGAATAACCAAAGAAAAAATGGAGAATCCAAGCAAAAGAGAGAAGCCAAGCCAAAAGAGGGATCCCCTTCTCCTTCCAAAAATAAGGAAAATATAGGAGGGTAAAGGGCAACTAACTCCCCAAAACATCCCAACGACCCAACCAACTCTTATTTTCGCCACTTTTCATAAGTGGAAAATTAGAGTGGGTTTTAAACTTCATTTAAGTGATTTTATAGAATAAAAATACCCCTACTCTATAGACCTACCACCTAGGGCACCTTTTAAACAATTAAAACCACATAAAGACATTATAAAACCTAAAAAAACTAATGAAATTTAAAGGGGTGACTCAAGGGTCTAATAAGCAACATCTCCCACATGCACTTGACCCTTACAAAACAAGGTTGAATACATATCCTTGACAAATACTAGAATTTTCCAAGAATGAGATAAGGGAAATAGCTATGTAACCCCTTCATCAAAGTGGCCAATTTTAACCTATTTACTCAACCAAAAGGAGGTGTCAGTATTTATCATAATTAATAGTATTTGAAATAGATCTAGCATATGAAAAATAATCTTCTAATGATAATCAACTAAGGAATTAAATCTAGATATAATTTAACTCAACCTACTTGCATAATATCTTTTAGAGTCAAGCAATAATTGATCATGTTATTTAATATCAAAATATTACAACTTATCAATAATAGATATTTTACCTATAACGAATACTACTACAACCAAATATTGAATATCAATCTTTACCTTTATATTCACTTACTCACACTCATAATATAAATCACCTAACATGATGAAATCCATTAATATACATAATGATATTACCAATAACAAAACCTCTCAATCATTACATACTTGCGTAGATAGGGAATAGACCTCATCTCGCTATCACACGAAATCACAACAACCACTAGTTAGTTAACAATAAAAAATATAAAGAACGTGATGTATAGGAACAATAATCAATAATGTATATATCCCAACACAAAAGAACATAAAATATAGGACATAAACCATTGATGACTAATAAGATCAACAAGGCCACAAGGGGTGGGGTCTTACATATAGAAAATTTAGCCCTCATCCCTCTAAACAAAATTGAATAACAACCAAATGTTTTTCCTCAATGAAAATAAAGAAAAAGAAAAAGAAAATAGAAAAACTGTCTAAATGTGCTAATTAGAGAAATCATAACCCTCATTGAAGATTAATTAAAGTGCTAAAATTATTATCAAAAATACCCAACTAAAACTTTCTCCATTTTTTAATTTAAAAAATATAAACCACCCACCATTTGCACATAACCCAAAAAAAAACTCATAAAATATCATTCACAACTATATGATGCCTAACTGAAATTCTTAGCCCTCTAGGTCTCTAAAGCTTAGAGGTCAACAAATTGAAAGCTCAAAGCTTCAATACAAAAATGGAAAAACTAAAAATATCCAATAAAATTTATGAAAAACAACACACAAAATTGAATCTTTCAATTTCCAATCAGTTTTAGCATTTCAAACCCTAACCTTAACAAAGCAATATTTAGACCATCACTTCCCTTATATTTATGGATCCATAGAACACTACTTACTTTTAAAATATTTTTTCTTACATGCACTACTCATATAAAATCATGGACATATCAAATCCATAACTACAATTCATCCACCAAGCCCTACAACACCAAATTCAATATAAAAATTAGCCACAGTAGCTCGAAACCCCTACCTCATACATCCAAAACCCTCACCAATTCCACACTATTTGTAAACCTTAATTCACTTCCAATAGAAAAAAATTAAACCTAGATATTTATAATTTTTCCACCTCATCTTCACCAAATGAATGTTCTCGTTGTGCCAAATTTAATGCTTAAAATTTCCATTGCATAGTAGCACAAAATAAATATAATTTTATCTAAATTAATTATATAAATTTCATATAAAACCCTCTAGTACAAAAACTAGTTGTGAAATTATGAAGAAATATGTTCTATTAAATTTGTAACTATTTTAAAAAATCCTTAAAAATGATAAAATACAAAGTGTAATGAATAAAAATATTATGTGAGAAAAAACACAAATTGATAGAGTTTTTCTAGATTTTCTAGGTGGCTATTATTTGAGAATAAAATACATGAATACTAAGTATAGAGCTAAACAAATCAATTGCAAATTAGCAATGAGTTCGAAGATCTTATCTTGCATTTTTTAACATAAAAACCCTAGCAAAATTAAATTGTCCCATCTTTTAAGCATGACATCATCTCCTAGACCTTTCAGCAAGATTTTGTCTTCATTTTGTGTAGCTACGACAGACACTCAGAAGTTTATGCTCTTAGATGCTGAAGTTGTGACTAATTCTCTTAGATGCTCATCCTACCATGGCCAAGTAAAACCTATATTAAAGAAGAAAAAATATTTGTTAAAATAATTCTTCTTTATGTAGCATCTCGTAAAAATAGTAATTTCACATAAACATGCCAAAATAACACAAAAGGAGAGTGGATATGAAAGGGCTATAAATTGCATAGTAATAACTATGGGAGGAACAACAGACCCTGTGGCCCTCTAGTGTTGTGTAGTACCCCTCCATTTATGCTTATTTTTTATGTTGCATGTTTTCACACTAATAGACTTTGGTACTTTGGTTTGGATATTTTTTATCGCTGATTTTGAGCGACAGTGGATTCACTTTGTGTTATGATGATACTTTGTATGGTGATAATTGATTTCTGACATGCTTTGTGATAGTGTAGATATTTCCTTCAAATCTTATTGTTATGTATATGTTTATGATGGACTAACTGTTAATTAATTTGTCAGTCTGATGTGACATGTATTGGTGTGGAGAACGGAGTTGCATCACTCGCTTGTGAGTGCCCTGTGATGTCCGTGATTTTCTCCACACGGTGTGCCTGTACAATGGATTACATATATATATATATATATATATATATGCATGTTATTTGTTTGGTTGCAGGATTGCAGGTACATGACACCGACTCCACCTAGTTACTCAGGTCTAAACGTGTCAAGAGTCAACGGATATGTTGATTGGGAAGTAGTAGCATGGTTCATCCTAGTCTAGTCTTAAACCCAGTCATAGTACATTGTCAGTTTAGTTTGGAGTCTTTGGTTGTCTTGTTTGTTCCTGTCTGGATCAATTGCTTGAAAGGAAAATTTGTTAATTTTAATGATAGTTATTATTCTTTAATTTACTGTTATTTAAATTAATTTTTAAATGTTAAAGAAATAAGTTTTACATGTTATTTAATTAATTAATTAGTTCGTTTGGTTAAATAATTTGATCATTAAGATTAAATTTATTTAATTAAATAAATTAATTGATTAAATTAAAATTGTTTTAAATGTGTGTGAATAGATTTAATTTTAAATTAATTATTATTTTGGAAATGGCATTTTTAATTGTAAATAAATTTTGTATTTTTGAAAATTGGAAATTTTAAATAAATTAAAAGCATGCAAATTTTAAAAGTGGAGGATAGGAAAGATTACCAGGAAGTTGTTGAAGATATTTTCTTCTTCTCGACATGTGTGCCAATTAAATTTATTGTTTATGGTTGAGGAATTTGTTGGAGGTTATTTGGGATTTGGGAAAACACAGAAGTTTATCTTTTTTCTTCACGGAAAATGAAAATATAGTCTGCTGTTAAAATTTCTTTAAAAGTGTTTTGTGATATCCCTTGGTATTATTGTATATTTGTGGAAGTTCTTTGGTTTGCATTTTGGGAATTGGTATTCGGGAAAGGTTTTGGAAGCTACAGGCAACAGAGGCTCTCATCACCAGACGGATTTTTGAAGCTAAGGAAACAAGTATTTCCCTTGTGTTTTAATTTGTTGTTTTTGAAAAATAATGTCTAAGAAAAGAAAATTTTATTTTATTAAAAAAATTTGTATTTCTCAAGAAAAATTATTTACTATATATTTTCTGAAAGGATTTGTAGATTTCTTAAATATTTCTGAAAACTTCCTCTCTTTGTAGACAATTTTTAAATTAGTGAAGGGAAATTATTTTAATGGTTGAATGAATTTGGAAACCTCTGGGTAAATTAGTGTTGATTGGAAATATTTGTGTGTAATTTCTAGTTAAACCTAGTAGAAATTTTTACAATTTCCCCATTTGAAAACTCTGTGAAAATTTGTATATATATATATATATATATATATATATTTATACTTATATTCTTTCATATATAAATTGGATTGAAGAAATTTTTATATTCTAAAAAAAATTGAGAGATCGTCGTACAAGCGTATTTGTGTATTGAGTTTAAAAAAAAGATGAATTTCGGTAATCACCGTATGGCGAAAGTCATAGAAAATTCGTTCTAAAAAAAAAAAAAATTAATGTTTTTGGGAGGGCCGAAACCCTCCCCCATTTTTCATATGGGTGGGCGCAACCCTGGTAATGGTTGCGTCCTCCCCACAGGGAGGCCACGGCTGGAGCTGTGGGCTTCATAAAGTTTAATTTTATTTAAAGTTTTCAAATGTAAATATTGTGTATTATGTTTAAAATTGATTTTGTTTTATTCTTTTATTTATATATATATTATATTTATATATATATTATATTTATATATATATATATGTGAATATGAATATATATTAGTAGGAATAATATAATAATTTATATATATTTATATTTATATATAAAAATATATGTATATATGTTTGTATATAAATATTTGTAAGATTTGTGATTTATTAAGTTTTAGATAAATGATTTTGGTATTTTTAGAAATATTGCATGTAAATTTTAAGATTAGATATTTTTAAAAATAGTAAGATCGAAAGAGAAAATATAGAATATACTTTAATGTGAATTTGAGAAAATCAAGAAATAAATTAAATGAAACAATTTCTTTTATTGTTTTAAGAAAAGATTTTTAATTAAGATGATTTATTTCTTGTTATTTTTTATTGAATTGAATGGATTTAGTAAATCCAAATGATAGTTTACTATTGAGCTTTAATTTGCTTAAAATAGTATTTTCTCTTTTATTGGTCAATTTGGGAATGCTTTAGATGTATAAGTCTTCCAGACTAGTTGTATAACGTGGGGGTTGTGATTGTTTAAGTTGAATTTTTGTGTTGGCTAAGGTTGTGTACATGGTATTTACATGGTGTATAGATACCTGATTTTATGAACATAGTCATTGATGTTCGTTATGAAAAGTGTAAAATTGTATGTTGTGTGTTTGTACACCTTGTTGCCTTAGTCAAGGAAACTTAGATTCCTTTGTTATGTTTAGGGGAGTGACTCTGTGTGAGGGCCGACACACAAAGTGGTGTCAGGGTAACTTACAAAGAGTTAGTAAGTCAGTGATAACTAAATAACACATTAGTTAGATTAAAATCCTTAATAAGATGATTATGCCTCACTTATGGACTCTTGAGCTAGTTCAGTCTTGAGTATAAAATGAGAAGGCCTGGAATGGAAAATCGATATCTTGTTACCTTAAAAGATATTTGATTCCGCAATAGATTGTAAATGGGGTCGAGTTTCATAAGAGGTTACTAGGGTAACCCAAGTTGGGGGCCGGAACCTAGGAAGAAACACCAGGGTAACCTTTGCAACGTTGTGATGACACTCCACCTAAAATAACAGTTAACCTTGTGTTCTTAGCACCTTTGATTGTCTTTAATCTAGAAGCAATGTAACCATCAGTTAGTTATGTACTTGTGTCTAGGGTGAATAGGTTATGTCTAGGTAACCATATTACTATCTCCTAGCACGGGGGGTGGACCTGCGAGTACCACATGGTTGGGTGGAACGTGCACCTTACTTCGTTGGGTCCCCAGTTTATGATCATGGCAACGAGAGCTTCATGGATGGAGAGCTCGTACTTGGATACATATGTGTACTTCTTTATTGCATTATTGAAAATCTTGTATTGTAGCATCCCTCAATTGTATATGAGGTGAACATTTGTAAAATGTAATTGTAACTATTATTGATCTACCTCATCAAATGAATGAGTGTTGTAATATCTTTTCAAATACAATGTAAGAATCATATTTGTACTTAATACTATCTTGAATGGAATTCAAATGATATGCGATGTTTACTTTTGTGTTTATGTTAATTAAATATGTGCAATGCTAAATACTAAAGTCGTTTATGGAAACTCAAGTAGTGTAATGTCGCGTAACTTAGTGAATGTATGCAATTAATTAAGTTAATATTAATATTTAAAAAAAAAAATTATTGCACTGTTATATACAATTGCAACATTCCTTAGGTTATAAGACGAGGCATTATAGATTGGTATCAGAGCCAAGGTTTCTAACACTGGATGCTCTGGGTAATTGCGAGCCCATTAGGTTGACCTAGTACGTAGTGTCGCTATTTGTTAGCCTTGGTTGAATAGTATCTGAGACTCGTCATTGTTATGTGTAGGATTATGCCTAGACAAGATGGTAGAGGTCATGGTAGAGGTCGAGGTGGAGGCCGAGGGCCAATCCCTCAGGTTACTCCCCCTTTGAGCCCTCATCAAAGTGATCAGGCAAAGTAGTTGGATCAGAGGAATGAGGGATAGAATCCTGAACAGTCAGGAGTAGAGGGTTCACAGATATGTCCTTTATTAGAGGAGTTCCTAGCTTGTCTTGGACCTAGACAGGAAGTTGAGCAGGAGGTAGTTAGAGAGCGTGATAGATCTCCACGGAGAGTAGATGATATAGTGCATCATGATGCTATTACTGTAGGACACATGCAAGATTTATTGAGGGAACACCCTCCTACTTTTGATGGTACAGGAGGTGGCTTAGAGGCAGAGACCTGGCTACTAGATTTGGGTAGATGCTTCGCCATGCACCCTTACGGTAGCAATACCCGAGTGAGATGCACTATTATGCATCTGAGAGGATTCGCCTCTACTTGGTGGTGCTTGGAGGAGCAGAAGCTCCACTTAGATATTGGGTCAATGTCTTGGGAGATGTTCCTGGAGAGGTTTAGAGCACGGTTCCTATCGAAACACTAGAGGCAATGATAGGCTAATGAGTTTCATGATCTACGTCAGTTGGCTCTATCTATTGAGCAATATGAACATAGATTCTATGAACTCAAGCAGTATGCAAGTATTGGCGATGATGAGCCTATGCTAATATAGCACTTCATCAGGGGTTTAAACACCCGCATTAGTGGTGGAATCAGAGTCTTTGAGCCAAAGACTATGGAAGTTGCTGTGGAGAAGGCTCGAATAGTGGAAGAGAATCTTGTTATGGTGTTAGGTGGTCACACAGGAGTACAGATTGGTAGTGCTCCTGCAGTAGGTTTTAGTCCACAGGGTGGACAGGCACAGACAGGGGGTTCTTCTAGGAACCAATAGACACCCTCAAAGGGTGGGCAGTAGCAACAACGTACACCTCAAAAGAATAATAATCCACAACCACAACAAGGTAATAGCCCGCAGTCAGGAAAGGGTCACAACTAATAGCACAACAGGCGCAATAGATAGAATCAGCTTGCGCAGAGTGCTCAGTCTACTGTCAGTAGAGGCAGTTTCCAGCAATCCAGTGCACCTTCGGGTGGTAGAGGATTCGGTAGAGGCACAGGTTGTTACTTGTGTGGACAGCAGGGACACATTGCTAGGTAGTGTATGATGAGAGGTTCTACTAGATTTGGGCCTCGACCTATAGTTTCAAAGCCTACAGTGGGTGATGCTAGACAATCACATAAAGTATATGCTACGGTTAATGACCACCAAGCCGATCACCAGAACACAGTGATCGAGACTTCAGGTAAGTTACATGGTGTTAGTTTTTCCATTCTTTTTGATTTCGGAGCTACCGACTCTTTTATTTCACCGACCATCATTGAGCGATGTGGTCTTGTGGTGGTAAAACAAGGCAGTAAGTGGCAGGTTGAATTTGCTTCTGGGGTGAAAGTAGCAGTAGAGAACCTTGTACATAATTGTGAACTTAAAATTGGTATGTTAACTACCTTAGTAGATTTACATGTTACACCTTTAGGATCATATGACATAGTTTTAGGTATGGATTGGTTAGCATCTCATCATGCTGTGATTGACTATCGACTTAAGACAGTTAGTTGCATTAATGATTTAGGTGTGAAAGTGGAAATCATAGGTATACAAAGACCTATCTCCTTGCGGATGATATCTGCTATGCAATTAAAGAGATGTCTTCGTCAGGGTTGTCAACTGTTTGCAACAACAGTTACTGATTTGGAGGAAGGTGAGAGTCAAGAGATATCTCCTGATGATCATCCTATTCTTAGGGAATTCGCTAACGTGTTTCCTGATGATATACCTGGAATGCCACCGAAGAGAGATATTGATTTTAGAGTTGACCTAGTTCCAGGAGCAGAGCCTATATTTAGAGCTCCATATAGAATGACAACTCAAGAGTTAGAGGAACTTCGTATCTAGTTAGAGGAACTATTAGAAAATGGTTTCATTCGTCCAAGCATTTCCCCTTGGGGAGCACCTGTCATCTTCGTAAAGAAGAAGGATGGGTCTCTTAGACTGTGCATTGACTATCATCAATTAAACAAGGTTACGATTAAGAATCGTTATCCTTTGCCTAGAATCGATGATCTTTTTTATCAGATCAAGGGAGCTAATGTGTTCTCTAAAATCGATTTGAAATCTGGTTATCATCAATTGTGAATTGCTGAAGCAGATATTCATAAAACTGCATTTCGAACTCGTTATGGGCACTACGAATTCATAGTAGTACCGTTTGGGTTAACGAACGCACCATCAGTATTTATGAGTCTAATGAATGGTGTTTTTCGTACTTACCTTGATCGCTTTGTCCTTGTATTTCTCGATGATATTTTGATCTATTTGAGAAACATGAAGGAACATGAAGAACACTTGAGACAGGTATTGCAATGTTTAAGGGAAAATCAATTATATGCGAACCTGAAGAAGTGTGACTTCTTTCAAACTAAAGTAAAATACCTTGGACATGTGATTTCTGGAAAAGGTATTGTTGTGGATCCTTCAAAGATTCAAGCTATTGTAGATTGTCCCGTGCCTACTAATGTAGGTGAAGTGCATAGTTTTATGGGTCTAGCTGGTTATTATAGGCGGTTTGTTGAGGGATTCTCTAGAATTGGTCATCCTATTACTTCTCTTCAGAGAAAAGGGAAGAAGTTTGTTTGGACAGAGCAGTGTCAGTTGGCTTTTCAGACACTTAAAGAAAAGTTGACTAATGCACCTATACTGATTGTTCCTGATCCTACTAAGGATTTTGTAGTTTGTACGGATGCATCCTTAGAGGGTTTGGGAGTAGTTCTGATGCAAGAGGGGCATGTGATTGCCTATGAGTCTCACAAACTCAAAGATCACGAATTAAACTATCCCACTCATGATTTAGAACTAGCTGCAGTTGTACATGCATTAGTTCGATGGAGGCATTTCTTATTAGGTCATCATTTTGAACTTCATACTGATCACCATAGTCTACAATACATTTTTACGCAACCTAAGTTGAATGCTAGACAGAGATGGTGGATGGAGTTATTGTGTGAATACGATTTTGAAGTGAAATATGTTCAAGGAAAAGAGAACGTAGTGACTAATGCTCTTAGTCATCGTCGAAATGAGATCTCTGCTACTACTCTTGAAGTAGATTTGAGAGGTCAAATATTAGCAACACTTCCTATTGATAGATTGTATCAGGAAGTAAAGTCAGAGATTGAATCTGGTAAACCTTTAGAAGGTCGATTTGCAAGGTATATCCTTGAACCAGATGGTATATTACGACATTTAGGTCATATCTATGTACCACATTTTGAGGGTCTTCGTACATTAATTATGACTGAAGCTCATCGAGCTTCATACTAAGCTCATCTAGGTGTTAAGAAAATGCATGCGGATCTTTGGCAATTATATTTCTGGCCTGGTATGAAACGTGATATTGCTGACTATGTATCGAGATGTCTTGAATGCCAGTGAGTCAAAGCTGAGCATCAACATCCTGCTGGATTATTGCAGCCTCATCTCATTCCTGAATGGAAATGGGATATTATATCTGTTGATTTTATTGTAGGGTTACCTACATCATCACATTGACATGATGCCATTATGGTAACTATTGACCGATTGACTAAGGTAGCTCATTTTTCACCAGTACAATCATCTTACAATGCTTCATCCGTAGCTAGGATATTTATGGAGGACATCATTAGATTGCATGGGATTCCTCGTAGGATTATTTCTTATAGAGATCTTGTATTCACTTCAACCCTATGGACTTCATTACAACATGCTCTAGGTACACAGTTGAACTTTAGTTCAGCATATCATCCTCAAAGTGATGGAAAAACAAAAAGAGTTAATCAAATATTAGAGGATATGCTTAGAATGTACGTAATGGACCAACAATCACGTTGGGAGGATTATTTGTACTTAGTAGAATTTTCTTACAATAACGGATATCAGAGTTCCATAGGTATGCCACCATTTCAGGCATTATACAATCATCCTTGTCGAACTCCATTGAGTTGGGATTGACTTGAGGATAGAGTATTACTTGGTCCTGAGATGCTTCATGACATGGAGCAATAGGTTGACCATATTAGAGAACATTTGATAGCAGCATAGGATAGGCAAAAGAAGTATGCTGATGTGCATAGAATAGACTGACAGTTTGCAGTTGGAGATAGAGTGTTTCTTCAAGTGCGACCGCGAAAGAGTCCAATCCATTATGGAAAAGGCTCTAAGCTTGCGCCTCATTTCGTTGGGCCATTTGAGATCCTAGAGAGGATTGGTCCTGTGGTGTATCGACTCACCTTACCACCCAGTTTGTCACGTATTTATGATGTTTTTCATGTATCAGTTCTTAGACCATATCATCCCAACATTTCTCATGTACTTGATTGGAATGCATTACATATAGATGACGGCTAGCTAGCTTTGGAGCCCATGGCCATTCTACGGCACCGGACACTTGGTCTCAGGGGTCGAGACGTTGATCAGGTGAGGGTCCAATGGGATCCTAGCCATGAGGCTTCTACTACTTGGGAGGATGCGACATGCATGAGGGAACTTTATCCCTATCTGTTCGCAGGCTTTCAGGAGCAAGCCTGATCCTAGGGGGGAGGATGTAGTACCCCTCCATTTATGCTTATGTTGTTTGTTGCATGTTTTCACACTAATAGACTTTGGTACTTTGGTTTGGATATTTTTGATCGCTGATTTTGAGCGACAGTGGATTCACTTTCTGTTATGATGATACTTTGTATGGTGATAATTGATTTCTAACATGCTTTGTGATAGTGTAGATATTTCCTTCAGATGTTATTGTTATGTATATGTTTATGATGGACTAACTGTTAATTAATTTATCAGTCTGATGTGACGTGTATTGGTGTGGAGAATGGAGTTGCATCACTCGGTTGCGAGTGCCCAATGATGTCTATGATTTTCTTTGCACGGTGTGCCTGTACAATGGATTACATATATATATGCATGTTATTTGTTTGGTTGTAGGATTGCAGGTACATGACACTAACTCCACCTGGTTACTCAGGTCTGAGCGTGTCAAGAGTCAACGGATATGTTGATTGGGAAGTAGTAGCATGGTTCATCCTAGTCTAGTCTTAAACCCAGTCATAGTACATTGTCAGTTTAGTTTGGAGTCTTTGGTTGTCTTGTTTGTTCCTGTTTGGATCAATTGATAGTAAATGGGATAGTTCATGTCAGTAAATGATCAGTTAGTTGTTAGTCAGGTCAGTCATTCAAGTATCAGTGTCAAATTAAATTAAAAAAAATTAAATGTGTGTGAATAGATTTAATTTTAAATTAATTATTATTTTGGAAATGGCATTTTTAATTGTAAATAAAATTTTGTATTTTTGAAAATTGGAAATTTTAAATAAATTAAAAGCATGCAAATTTTAAAAGTGGAGGAAGGAAAGATTCCGGGAAGTTGTTGAAGATATTTTCTTCTTCTCGACATGTGTGCCAGTTAAATTTATTGTTTTGGTTGAGGAATTTCTCAGAGGTTATCTAGGATTTGGGAAAACACAGAAGTTTATCTTTTTTCTTCACGGGAAATGAAAATATAGTCTGCTGTTAAAATTTATTTGAAAGTGTTTTGTGATATCCCTTGGTATTATTGTATATTTGTGGAAGTTCTCTGGTTTGCATTTTGGGAATTGGTATTCGGGAAAGGTTTTGGAAGCTACAGGCAAAAGAGGCTCTCATCACCAGATGGATTTTTGAAGCTAAGGAAACAAGTATTTCCCTTGTGTTTTAATTTGTTGTTTTTGAAAAAGAATGTATGAGAAAAGAAAAATTAGTTTTATTAAACTTTCTGTATTTCTCAGGAAAAATTATTTATTGTATATTTTCTAAAAGGATTTGTAGATTTCTTAAATATTTCTGAAAACTTCCTCTCTTTGTAGAAAATATTTAAATTAGTGAAGGGAAATTATTTTAATGGGTGAATGAATTTGGAAACCTCTGGGTAAATTAGTGTTGATTGGAAATATTTGTGTGTAATTTCCAGTAAAACCCAGTAGAAATTTTTACAATTTCCCCATTTGAAAACTCTATGAAAATTTGTATATATATATATATACATATATTCTTTCATATATAAATTGGATTGAAGAAATTTTTATATTCTAAAAAAATTGAGAGATCGCCATACAATTGTATTTGTGTATTGAGTTTAAAAAAAAGATGAATTTCGGTAATCGCCGTACAACAAAAGTCATAGAAAATTCATTTTCAAAAAAAAAAAAAAAAAAAAATTAATGTTTTGGGGAGGGCCGAAACCCTCCCCCATTTTTCATATGGGTGGGCGCAACCCTGGTAATGGCTGCGTCCTCCCCACAGGGAGGTGGGCTTCATAAAGTTTAATTTTATTTAAATTTTATTCAAAGTTTTCAAATGTAAATATTGTGTATTATGTTTAAAATTTGATTTTGTTTTATTCTTTTATTTATATATATTATATTTATATATATATGTGTGTGTGAATATGAATATATATTAGTAGGAATAATATAATAATTTATATATATTTATATTTATATATAAACATATATGTATATATGTTTGTATATAAATATTTGTAAGATTTGTGATTTATTAAGTTTTAGATAAATGATTTTGGTATTTTTAGAAATATTGCATGTAAATTTTAAGATTAGATATTTTTAAAAATAGTAAGATCGAAAGAGAAAATATAGAATATACTTTAATGTGAATTTGAGAAATTCAAGAAATAAATTAAATGAAACAATTTATTTTATTGTTTTAAGAAAAGATTTTTAATTAAGATGATTTATTTCTTGTTATTTTTTACTGAATTGAATGGATTTAGTAAATCCAAATGATAGTTTACTATTGAGCTTTAATTTGCTTAAAATAGTATTTTCTCTTTTATTGGTCAATTTGGGAATGCTTTAGATGTATAAGTCTTCTAGACTAGTTGTATAACATGGGGGTTGTGATTGTTTAAGTTGAATTTTTGTGTTGGCTAAGGTTGTGTACATGGTATTTACATGGTGTATAAATACCTGATTTTATGAACATATTCATTGATGTTCATTATGAAAAGTGTAAAATTGTATGTTGTATGTTTGTACACCTTGTTGTCTTAGTCAGGGAAACTTAGATTCCTTTGTTATGTTTAGGGGAGTGGCTCTGTGTGAGGGCCGACACACAAAGTGGTGTCAGGGTAACTTACAAAGAGTTAGTAAGTCAGTGATAACTAAATAACACAATAGTTAGATTAAAATACTTAATAAGATGATTATGCCTCACTTATGGACTTTTGAGCTAGTTCATTCTTGAGTATAAGATGAGAAGGCCTGGAATGGAAAATTGATATCTTGTTACCTTGAAAGATATTCGATTCCACAATAGATTGCAAATGGGGTTGGGTTTCGTAAGAGGTTACCAGAGTAACCCAAGTTGGGGGCCGGAACCTAGGAAGAAACACCAAGGTAACCTTTGCAATGTTGTGATGACACTCCACCTAAAATAATAGTTAACCTTGTGTTCTTAGCACCTTTGATTGTCTTTAATCTAGAAGCAATCTAACCATCAGTTAGTTATGTACTTGTGTCTAGGGTGAATAGGTTATGTCTAGGTAACCATATTACTATCTCCTAGCACGGGGGGTGGACCTATGGGTACCACATGGTTGGGTGGAACGTGCACCTTACTCCGTTGGGTTCCCAGTTTATGATCATGGCAATGAGAGCTTCATGGATGGAGAGCTCATACTTGGATACATATGTGTACTTCTTTATTGCATTATTGGAAATCTTGTATTGTAACATCCCTCAATTGTATATGAGGTGAACATTTGTAAAATGTAATTGTAACTATTATTGATCTACCTCATCAGATGAATGAGTATTGTAATATATTTTCAAATGCAATGTAAGAATCATATTTGTACTTAATACTATCTTGAATGGAATTCAAATGATATGCGATGTTTACTTTTGTGTTTATGTTAATTAAATATGTGCAATGCTAAATACTAAAGTCGTCTATGGAAAATCAAGTAGTGTAACGTCGTGTAACTTAGTGAATGTATG
Organism: Sequoia sempervirens; assembly: GCA_007258455.2. Taxonomy (NCBI): domain Eukaryota; kingdom Viridiplantae; phylum Streptophyta; class Pinopsida; order Cupressales; family Cupressaceae; genus Sequoia; species Sequoia sempervirens. The sequence goes on from VDFB02000007.1 coordinate 195,833,111, forward strand.
CAACTAATTAATTTAATATTAATATTTTAAAAAAAAAATTATTGCACTGTTAAATATACAATTGCAACTTTCCTTAGGTTATAAGACAAGGCATTACATGTTGTAGAAGAATTCGATTTGAATTATATGTAATAATAATTATAGTGGCTAAGTTACTTCTTCATCTTCTCATGGTCAGACGATCAGATCCTGCAGCCCTCCCATGCTGCAGAAAAACTCACATTGAAATGTATTTAATAATAGTTTACAGTGGCAAAGTTGGTCGGTTACAATGAATAGTTGTAGACCAATTCGTATGATTATGCTTGATGATAAAATCAAATCATATTTAACTTTATGAATGTACATTCTATCGTATTTTATTTTAAAATAATCTCTAGCAATGTATACTTGTTTTGGGGTGAAATTTATTTATGGGTAGGAAGAAGGTTATATACTAAGGGAAGAAGGCTATATAGTGGGATAGAAAATACCATTCATTAGCATGAGACTTGTTTTTGGTTAAAACCTCCTATATAATATAGCCCATTGACTAAAAATATACCAAAAAAAAAGCAATATTAGAATCATAATTAAAGTAAAAAATGATAGCTTCTAAATAAGGATAAGTAGATGTATCACAAAGACATGGGAAATAATTTTAAAATTTTATTGTGTCTTAAGGCTTTTTGGAACTGAAATATCCTTGGTTTTGGAGAGATGATCTAAAATTTGGTTGTAATGTTTAGATCAAGAAGGTTATATAGTCAAGAAGATGTTATAGGCTCAGTTACAACAAGGTGTGAGTCACTTGAGGTAGTGTTGTAAATTTTATTTACATACTATAGATGATCAATAAGCTATTGCAAGTGTTCCAAAAAATTCATATGTTCTCTATAAGTTGTTAGTGCTCTATAGCATGTTGAAGTTGTTGGATTATTTGTTTAAGAATTATTTTCAATTCCAAACAACATAAGGGTTTTATTAGAATTAGGAAGATCTAGGAGATAAGAGATCAAGCACACGTGAAAACAATAATAATTATTGATTATTGAATGAATAAAATGAAGAATTGAATATCCTTATGGAGACTCAAATGAACTCAACATCAGATCCTTGAATGGTGGGGTTCAACTCAACATGTGATGAAGTTCTGACTGAGAAATGAGTGAGATAACAGAATGCATGAATCAATTAAGTCACTTAACTAATTGAAATGCATAATTAAAGCAATAACACTCGCAATCAAAACTAGATGATCTTTTCCTAAGTTTGCATTAAGCACTAGAGTAAATTACTGATGATTAATTTACTCCATCACCCCCCTGGAATGAAAACTGAGGAGAAGCAAAAACTAATGAAGGAAAAGAATGCAATGATGGATGCAGAATGGATCTCGGCTACAAGGCCTGATGAGGTACCCATGTACAAAAGTTTCTCATAAGGTGGAGTAAAGGAGAAAACCCATGTGGGAAAAACTCCTCTCCAAAAAGAAAAACAAAATGCATGAAAATGAAAACAAGTGAAGAAGGACTTATATCATGACCCCCCTAGTACAACTTATGTCACATGTGTAAAATTAATTTCCCCAAAATAGGAGATACAAAGAGACTTGGAAGCCCCCCATAAGATATGTTGTAGTGTGTATACATGCTCGATGAAGTATGTCGAATAGAATCCATGAACGTTGAACCCCATTTCTCTCCTTAGGAAGAAGGTGAACCACTGAAGTGTGCAAGTAATCTTCCCATTCCTGATAGGAACATACATAAAGTAGTATAAAGGTCTCTTAATTAAGCACAAGATCCAAAGACATAGATGATGCCCATAATTTCTTCATAGAATGCTTAATGATCTCCAAGCCAAAGCTGATATGTGACAAAGATTCAGGAAAAGGGACCACGGGGATCATAGATGTATGATGATAACTAGAACCATAAGAATCTGATACTGTCACTATAGAAGTTGAATTAGGCAAGGTATGAGCAAGAATATGTGAAGAAGATAATGTTGATGCAACTTCAGTGAAGCTAACATCGAAAAGAAGATGAATGTCCTCAATAGTGTCATCCAAATCAACAAGATGGGATTGTTGAGAAATGTGACTCAAATTTACTGGCTTGATTGATGTCCTAGAGTAGTTGTGTTTTCCTCCTTCATCATCTTGTGTTAAGTCATTGTTTTTCAAGTTTATCTAAGTAAATTCACAGGGTTCTGAAGTTTCTTAACCTCCTGACTTCGTGACTGTGAAGTGAGGGTTAATCCATTTATTGTTGATGTGTTGCAGGTTTTGTGAACTTCACAACCTTCGACTTGAGGTTTGGAAGTTCGGGTTTTGAGCGACAAGGCAATCCCTTTATCAGCAAGTCAGGTTCTAGGAACTTCACAACCTCCGACATGAGGTTTTGAAGTTCAATTTTTTTTTAGCGATATAGCGACTTGGATGCCAACGGATGTGGGGACCACTTGGAGCAATAATGTGAACATCGTCCAGACAGTTCTTTATCAGTGTGACCTTGTTCTTTGTCCCATTGATGGCCCAATGACATTTAGTGTGGTGGGACCTGATAGGATGGTGATGATGGTGGATCGTGTGAAGGCTGACAGGAAGCAATGACATGGAGGAAAAATGGCATGTGGGCCCGTGTGATTGGTGAATATCGGTGAGATGGTAATGAATGTCTCTATGACTAGGCAACATGGTGTTAGATGGATACCCTAAGTTCGACAGTGGATATTTTTTCAACTTCTTATCTGACGGCCAAAAATTTTGGATGATGGCTTGTGGCTCGAGGTGTAACCCTAAAGGGGTGTGGTAGTTGAAGAGTCAAAAGAGAGAGAAAGATAATCTCAGAGTTGGGTAGGGAAAGAGGCTAGGTGTAGGCTAATAGGTTGGGTAGCCAAGAGAAAGTGGTGGTAACCAGAGGGGGCCGAGAGGATAGGTAGCCGAGAGAGATGAATCTTGCAAAAGGTGACGGTTGAGCGGTTGTGCGAAAAAAAGACCAAGAGGTTGGTGGTTGAGCCATGTGGCTCTGTAGCCAAAAGAAATGTCTGTCATTGAGAGAGGTAGTCGAGAGGGGTTATGCTACTGGATATTCTCTAGAATGGAATAAGATGTAAACTCTATAAAGGTTGTGAACCCGATATTGTATTTGTAATTGTACTTTGTTTTTGAATAATACAATGGTGATCTAGGCTTTTGGAGTGTGGGGTTTTTTACCCAAAAGGGTTTTCTCCATGTATATCTGTGTGTTCATGTCTTTTGTTTCATCTTTCATGGTTGTTGGTTATGTTTGTTAAATCTATTAATGGTGTTGTTGAAACTGGTTAAGCATGAGTTTCTCTCAAAAGGATTAATGTGGTAAATGAACTATGTCTTATTCCACTTTATGGCATAGTAGTATGTGTCTTCTACTAAAGGCACTACTGATCTCAGATGTTTCTTTCTAAGATGCCTGGCCCTATTTCCTGACAAGTGGTATCAAAGCCTTCTTCTAGGATGCATTTCTTCCTAGTGTGTTGTCAATTCTAGGTATTCCTTCTATGAAGATTTCTTAGTCTATCAAACTTGAGGAAATATAGAGGAATTGATTGATGTATTGATCCTTTGGTGGGTGGAAATTCATGCTCTTTTGCTTCAATTTCATGAGACAACATGCAACATGGAAGATGGTGAAGATGGAGAAACTAGAACTGGTCATATTGGAATGTTGTGATTTGAGGTTCCTAGTTGGTAGCGGTATTTATAACCCTGATGCATGGGGTGGAATATTTCTCTTTGTGGTTGTGTTGCAGAAAAATCTTTCATATTGGGTGTCTATGTGAGAGGCTCCCTGATGATATGGAGAAGCTTGGGTTGTTGTTTAGCCATGGAGTAATGTGCTTATGCTAGGTTTTTTTCCTATTATTTGAAGGCATAGTCTTATCCAGTACCCTAATTGCAAGTAGGCTATGGAGTTGACCATTAGATGATTTGGAAGCTTCTGAAATAACCTGTCTCTCTTGACTGCATGTACATGTTGGTGGTTTTGGAGTTGGCTTGAAATGGGCCTGGAGTTATTGAACTATTGTTTCCTTTTAAGGATGGTTTTTACTTGCATGGCTTTGTGGTTTTGCAGGTTTTACACTTTCAAGCAAAACTTGTGGTTATGTGGATCTTCTATTAAGCTATTTTCTAAACACTAGATTTTGAGGTGTGACTAGATGAGATAGTTGCATTTCGACATGGTTTGAGGAGGTGTGATTTCTTCTCTACATGAGATTGTTGGTACATGATTTTTCATACAACATTCTTGTGGTGTTTATTGCTAGGTTCCTATACTATGGTGCTTGAGTCATGGAAATGATTGGAAAATTTGATCTAAGCTTGATCTAATTTTTGAGTCAAGTTGTCTACATTTTTATTCTCTTTGAGATCACAATTTTGTAGTTTCTAGTGTGATGATAGGTTTTCATGTTTCTAAAAAATGGATCTATGGGTTGTGCAATGTTGTGGGTTGTCTCTACCTACATGTTTGTTGTGGGACAACTCAGAAGTGGACTATCTATATCTGCGAGATCGGATTCTTTGTTGGTGCAGACTTGTTAGCTAGCCTTGTCTGTGGTCACTTGGGCATTGGTGTAGTTTCTTTGAAATGTGAGGATGGATGGTGTTGAGTACCTAAATAGTTAGCTATGGGGACTTGTAGCATGTGTATCATGATGTCATGGATAGCTTGGATACACTGCCTTATGTAAGCTTTTGACAGTGATGGTTTTGTTTGTTTGGTTTGGAGATCTTGGTGTCACTTGGTCTTGTTGTTAGAAATACATGTTGGTGTGTGGACCTAAAGGATTTTTAGTTTAGAAAATGTTTGGTCATGATGCTTGGAAAGCTCAGTATCATGATTCAGTAGGAGCTTTAGCAAGGACTGTGGATTCATCACTTGGTGATGGATGGTCTTCTCTAGTGTTGTAGATGTTACTAGGAGGAGCTCTTAGATCCTGTTGTTTGCAGAAGGGTTCTTTTGCATTTTCATGGACACTATTTGAAGATGTGTAACATCTCAAAACCATGGAATATTCTTGGATTCTTTGGTTGAGGTGTTGGCGGTGCTTGACAGGTCACGTTGGTTTAGAGTTTGTTGTGTTTCATGTCATGGTATACTCTTGATTATGCATTAGAGTTTTGGCATGATGCATTTCTCTTGATACCATGGTATGTTCACCTTGAGCATGGGATCTCCTAAGGGGATGGCATGATCATGGTGTTAGGATAAGTTCTTGATTCAGGTGATTGGAGCTTTGGTAGTGGTCTAGTAATTCTTTGTGTAATGGGTGCATTGGTCATATGCTTGAGAACTTCATGATGGTGTAGTGATGCATTTGGATTTTAGCATGAGATGATTGGTCGTAGGTGCTCATGGATACATGAAGAATAAGGTGAGGTTGTAATTCTCTTAAAATGAGAGAAGTGTTGATGGTTACTCTTGATGAGATTTTAGCAGAAAGTCTGAGGAGCCTTCACCTTGGTTGGACGTGAGTTCAACAAAGACCAATGACAAGATTTCTCTTAGAAAAGTCATGAGGACTTAGTTACCTTGGAGGAGCATTCTCATTCCCCTCTCTTGGTCTACTTGACAGTTTATCTCTTGAGAGGCATTTCCCATTGTTTCTCTTAGGTGTTTCATGCTTTCTTTCATGGATATGGATCTTGAGCTGCTATTAGATGTTTCTAAAGGTTTCATTGTGAGAGATGGATAGCATGAATATCTCCTTGGGTTAGTATTTTCTTTTATGAGGATTGTTAGGAGATGGTTGTATGGGCTGATTTCCTGAGATGGGAAATGAAATATTTTAATCTTCTTTGAGAGGTATAAAAATTTTATGATCTATTTCCACTACCTCCACATTCAAAGTTTGTAGGTCAAGTAGTTCCACCACAAAACATGAGGAAATTTCTATATCTACCCTATACCACTCTTTCGACAACAAAAATTCTTGACCTAGGGTGAGTTTAACCTCTCAAATCAACATAAAATCTAGTTCCAACATGATTCACTTCAATCAAATCTTCAATATTGTGCCATGGAAGGACATCTGTCTACAGGTACTCACTAGGCTAATGGGAGTATCCATACCTCCTCACTGAAATTCTTGGAGTAAGTATGCATGCTATGAATTTGAGACTTCTTCAACAATTAAGGCACATTGATTAATACTAACACACTTGCATGAGGAGGAACCCCAATGCTTTTTTACTAATAGATACTGATAAATAATTGATCGCACGCTTATCTAATTTATGATAATGGCTTTCGGCCTTCACACGAGCTCATCTTCAAACTTGGAAAAAAATCCATGAAAATAGATGTTGGCACGAACACATAAGGTTAGTGAATGTGGTTGGCTTCCTTGATTTTTGAATGGAATCTCCATGGAAGAATAATTATTCATTAATACCCATCAAATCAAGGCTTAAATGCAAGTGTGGTACAAAGGGAAAACCACCACCTTTGTCTCTTATATAATTAATATTATATTTTATCTTTGTTGTGTTTGACCTCTCATATATCGATTTAATGATGGTTAAGGAATAACTATTAGTTTTATTTGGTAGGTTGTTCATTTCCCTTAGAGTGGTCATAGATCATCTTCCTTCTAATAGGTGATATAAATTCTTCCAAATTGGTAATAATTATGGATTTAGTGGTGATTGTTTAATTTCTTAAAAATAAAATATTAATAGATAATTTGGATGGCTGCCATAAGGGATCATTTCCATTCAAGACAACTTTTCAAATTCCATTGTTGGAATGGATAGAGGAAAATTTAATATTACAAAGCTATTGATTATGGGGTTTGATTGGAGAGAGAGGGAGAGAGATTCTCATTGCTAGTGTGAATTGATGGGAGGTTTATAGGGTTTCTACCCTTAGGAGTAGAGTGGAGGAAAAGAAGGAAAAATCATAAATGTGCAACTCCATGAATATCATTACAATAAAATAATATCCATGTAATATCATTGTATTAGCGAATGGATTCTTGTAGCATACTCTTCATATTGTTATAAAATTCATTTGATTTTTCTCTAACTCGAATATTTATGTAATATTTTCTTGCTTATATTGTTTTTGGTTCATGTAGTTCTTGCTAAATAGTTTTTGAAGGGACCTGAAACCCTTTACAATAAAAAACAAGGCTACAGAAAGAACTGCCTGCAGCCAGCCAAAAACTAGTCCCCAAACAAGACCTGTCAAGATTTACATTTAGAACTACTCTTGTGGGAACAAAGATTCATGTCAAAAGAAGGCCTAGAGGATTTTTTCTTGTCCTTAACAGTAATCTATCCTTCTTCCACGTGCGTTTCCTCATCATGCTAGTCCAGCCCACAATTTTCCTAAAGATGAATGCCTACAGCCCTTGTCTCAGATATTTCATCACTAGTCCTTCGTGCAAACATAGACTTATCTGAAGAGCCACCAAAACTAGTCGTCGTAGCACTATCACCAGAAACGACAACCTGGGATCCAATCACACACTCAATAGGGGAAGCCTCAGCAGCCCCACCATTTGAGACATGTGGAGGGGATGCCCCAAGACACTGAGAATCCAAGGCTGATCAGATTTCTTCTCAACCGTATAATGTTGTTGAGAAGCTCATTTCCACCATGTAGCCGCATAGCTTTTTTCTCGAATCCGCATTGTACAACAACATGACCTATTTTAAAACATATTCTACACCGGAAGGGAATCCCTTCATAATCCAAAGCTTGGACCCAAGAACCCTTAGAGGATTTAAGTAAAACCTCAGCAGGCAACCATTTTGAAACATCTATTTCAACCAGTATGTAGGAAAAGGTGGAATGAAAAATGTCAGATGATTCATTATCCACCAACAAAAAATCACCAAAGGCTTCACCCACTTCCTCCAGAAGAGGGTTAGTCCAAAGGTGGAGGGGAAGATTAGGCAACCGCACCCAGGTCAGGATCTTGTTGAAAGTTTCAGAACCAGGGTTGAAATCTAAATGCCAAGGCTTAATTGTCAACAAATATTTGTCCTCCTAGATAAAAAAATTGTCACATAAAATTATATTTATGTCTTGAGCATTGTCAAACTTAGCTACAAAAAACCCCTTAACCATGGGGAAAATATGAACTTTACCAGAAATTAGAGGCTCTCATTCAATGGAGATCCAGGAATGTAGCTGAGGGAGGCTAGGCCAAAAACCCCTAAACCTACAAATCACCTCATGAGTAGAGAGCTTAGAAACATTCTCATCTATTTCCTCTATTAGCTACTTTATTTTCACAATTTATTTTATTATTGAAATATTTAAATATTGTTGTAAATTAATAAACAATTAGGGTAGTGATTGTTGGGAGTGATAGGTGCCAAGCTAGCATAGAATCCATGTTTAATGCATCTCTAGGGTTATGAACTTAGTGTTTATATATCATAACATGGATAATATTTTTTCTTAGAAAAATCCCAAATATGTCCATCAACACCATGAATTCCCTTTAGACATAGGTCTAGAGAATGAATTGAATAGATTCCAAACTTCTAGGAGTACATAACACATTGAATCTATTGGAGAAGTTCATTTGTATAAGCACAAAGATCAATTTCATAGGCTCAATTCAAATTATGGTTAAGAGAAAAATATCTAGTCATATATCAAATTTTATTGTCAAAAATATAATTACTACATTATTTTTTGATTGTGCATAAGCTTGTATAAAATAAAATATATCATCCTACTTCTATAATTCTATTATTATCTCTATAATTTTTTAAAAAAATATTATAATATTATTAATCTCTCAACAACCCTTGTGCTAAGCCTATTGATTTACACAAACTTATTCAAAAGGTTTTAGCTTTTATTTCCTCTCCATTTGTTTATTTTAATTTGTATGTGTTATTTTGGGATGCATGAATAAGAAATTATTTCTCCATATGATGACCAATGCAAATATCTAGTTATCTATTGAATTTTATTGTCAAAAATATAATTACTACATAATTTTTTTTATTGTGCATAAACTTGTATAAAATAAAGTGTATCGTGCCCTACTTCTATAATTATAATATTATCTCTATCATTTTTTAAAAATATATATAATAATATTACTCTCAACAACCCGTATGCTAAGCCTATTGATTTACAAAAACTTATTCAAAAGGTATAGTTTTTTATTTCCTCTCAATTTTTTTATTTTTATTTGTACATGTTATTTTGAGATGCATGAGTAAGAAATAATTTTTTCATATGATGATCAATGCAAATTTTTTCTACTCTCTATTTGTCTCATAATTTCTACTTTATAATTTTGGTATTTATTTTGAGGCATTTAAATTATTTCTTGTAATGGTTGTAGAGACACAATTATCTTGTGAAGACAATTTAAATTATTCATATGATCCCATACTCTTTCAATGTTGGATTTTTTCACTACCAATGTAGTGAGTTCACTCCTTTTTTTTGTCAAAGTAGCAAGGCTATAGTCATTACTATCTCATAGATCATTTTTTGGTTTATTTTTTATATGTTATCATAAAATGCAACATATTCCAAGTTTCATAAAGTGATTAGTCCCTATCATTGTAATATAGTTGAAAGTGACTAGTTAAAGGATTAGCAAATATTGATTGGTCTAACTATAACCCAATTTTTTTATTTAATATTTTTATTTTTTTAGCAATTGACTTACTCAAGAAGTTCAATTGTTTTATTTGAAATTTTATCTTGAAGCCTTGTGTGATGTAACAATATGTGATGTAACAATATGTGATGAATTTAATAAAAAATTATTTGATGGGATCTAACACTATTTGTGTGAGAATATCTAATTTTGAGATTCAAACATAGAAAAAAAATTCAGTAGATACAATAGTTTTTTCCTATTCCTATTCTTAATGAAAGGATTGTGTCCCATAACCTGGTCACAGGCTATATTATATCATATTGTATTTTTTTTATTAACTACACAATCTTTCATAATCTATTTTCTTATGTATTTTATACAAATCCAACTTGAAAATGAATAAGAAAAAACATGGCTCCAATCATAATTAAACATGAGTTGAATATAGCTCACTTTATAAAAAAAAATTATATATACACATGTATATGTATCAATTGAAATAATATATTTTTTTCTTAAATTTCAAGTTAATTACTCAAATTAGGTCAAATAATGTACATCAAACCATACGTTTTTAAAAAAATTGTCAAGCATGAAGCTATACCAATGTAGTGCCCCTCCATGATTCACTTTTCTTTATGATGTTTCTTTTAGATGCATATAGATTGATTTTATGTCGTAGGTACTCTTTGCTTAAGGATGTTCTAATGACTAATGGAATAGTGTTGTTAGATGTTGATTAGTCTTTAATTATTTTGATGACGATTATGACATGTTTATGAATATGCACTAGAAATAGAATGTGTTACCTTATTTTGGAATGGATTATGATTATTAATGTTATAAGATGTTATTTGAGATATTATATGATGTTTTTAAAGGCTATTTAGGTGTGGAGGGAAGGATGTCATATTTCTCACTTGTGAGAACCCTACAATTTTTTGATTTCCTTTCACTAGGTATGTGATGATTATATATATATGTGCAAAGACGTTTGTGTGTTGCAGGTTGCAGGTACTAGGCATCAACTCCACCTGAATTGGTAGGTCTGAGTGTGTCTTAAACCCAATGGAACAGTTGATCAAAGATAGCATTTGGTCTCCTACCCTAACCATCATCTTCGAAGAGGATGAGTATCTAGTTTGCTACCTTGTCATTATTGTCAGATGTTTGTGGTCAGTTCATCTTACTTTTCAACCCTGGTTAGGGTTTAGGTAATTTTTGTTGACATTTGGCTTGTTTAATTTAAAAATTGTTTGATAAATGTTGTTTGGATAATTAATGCATTAAAATTAATTATTAAGTTAAAAGGGCACCTTGATAATTAAATATAAATATATTTATTAAAACTATAGTTCATAATAAATTAAAAGTGTAATGAAATATTATAATATAAAATAAAAATAATATTAAAAAGATAGAAATATTTTGCATGCAACACATGCATACCATTGAATAGTTTTTCGAAAAAGAAACTTGATGTTTTATTGGGGATTTTAGAGATTTTATTAGATTTTTTGGTTTCGAAAATTGAACAACTTCCTTCTTGTAAATAATTATCTTTTGGGAGATTTTTGGGGGATTCATTATGTTTTTTGGGGAAAGGAAGTAATGGTTTGCAAGAAAATTTCATATGATGGGGTTTTCTAGGTAAAATTAATTGGGGATTTTGAAGAAGTTGTTATTGTTGTAGAAGATTGTTCTCGGCATTGGATTCCCGTCCCAACCAGTGTTGGATCCAGGTTGACTTTATACTTTGTTTTATTTCTCCGATTATAGTAATCAAATTCTCTCATTTCTGTCTATTGAAAATGACTCCTTGATTGTTTGGATGTGTTTCAGAATACTTCATAAATTTAATGATCTTAAGCTCTTCCTTTCAAAAATTGATCTTGTTCATATTTTGTAGTCTCGCTCATGGTGTCAAATTACTTCTCCTAGATTTTTGTTATTTTCTCAAAAGTTTCTAAGCCTATTCAATAAATACAATTTGTGCGCTCCCTTCTCTTTGTGGATTTAGTGTCTTCCTTAATACCATGCATAACAATGCTTATTCTCTGCATTTATGTTTGTTGCTAAGTATATCGAATCTTTTTAATGGTTATTCATATGCTTGAATCTGATACCTGGTATTGTGATTTTATTTAATTGATACCATATTATGTTTGTACAATTCGATGGTCATGTTTTTCTTAGATATTTTGCATTTGTATGGTGATTCCATTTCATAAACTGTGTTTTATATTTTTGTGTTGTGTTTGATGTTGCATGTAGCGCATATGGTTTTGTCATTGTTTTTATTTACTTCGATGCTTTTTGAGTATCACGACTTTACTTGATGAGTATATGTTATCTATGGCGCCATACGATGTATTATATATAGTACTGTATGCTTAGTTTTTTTATGTTGTCTATGTAACTCATCTCCTGCATTGTTTACTCGACTTTGTGCGAAATTCAGTCTCCACACCATACATTATTACTAGATGCTTTGACTTTACTTGGATGGTTATAGTGTATGATGGGTAGACAATGCATGCATTGTGCTTTTAACTCTGTGTTATATTTTTTATTTTGAACATATGCGATTTCACTTACTACGATTTCGCTTATGGTGAGTTTACTCTATGTTTTGTGTGAACCTTTCAATGGCTTCAATCTAGGCTTGCTTTCGATGCTTGATTGTGTTCCTCCTCTGTGGTTTTTTAATCGATGTTGAATGTACTTCAATTTCATTTCAATCGTTTTATTTATATTTAAAATTTGATGCATTATATATGGCATTCCATTTATATAGTTCGATGATTCTATATTAAGTTTCTCAATCAGGTATATGTAATTCGATGAATATTTATTATTGGGTGGAATTTGAATATATATATATATATATATAAATATTTATATGTGTAGGGTTATATTTGTATATAGACTTTTTCATAGTATGATCTATTATAATGAAAATATCTTTATGTTTATAATATATGTACATATATTTATATATGTATATATATAAATATATATACCGATATTTATGTATATATATATTTATTTATATATGTATATGTATAATTGTGTATATATTAAGGTGTCAGAAAAAGTATATTTCTACCTATGAGAATTTAATTGATTTGTAGATAAATAAATTCGAAAATTAAATAAGGAAAAATTGATTTATTTATATTTAAATAATTAAGAGATTTGTTAAAATGAAAGAATTAGATTATCATTTTTGTTAATTAGGAATGTTTATTTCATTTATAATTATTTAATAGTCGAATTGTAAATTCACCATGTATTTCATGATTGCATTATGGGACTTGTCTGCTTGTTTTAAATATGTTTTTGATTAGTGGAATTGGGGTGGTTTTGGTTATTGTTCAATATGGTAGTCTATTGTGCTATGTGGTTAAGGTTAACTTCTAGAGGCTTAGGAGGGAGTATTATTGTATATATGGTTTTTATGTTAGTTTCACTTGGAAGTGGTTTGGTAATGTTCTGAGTTGTGTCCAAGAAGTTAAATGCCTTGCATTGCATATAGATTCTTGTGATTGTGATATGTGTGTGAGATGGTCCATGCCTTGCACTATTTTTTTATTCATGTGATTAGGTTAAGTGTGCAAGATGGTAAATTCCTTTCTTGTTGTGTAGGGTTTACTAGTTGGAAGTAGGGGGAGTGGCTCTCAATGGGGATCAGAACCCAAAGTGGTTCCCAAGACAGCTCATTGGAGAGTTTCTTAATCCAGTGATAACCTAAAACTGAATTAGGGGGATGGGTAGATTTTACATTAAACAAGATAATGGATGCCTCACACATGCATGTAGCGCTCGTTTAGGCTAAGGATGGGTTGAGAAGGCCTGGTTGGAAAGATCAACTTCCTTGTCCTCGTGAAAGGAATGTTGGTTCTACATGTGTCACCTTATGGGGACGATACCTAATGAGAGGTTTATCAGGAAAACCATAGATGGGGGCCAGCGTCTAGTGAGAGACTAGAGACTGTTAGGAAAACCGATGCTAGGACCATGCAATGACATTATTCCCTATTATAGTCTAGCATTCCCCAATTATGTTATCCCCTTATGTTCTGTGTGTGCCTCTAGAAGCAATGTTTGTATTGTATGTGATGTTAATGTTGTTGTAGTGTTGTGTTGGAGCCTTGTATAGCCTTGTTTATGTTAGCCTATTGTCTTCTTGACTATTTGTATGTAGTGGCACCTTGTGTTATCTCCTAGCACAAGGGCTAGACCTTAATGTTCCACATGGTCAAGAGGTTGGTGTTTTTTCCTCTATTAGGTATCCTTGCAGGCGTGTTCATGTGCATGGAGGTTATTCCTTGTGTAGTGGATTCTAGTTCTCATTCCAGTTCGAGAGGATTATCTTTTATGTATATGTATTGGATTGTATATCAGTTGTATCTCTTATTGTAATCAGATGTATTCTTCCCATATGTACTTTGGGAAGCATTGTTGTAAATTTTGTAATGTTGTAACCGATATTGATGAACTCTCTTGTATTTGATAATGTTATGTGATACATCTTGTATATATATAGTTAGCTAGAAATGAAATTAATGTGATGTGTTATGTGGAATCATTCAATGTGATTCTTTTAAAATATACTTGATTGTTAGATAAATCATGATATCTTGGTAGTTAATGAAATGACTCAAGTTTCTTGGTTGATAGTTATGTGAGTAGTGTGGTCATGGAACCTTAGAGGACCTAGGATTAGATTATATGTTATGTTATGTTATGCAATCTATTTTTTATTTCATTTTTTTAAAAAAATCCATTAATGAGACATAGTTTGTGTTGTCCTCTAGGGTTCCTTGGCAGGGCATTACAACCATCTTAAACAAAATATATATGACAATAAATTTGGGCCCCTTTAATAAATTATTTATTATTTCTAAACATGGATTATATGTAATATTTGCATTAAATATTTATCGGACACTTTTATCAATTCATGAGAAGGTTGTAATGAATGTATGAGAATGATTGTATATGGATATAGGTGATGAGTAGAGGAATAGACCCAACTTCACACAAAATTATGTCATTTTTCCATATAATTTTATTAAATTTGCACCTATAAATTGAATTTTCACCTTACACATTTAGAAATCTACATAACTTTGACATCATATTGTATTTTTATTCATGCTTAGATAATTAAGAAGCTATGATAAATAAATTATAATAGAGGGGGTGGAGAAATTAATAGGGTCAATGGGCTATAGGTACACTCTAATATCTAACTTTTTTCTTCACCTTTGCTTTAAAATTGACTCTACATATTTAAACCCTTCACTCACTTTAGAAACACTATACAATAAGCAATAAATGTGTCTCAGTTTAAAGGTTTCAAAGACATAAAATAAAATAAAAAAATCATAAAAGCGGGATATTAATGTGAGAGTAAAGGTGATAAGAGAGGAATTATTGCTCGAGGTGGTAAGAGTGGGGACCTCAACCATTCACCATCCCTACTGAGGAATAACATTTTTTGTCAATCAAAAGTATAAGAGGATGACAAGGTGAGTAGGGCTCACCATGTTCGAGCAATTTTATTATGATATTTTTCCCATCCTTTGGTCTATGTTTGAGAAATAAAATAATTTACAATTATTTCATTATAATATGTTTCCACATCCTTCTTGTCTCCTAGTTTTCTTTTATGCTAGGTTACATAATGGATTTGAACTCATAATGCATTATCAATGTCAAAAATGATTTTTATAAATAGATATCAAGACATGCATTGATAAAATTTATCTTATTATGGCTTTAATAGCAAGTATATCTCATTTTATTGGTTTTAAAAATGAAATTAATTTAAAATTTGAGAAAATATTTTCTTAAACTATAGATAGAAGATAAATGAATTCATGCAATTGGTCAACTACATCTAATTCTACATTTGAATTGATTTTTATAGAATACCTAGTTTAGGTAGGGACTACTAAAGAAATAATTTAAGATATTATTTAACTCAAATTCCTTTACATTCACTAAATTTAACCATTTTATAATATTATTTTTAGCATCTATCAAAGGTGGTTCACAATCAAAATATTTATTTCTAGTCCATTTGTATAACTAGTCATATAAAAAATTGAAAATGAAATCTTTGCTATTTGATATTGATTTTAGCTCTAATATATTTGACTTTTCAATAATTTTTCCAACCATGGTTAAATCTAAATACAAGATTTTTAAGCTTTACTATAGGTTATAAAAATGTAATGGTGAAATTTGTATACTCATTGCATATTTCATTTAGTGATGTTTATTTTGAGAAAATATTTTATTACAATTACATATTGACAAATAGAACAATTTTTTGCAAAGTTGGGTTCATTCCTTGATCCTTCACCTATCACTATTTATGTTACACACATTGCTACGTATTTGACTATGCCTTATTCATGTCTAAAAACTACATTTATTACACCCTTTATATCTAAGCATTCATTTTCAACATGAATAGTGTTGTTCCCTTGGCTTGGATCATTCATGAGGATTCAACCCCTAGAATTCAAAAGTTTAAATTCATTTTTTTCTTATTTTCACCTATTCCATTCCCACACTAAGTTTTTTTTTTTTTGGATAAAGGTGGTAGAGCCTTGAAATTTTATTGAAATAAAGGAAATTACAAAGTATCTAAGGGGTAGCAGAAGAATCAAAAGTTTTGCTTAACCCAGAAAGAGCAAGAAGTTGAGAGCCACAAGATACAATCATTTGAAATTGTTTCACCATCAAGAGCTTTATAGACTTTTCCAAATTTCCAAAAACATGGATACCAAATGAAAACCAGGCACGAAGAATAAAACCCAAGAGGCACCGAAAGAGAGAAGATATCCATACAAGATGATAGCTCAAAATTGCATAGGAAAGAAGCAGGGGAGCCAACAAGGCACCTAGAACAGCCAACACAAAAACCTTGCACAAGAGATAACCAAATCGGAGAAACTTCCACAACAAACCTGGACAAGAAGCAACTAAAATGATAAGATAAAGTCAAAATTGTCACCCAAAAATGAGAGTGGGAAAGCACCAGACCGAGAAGAAAAAATTTCAAAATGAGAGATTAGATGCCATTAGGTAGAGCTTCCCTCC
The DNA here is from genome assembly GCA_007258455.2 of Sequoia sempervirens. NCBI lineage: Eukaryota > Viridiplantae > Streptophyta > Pinopsida > Cupressales > Cupressaceae > Sequoia > Sequoia sempervirens. The sequence goes on from VDFB02000007.1 coordinate 195,849,839, forward strand.
AATGAAGCAATATCTGCAAGGTGAGGGGAATGAGGTTCTTCATGGGGCTCAATTAGAGCATGTTGAATAACCAGCCAAACTACTTTATAAAGCATGTAGATGGGGTCACACACTAAATTTTCAAATTGATGCTTGAGGAGCCTGAGGAAAACTCTGAATTCTTGAGGAAAATCATTGAGAATTCCATGACCCATGACACGAAGAAATTTAGAGAGGCGGTAATCAACTAAGAGGTGTTGTTTACTAATAACACCCCCAACCAGATTCGACCCTTGGAGGATGTCATAATTTTCCAAGGCCAATTACAATGTGGAGAGAGGGCACACATGTGGTAGCAAGTAAGTTTCTGTGAGAAACTTAACCATTTCAATGCAACCCAGAACATCCATCAAATTTGAAACAAATTTGTGACGCCAATTCATAGGGCAGAGCCATAGTATGCATATCCAACCAATCAAAATATAATACAATTTGAATAGAATCCATCACCTATTTACATTTGAAGGATAATTTTCTTCACAATTTCTCTTTAGTGAATGGTGAATCAACTTGAATTTCAAGTACTCTTCATGACACCAGCACCCTGAAAAGGTTATCCATTGCAATACTAGTGACAAGCAAAAGAGACCAAGAGAATAGTGAGTGTGGAATCAACTAAAGTCACATATAAAATAATGCAGTGGCTCCCATAAAACAAAGGATGAGATCTTACACATGTATGCCCGAAGCAAGATTCAATAAATGTTCAAGCATTTCAAGTATTGTCCATGAGGAGAAATACTGCCAAGTGGTAAGTTTGGAAAAGAGGATGATAACAAAGTCCTCCAAATTAATTCTTTTTTCTGCCAAAGATGGCTCTAAGAAGCTCTTTTCTGATGTCTAATAATCAGAGCTAGCTCCCGTGGTCAAACATCAAAAAAGAGGAGGAGCATATTTCAAATTTTACCAAATTTAGACCCAATTTACAAATAGCCGCTGAAAAGAGTTGAAACTGGAGCACATGATCATATAATAAATGGTAATCCATGAATGCTAGATTCCCTCGAGGATGCTCGAATAGGTGATGCAAGCTCATTTTGGGGACACCAATGAGGGACAAATGTTAGTTTCATAATGAAATAGCTTCACTAATTCTTTATGCAAATTTGAAACTAGTACAATCAGGTGTGAAAGACAGCTTTACCCTAGCCACAACATTTAATAACAACCGCCATCTTTTGAAGACATCTCAATCAAGGCATGCATTAAGGTAAGGCATTCAAATATGAGAATTAAATAAGCATCAAGAGAGCCATGCCAGCATCGAATGGAGAATCACCATGCATAAGGAATAATCAAGACTTCCTTACCATTGTAGAATTCAAAAAAAGGAATTGGAAAGAGGGTGAAACTTAGAAAAAACACCTAGCCCAAGAAAATAAAGAACCCCTGAGGTAGGAAATCACAAAGTGACATGAAGAAAAAAAGAGGGGTGAGGAAGACCCAACCATACACGAAGAAAAGGATAATGAGAGGGGAGTTGAAGGGGAAACAAAGAAGTTAAAAAAGTGAGAGAAAAGAGGGATACCCAAACAAAGAAAAAAAGATTAGAAGAAAAGGCAAGATGAAGCAAAAAAATCCCAAGATGAAATTATTAAATCTTATCTTTGAAAAGGACAATGCATTTGTCCACAGTGAATTCTCGAAATGAAATATTCTCATCGATAGCTTTATTGGCTAACAAATTTGCAACAAAATTGATTTCCCTGAAATAGTGAGAAATGTGGTAACTTGGAAAATCATCAAGTTGATTAAGAATGTAAGATAAGATATAATCCAAATGCGAGGAATATGTGCCACGATTCTTCAATGCTGAAATTGTTAACATTGAATCCCCTTCAATGTAAAGATGAGAGATTGAAAAAAAAATCACTAGTTTAAGACCTAGACTTAAAGCTTTGAATTCCATGGACATTATTAGTTCCTTTTGCAATTAGTTCACAAGCCACAACAATGAAGGCTCCATTCCAATCTCTTAGAACTATGGAAGTACTTGATTTGCCTGGATTTCCCCCAGAGGCACCATCAAAATTCAACTTGATGAAGTCTCGAGGTAGAGGAGACCATCATAAATTATTCCTTTTGACTAAAGGGGATTTGGAAGGATAGATCCTACCTCGGGGATCTTCAAAATTTCCAATTTTTTAGAATAAGAGCATCCCAAGAAGTTCTTACTTATTTGAGCATTTTTGTGTAGAGCTGAAGAAGTTTCCTCAAAAATTGAAATCTCAATTCTTTGCAGGACTTGAGAAATAGTGGAGGACTTTTTTCTGAATATTATGTTGTTCCTTTTCAACCAAATGTTCCAAATTAAAATGGAAGGGTAGATCTCCCAAAGATAAGAAAATGTGGAAGAGGAACAAAGGGAAGGCCAAGATAGAAAATGAAGATGGATGGAATTATGCAATGGGCTGGACCAACCAAGATTGTTTAAATTCCAACACCAACAATCATGGGAAAAATCACAATTTAGGAGGAGGTGATCAATGGACTCAAAATATTTCCCACACATAACATATGGGAAAAGATTAGTTATGCCTAGTCTATCCAATCTCGGGCTTGTTAAAATTATATCTTTAATTGTGAGCCAAGCAAAAGCCCCGGCCTTAGGGAGAATGTGAGGACCCCAACAAAGTCTGATTGGAATTGAAGTACTTTGATTGAAACAAGCAAAAGAGTTATACCCGTGAGTTATTTCCCACACTAAGTTGACTAGGTACACATTTAACATTTTTTCTTGATATGTCCTTATATTTAAAGACATTCAATTCATCATCCTAATAAAAGACAGATAGTCATTGAACAAACCATTCACATATAAGGAACATTTATTAGGAAAAGAGTTCAATTGGAGTACTACATGGAGTAATATTTACTTCAAATTGTTATCCAAAACATTTACACAATTGTTTGTTGTTTGTTGATCTTTAACTCAATTATAAAGTTAGATTCTCTAAGGCATTAATCTAAGAGAACATTTCCCTGGTAAGTTGGTAACCTCTTTAAATTATTTTAAAATACCACAAATCCTTGATAACCAAAAAGAAGTAAAGAATCTAACAAATTAAAGAGAAAACATGCATAACTAACAAGATCAAATGCAAAGACCATATATAATAGATCTATGTCTATAGAAACGATTTGAAGTCATAAATTTGACATAAGAAAAAATCACAATCTTATACAAAATAGATTAAAAAACATCCTTTTTACATGCTAAAACATAAAATTTCAATGCCTACATCAAAAATACCTTTTAACATCATATAGATCATTTAATGATTAATCTATTCGTGAATATGAATTTTAAGGATGGCTCATTCTCCTTTACAATTATATTACTTATTCTATTAAAAAATAGACTTATCAATTAACCAAGTTTAAATAATCAAACAACATGCCTACATTATTTTAAGATAAGTCATTTTCCTTTCCAATTAAATTACTTATTCTATTAAAAAATAGACTTACCAATTAACCAAGTTTAAATAATTAGACAGCATGCCTACATTATTTTAAGATAGATCATTTTCCTTTACAATTACATTATTTATTCTATTAAAAAATAGACTTATCAATTAGTCAAGTTTAAATAATCAGAGAACACGCTTACATTATTTTACAATAGATCATTTTCCTTTACAATTATATTATTTATTCTATTAAAAAATAGAATTATTAATTAACCAAGTTTAAATAATTAGACAGCACGCCTACATTATTTTAAGATAGGTCATTTTCCTTTACAATTATATTACTTATTCTATTAAAAAATAGACTTATCAATTAACCAAGTTTAAATAATCAGACAACAAGCCTACATTATTTTAAGATAGGTCATTTTCCTTTACAATTATATTACTTATTCTATTAAAAAATAGATTTATCAATTACTCAAGTTTAAATAATCAAACAACACGCCTACATTATTTTAAGATAGATCATTTTCCCTAGATTAAAAAATAGACTTATCAATTAACCAAGTTTAAATATTCAGACAGCACGCCTACATTAATTTTATTTTCAAAAAATGCAAACATAAACAAAGTCAGTAATATAATTTAATAGCTATAGGGTTCACTAGTAATTGATATTTCATATTTGGCAACATATGATATAAACAACTATGTAGGCCAGAAATTAAATAGCATTTTGAAATTGATTTTCAGATGATGCCAATCGCTATAAAAATCTTTATTTTTTTATTTTTTCATCACCAAACTGAACTTCCTAATATTCTATGTTTTTGTTTGTATTAGCAGTATTTGTATTGGAAGAATGTGTGATGGTTATATGGATAGACAATTATTTATAAATTAATATTTTATATGATTTAATTAGATTAGTGTATTATAAAAGGAGAGAGGTTGAGTTAAAATAAATGTGATCAATTATATTGTTTAATTTTTTTATGTTTTTATAATAAAAATTTAATTTAAAGTATATAATATTTAATTAGATTCATATTTTTATTTTAGAGAAGCATTATAAGTAATTCATTTATCATGTTGAAAAATTAATTCTCATATTTTTCTACTTTTAGTGTGTCTCGTTATTCATGAATACAATAAAAAATCACTAAATTTAAATGAATATTATATTTATTTCATTTTTATTTTAGAGAAGCATTATAAGTAATTCATTTATCATGTTGAAAAGTTAATTCTCATATTTTTCTTCTTTTAACACGTGTCTTGTTATTCACGAATACAATCAAAAATCACTAAATTTAAATGAATATTATATTTATTTCTAAAATACATTAAAATTTATAATAATGTTCATTATAAATATTCTCATATTGAGATGCATTATTGAGATAGATTAAGGGCCTAGTATGTACTATAAAATTTAATCTAATTGACTTACCAAATTTTAAAAGTGAGAAAGTCAATAATGAAATAATACTTAATAAGTCTTCATGATTTTTAAAAATCCACAAGTATAGGTAAATGCAATCCAATGTCAACTATTATTGGATGGCCTATGACTATAATAAGTCTATTAAATTTTTTGAGAAAATAATTAATCAAAAGTCTATGCAACGTTTCACCAAAATCTAAGACTATCACATACCACAATATATATCCGCACACAAAAATGTGTATAATGGCATGTAGTTTCAAACATGACAAATGGATTATCATGTAGAAACATAGAACATCTAAGTATTTGCAATACATCATGTTCTCTTTATTACCATGATTCTAAGGGCTCATTCCCTTCAATTTGATTTGTTATAAACCTAAAATTAAAATGGTGAAAGTGAAGATAAAGGTGACAATGACAAAATTCATGAGTTATTTTACACAAACAAAGGCCTAAAATTGTGAGTTGTATTGATGGTTAGTTTAGACATTTGTATTACTTTTCTATGTAACTTTTTCATGTATTATCTTAATAGGTGTCTATCATATTATCTAATAATATCATAGATGGTCTTAGTGGCATTCTCTGTGGGTTAGAATTTTGTTCTACTTCATGAATCTCTCTCTAATGTTATCTCTTTCCATGTTAATAATCCCCCTCTCTATCCCCCTTGTCTCCACAAAGTTTCTAATATTGCAATTAAATTTTATATTTTTAAATCCTTATATAAATGGTGCATATGGAGAATAACTCACAAGTTTTTATATTATCTAAAAATGTTATAGATATGTGTTGTAAAATATTTGCAATGGAAGAAAAAAATAAAGTAATTACAAGACTTCTTGGTTGAAGTGTACATGCTATCACCTCAAGCACATTTTAACAACTTGTTAAATGAATTCTAGTCGTACACCTATGGTGAGAAAATGATTTTTCCCCATTATAAATAGACACAATTCTATTTTATATCATATTTAAAGAAGTTAGATCCATAAGAAAATCTTCTTTGGGTTCCCACATAGAACATTTTCATTTTATTTTTCTATCAAGACATGCATTTACATTTGGGGGAGAGATCGAATTAGTTTGCATAAGACATGATTTGGTAGTATTTCTTGTAAGCTAATTTAATAATATAAATAACTTACAAATATAGTGAATTCTATTTTTAATATTTCATAGGTTGATTGAACTATTCTAATGATATAATTTTTACATATATGAAAGAAAATGATATTTTCTATTGAGACAAGTGCATTTCCCATGTGACTATAACAAGAGAATAAAATGTAATTGATCATATAGTTCTAGAAGGGTTATAAAAATAAGTATATATGAAATTAAACATATTATTGTTTGTTTTTCAACCTTTTAATCTTTAACTGCATCTAATAATTTATAATTCATCTATTGCACAATCAATTAATTAAACTTTATTTAAACAATTTTTGGGTGATATAATGTTCATTTTCTATGGTAGGGTGATAGATCACAAAGTGGATATTAGTTCATATATGCATTTAAACCATTCAATGCATAAGAAAGATGAATTAATGGCCATTCCCATAGAGAACAAAGAAAACTCTCCAAATACAATATAATCAATAGTCTAGAATATATGATTTGACATTGAAACTAAAATATCCAAAATAAATCAAATAAATAGTCTAGAATATTTTATTTGACATTAAAATAATCTTAATAGTTATATGAATTTATATAAATTATAAAATTATATAAAAAAATTCACCTCACGCAAATTAGTTATAATGATGAAAAGAATATGTAGGAGGGTATGATGTTAGCTCACACAAAAAAAGAATTGATAAAAAATCACTATCTACAAACACATAAATCCCTCTCAACAAAAGATCTCACCCTAAAGGAATTCCATCATAGCAAGTGATAAGTAGCACAAACAAGTAAGCATGGCCACCATGTAATCCAATCTAAAATATTGGATGGTCACGATTAAATAGACAATAAATATAAGGTTTTATTCAATTCCATATATATATATATATATATATATATATATATATATATAATTGCAAATAATACAATAGTTGATTTATTTCCTAAAATGTGTCTCACAAATTTCTAGGACTAAAAAGTTCCTATTCTTGAAATCCTATTGGTAAACTAATAAGAAAAATAGAGATCTAACATTAAGGGGAATGCAAAACTTCCAACCCATCCTTTTTATTAATGAAGTTGAAAATTATGAATAGATATAGATATAACATTATAAATTCACTATGAGGAATGTGGAAAGTGGAACTTGCCATATCTAATCCCTCTCCATTTATGCCACTCTAGTAAATAATATTCAATGTGTAAAATTCATGGATGTGTTTAAGTAGAGCAATTTATTAAGTGACTTTGAGTATGACCTAGTGAGCGGAGCCTACCAATCTTCTACACTATATTCACCATATGCCCTAATTCAAAGAGTTTCATTTGTTTCTTAGATACTAATGGGACTATGGAATAAGAGAAATATTTAGGAGAGATGAAGCAATAAAGGTGAGCGTCATAGGAAGTGCAACTTTTGAATTATGTTTTTGTGCCCATGTTAAGTTGAATTATTTGCATATTGGTCTCCAAAAAGGACATGGTTAGAGATGGTTCATGGCTCTATAATTAAATAAATCAAGAAACCATACAAAGCTAGTGGTGTAGGAGTTTATATCTCATTGTACAATTGTGGGAGATAGAAAAAAAATTTTAAACATACATGCTTAGTTATCGCATGATTTATAGCTACTATTAATCTAAAATAATATCAAATACTCATCTCATAAATGTTATTGCAGCTACTACAAATCTCAAGTAATATCATGTATTCACCTCATAAATTTTATTATAGTTGGTGAAACATAGAAAAATAGGTTCTGGTTCAAAACACATAGGGTTTTATACTAAATTTGGATTGTTTCACCAAACTCACTATAAATAGAAAGGGAAACATGGGATGTAATGAACCTACCTATTTTCTATCTCATTCAAGAAATGAGATCCTCCAAGATAGAATTAACTTCCATCCCTTAGGTGAGTCAATTATATGGAAGATCTAGCAATTTCCTTTATGTGTGTTGACGTGATAAATATGACAAAAATGCGCTCTTGGGAGATAGACTAAAAATACTAAATCAACTCAAAAATGGAAGCTAACATTTGGATCTTTTAGATTAAGCATAAAATTAATAGAATCCACAACTTCCCTTCATATTTATGAAATCTAAATCATTATAAACATGTCATGATTTAAAATTTTGCAAAATGTCCTGATAAAACAGTGACAAAAATGATTGAACAGGGGTTTTGGGAGACAAATTAAAAATACCAAATTCACTCATTCATGACATGCAAAGGTTGAATCTGGTAGATGAAACATAGGACTAACAGAAACAACAAACATCTAGCATATCTGAGAAGGGAAAATGTTATGCACCTATTACAAAATGTTGTTTCTGGAAGCTATCTTAGGACTCATTCACCTATAGGTGAATGGGTCTTTGTAGAGATTTTCAAAATTGATTTTTGGGTCCTCTTCTCTTGTGTTTGCACTTCTAGATTCTCTGGGTTTTCACTGTTAGACATTCAGAAATAAATTCAGGATCTAAGTTTTTGTATCTTGACAACAAAGGTGACAACAAAAGTAACTTTGCAAAATTGTCCTTTTCAGATCTTCAACTTTTCTTCAACCTATGAACCTACAAATCTGAAACACACAAAGAGAGGAAAAAAAATATTTTTGGGTGAATGGTGGCTTTCCTTGGTCAAACCTCATTTTGATAATTTAACCTTGAAATGAAAATATGAAAGTATGAAAGGAATGATGAATGAACAATACAATGTTGTAATTCAAAAAACCCTCGAATAAACCTTGGAAAGACTAAAATTTTATGTTAATCTTGCATGAAATTTCTTTAATGGATGTGGATCTTGATTCTTGAATCTTGCTTTGAATCTTGCTTTGAATCTTTGACTTGAATTCTTGGATTAGATCTTGAAACCTACATTACAATGTTAGCTCCAAAAACATGCATGAATGAACATAGCTTTGACATGATGTTTGAGATCTTGAATGCTACAAAAAATGATGAAGAAATATGCTCTTGAACACCTTTGACAATAATCTTGGCTCTTGTAACTGATCTAAAAATTTCTAGTTGATTTGATCAAATAACCTTGTATTTATAGACATTTATCCTTAATTTCCCAAAAATTAAACATTACACACCAACATTTGAAATTTGAATTTGGGATGATAAAAATACTGCCAAAACATGTTTTAAAAATGGGTTCAAAGGCTTAGGGAAGACCCATTCACCCATGAGAGAATGGGTCGCAAGTCCCTATTCCTAAAACACACATTACTCAAGGTGTTTAATTATGTGTTGGCATTAATTATTGTCAGGTTTCCCCTTAAGAAAATGCAATTTATTAGGCTTGTAGATGTAAAATAGGGCTTATTAAGGCCTAATTAAGTCCAATTTAATTAAGAGGGCCCAAACAAGTGTGAAAATGTAAAGGGATACATTTTTCGACACTACATTAAGGCCTTATTAAGTCCATTTTAATTAGGAGGGCCCAAAAAAGTGTGAAAATGTAAAGGGATGCATTTTTCTACACTACATTTAGCCCCCACTTTAGTGAGAGGATGAGCACAGGCACAAACTCACACTAAAATAAACAAATATGTGTCAAGAGGGGTCCAAGTGCGCCAATGTTGATGGGATAGGATGACAAATATCAAGGAGGTGGCCAAGCCCTCAAGATTCAAGATCCCATGAAAAACCAATATAAGCACAAAGAGACACACTCAATATGTATGATATACAACAGCAAGACAAGATACAAGAACATACAATATCAAATACTTAAAGAAAGAAAAAAAGGTGGATCAAGCCTCAACTGTTTGTCCAACTCAATGTGGATCAAGCCTTAGATGTTTGTACAGAAACTTTTACAAGTGGAACTCATTGTCCACTATGCAAACAACAATGCATACTCACATGGGCTAGTGAAATCCGTTGTCCACTAGGTGATCCCCCAAAAGTGACGCATGATAGAATCTCATTAGGCTCTCATAACCATACCAAAGTTATACCTCCTAATAACTTTAACAAGGCACCACACAATATGAACTTTGAGCTTCATAAGGCAAGTAACAAGCTGTGTTATGCTAAGCACTTATGAACAAACATGGATCCACTGGCAATCAAGGTGTGTTATCCTTAGTGGCCATCAAAAGGGGTTGTAACTTAGAGCTTCACAAGGTTAGAAAGTTGTGTTATGATAAACACTTATGAACAAAATGCAAATAGGATAAGGCATGTTCAAATGGGTTTTACTTAGTTCATGTAAGGTCTCCTCTTAGGGATCATCATGCCTAATCTCTCCAAGAGAGGAGAAGTCTAGGATAAAAGATTCACAACTTAGGGAATGCAATGTGTAGCATCACCACTAAGAGGAATATTGTATGTTAAGAAAGGTCGCAATCTTGGAGGACATCAAACCCAATGACACCACCAAGAAGAAGACACGTCATAAGAAGTAAGAAGACCGCACTATAAAACATAAGATATAGTTAAAAAATTTAAATGACAATACCAATGTATGCCCCCACTCTAAAGAAATTGCTAACACCATGTCGTGAGCAATTACTTTAAAGTAGCAACTAATAAATGTTGAACAATAAAGAAGACATGAGAACTTATTTGGAAAGCCTTATGTCAAGCATATGTTTCCTAGATAGAGCTATGTCATATAAAGGAGGGGTTTCACCCAAAATACAATACTAAAGATAAATGTATAGAAATAAAGTATGGCACATACGAGCCAACTTAAGGCATGTTGTCTGCATCCCAAGCTCGCTCTTATATATACATGGAAGGTGGTCAACTAGCCCAAAAGAGGCATCAAAAAGTGTCATACTAGGACAAGGCTACCAAACCCCTTTCCCCCCAAGGGAAAAAGGTGAGCCAAAAATGGATGATGATATGCTACTCCTTGTGAAAAGGAAATACGATTGCATAAATACAAGTTTATACCCCATGCATGGTAGTGAATATTCTCTAATACTACAACTACCTCATGGCAAGGAGCATCAAATAATGTTATTAATTATAATGAGTAGACAAAGTATCAATTTTATGAATATCTAATGAGATATTCCCACATGTAGTATCTATTAGTTTAGGATGCAAAAAATTTAAAGTTACCTTAGAAGAATCTTTTATAATAGTGTTGGTATTGAGCGAAGATTTTTTTGATGCTTTTGTTTCTTTCAAAGGACAATAACCAAGACCACTAGTTGTTTATTGTGTGTTAGGCTCTATAGAGACATAGATACATTTTTCTCTAGCACCACATCCTTTTCCACTATAACCAAGTTGTTTCAAGAGTTTGTAACCTCTTCCATAAATCTTTTCCATTTCTTTTATATTTGGTGGTTGTTCATAATCAGCTTCATCAAAGTTTGTTGTGTAATTTGTTTCTTCTTCTAAAGTGATTGAAGTGGATTCTTTTGAAGGTTATTCTAAATTTTGTGTTGACATTACGGCTAGTTATTTTCTCTTTTTAGACTCTTTTGTTATGATCTTGTATTCACCCGTGAAATGTAGGTGTAAAATCTAAGGAACCCCAATCATCTTCCAATAACTTTGTGACTTATTAAATATGCTTTCTTTCTCTTTCTCTTGCATAGGTTCCACTTGTGTAGTTGGCATAAATATTTTCAAAGGACTTTCCTTGTCTTTCTCAATGTGCAAACAACTTTCTAGTTTAGGGTCGACCTTGATTGTGTACACTTTGATGTTATAGACATACTTCAATATATACGATGAAGAGTAGAAGGCACTACATGCATTTGATGAATCCATGGTCTACCCAAGAGAATATTATATGAAATATTATCAAGCATGACATGAATAGGAGTTTGCAATGTGACCTTTCTAACTATTATAGCTAATGTGATCACACCAAGCGATTGTTTTCCTACATTATCAAATCCACACATAGATAAAGAGTCAGGTTCAAACTTTCTCTTATCTATTCCAAGCCTATCCAAAAGGTTTATGCTACACACGTTAAGGGCTGAGTCATTTTCAACAAGGGTTCTCTTTATCCCAGTCCTATTAATAAGAGATATTATCATGAAACCGTCATTTTTTTTTTGCACTTCCAAAGGAGGTAGCTCACTTTGGTGGAAAAAAAATTCTGAATTCATTCCTTGAATTATGGCTGCTATAACATTTGGTTGCACATTAGGAGGGATAGGAACTTGTTGTAAAGAACTTTGACACATGTTATGATAATTAGGGGTGGCTTGAATAATATCCCATAAGGATATCTTAGCAAGAGTTTTTTTAAGTTGTTCAACAACATCATACTCCTTTCCACTATGCAAAGGAAAACGAGGAGCACAAGGAAAGATAGGTTGAGGAAATGGTAATGAAGTAGGTATGGTTTTTGGTTGCCTATTTTTCTTTGCATTATATGTGTGAGAAATGGTATTATAATTTAGTTGATGTGAAACATTGTTACTATCAAGTTGCATTGTAAAATTCAAGATAGCTCCTTGAGGTAATGGTTGCTTTTTAGGTGGTTCAAGGATGAGCACATGTTTTTTTTGAACTTGGTGTTGATATGAGGGTGGGTAGAGTTTGAGAAGTGGCTTAGGAGATGACTTAGGAGGTCCAATAATTAAAGCACTTGTAGGAGGTCTAAGAATTAGAGGACTTGTAGGAGGTCCTAAGGGATATCTAATGTTCATAACCTCAAAAGACTTATCCCTATTGTGATGATCTTTTAGCAAAGGAGAGTCTAATGTTACCTCATAATCTTCATCTAATGAAGCCACATTACTATTGTTTGAAATAAATTTATCAATTCTATCATTTTCTTGCACCATGATATCTTCCGTAGTAGGAGATTTTTTAGGAGAGGAGTAAACAAGATGTTGATCAATTCCATGGTTATATTTTTTAAGGTAACTTAAACAAAAATAGAGGAGGCATCAAGAGAAGAACTATCATTTTCTTGCTTATCAATGATTGGATCCTTTTTTCAATAAGGTGTTCCCTAGTGAGAGAAGCATTAGGAGAGGAAGAAACAAGACTCTCATGACTCTCGATGAGTGTATATTCTAACACCAAAATATCTTCTTCACAAATAGGAGAGATGTTAGGATAAGAAAAAATGTTATTTTCATGGTTATCTATGATTTCATTCTCTTTCACTAAAGTATTCTCACAAGCGAGAGACGAATGGAGACTAGGTAAAGTGATGTTAAGAAATGTGTCAATGATCTCATTCTCTTCTGCCATAATATTTTCCCAAGTAGGAGATTTTTTAGAAGTGGAGCTTTCAAGATTGTCATGATTTTCAATGGGTGTATCTTCTAACACAAAAATACCTTCGTCACAAGTAGGAGAGGTATTGGGAGAAGAGCAACTATGATTATCATGATTTTATATTCTTACATCCATTTTCACTAAAACATTCTCACAAATAGGAGAGATATTAAGGGATGTGTCAACAATTGCACTCTCTTGCACTAAGAGGCTCTCATAACTAGGAAAGATATTGGAAGAATGACTAACATGCTTGTTAATGAGTTTTTTCTTGGCATACTTGGAAAGGAAAGATACTAACATTGTGTGCCCAAAATGAAAAGTACTTTTATCCAATTTATGCAAAGCTTCAGGAATGTAAACATTGTGTACCCAAAAATGAAAAGTACGTTTATCCAACATATGCAAAGCTTCAAGAATGTGAACATTGTGTACCTAAAAATTAAAATTACTTTTATCCAACTTATACAAAGCTTTAGGAATGTAAACGTTGTGTACCCAAAGGTGAAAAGTAATTTTATCCATATTATGTAAAGCTTTAGAAATGCAAACATTTTCCCTACAAATCTAATGATTTTCACTTATTCAAATAATTTTGGAATGATTTAAAAATGGCTACACTAAATGGATGATTAGACCTAGATGCATAAAAAAATAATTCTTGAAAATTTCTAAACTAAAATAGTGGGTTGCCAATAGATCTAGGAAGTGCAGAAAACCACAAAAAAACTCAGAAAAGTTGGTTTTTACATGGGCCCTAAAGGACTCATTCGCTCATGGGTGAATGGGTCTCTTTGCAGGGTTTTTAAAAATGAAAAATGCAATTTATGAGTTGTTCTATGTGTTCTCTATTCTAGGTTGCAAACTGGTACTAGAAATATAGAAAATTAGAGTTGAATGCAAGTGTAAAATGATGCTAAATGACAACCAAATTGACCTATTTTTAAATGCAATTTTGATCCAATTTTCTGATTTAAGTAATTGAAAGTATGTTATTATGTAAATACTATGCAAAATCAATCTAACATTATGCAATTTTTGATGAATTTTTAGATTTAAAATGAATGCAAAACTCAAGTTTACACATAAAATGCAATGCAACTTTAAGCTAAATTTAGAAACCCTTTAAATGTAATGAATTCATTCAAATCCTAGATCTAGGGTTTGAATGCACTCCAAATCAAGAATTAGAATGTTAAAATACTCAATAAAGTTCACCATAACATTATGAAACATAGAAAAATAGGTTAGGGTTCAAAACACATAGGGTTTTATACTAAATTTGGAATGTTGAACCAAACTTACTATAAATAGAAAGGGCAACATGGGGTATAATAAACCTACCTATTTTATATTTCATTTAGGAAATGAGATACTCCAATATAGAATTAAATTTTAGCCCTTAGGTGAGTCAATTTTATGGAAGATCTAGTGATTTCCTTTATGTGTGTGGACGGGGTAAATATGATTGAAATGCACTTTAGGAGATAAACTAAAAATAGTAAATCAACTCAAAAATGCAATCTAACACTTGTATCTTGTAGATTAAGCATAAAACTAATAGAATCCACTACTTCCCTTCAGATTTATGAAATCTAAATCGTTATAAATGTAACACCCCTCCATTTTGGATGTTTGGATTGACAGTGTTGTCTTTGTGATGATTATGTCTGATTATGATGTGACTTTGGAACTTGGTTGTAACTTTTGATTGCAATTGTTAAATGATGTGAATGTTATATTTTGATGTGATGTTATTTTATTCTGATGTTATCTTTATGGCATGCTTTGGATTAACTTAGAAGATATTTGATTTAATGATGTTATATGCTTGTGATCATGTTAATGGATGTTAGAATCATCAATTAGTATTTTGTATTGGTGAAGGGGATGGGATTGTATCACTCGCTTGCGAGCGCCCTACGATTATGAGATTTCCTCTTTACGGTGTGTTTGATCATATTATATATATATGCATGTTCGATGTACTCTTTGTTCATAGGTTGACAGGTACATGACATCGACTCCACATGGTTCACAGGTTTGAGCATGTCCAGTGACCAATGGTAATCGATTGGGAGATAGTAGCTAGGTTTTTCGTGCCAAGTCGTCACCCTAGTCATAGCATGTTGTCGGGTTGTCATCGGGGTTAGTTGTTTTAATTTGGTCCTTTTCACCTTGAGTAATCATTTAATTTCAAATTTTAAAGTTTATTAAATGTTATCTGTAGTTTAATTGATGATTAAATGTATTTAGTTGCAATGTTGAAACATTATCTAGTTTATTGATTGATTTGATTAATTAATAAAATTAGATTGAGTTTATCGATTAATTAGATTAATGGTGATATATTAATTAAAATAGTTGTTTTGGCATTATTGTATATTAAGATTTAATTAAAATAAAAGAAGAAATCTTGTTTGGATAGTTAGAGTTAAATTAAAATAAATAAATGATAATGTGTTTTTTTTTAATTTCACTTTTGGAAATTGTAGATAAAGTAAATTCTTTGCAAAATTTGTATGCTTTTGTTTTGAATGAAATTTTGAAAAATGCATGAGATTTCAATTTGGAAGTAAAATTATTTTAAAATGTAAAAAATGGAAATATACTCCAATTTTTTTAAAAATAAATTTAGTGAGTAGGATATTATTAGGGTTTTGGCCAAATTTGGGGAAAGCCCTATGTAAAGAAAAGAAACTTCATTTTGTTTGGGAATTTTTTTTGGTTTTTTCGTGGAGAGCTTTGTTGGGGCTGATTTTGGAGTTGAAGGAGAGATTGAAACCACCATTGTTGAAAGCTTCAAACTTGGGGAGAAAACACAAGGTTCATTCTTTTCTTTCTTCTAATTTCTTGCTTCATTTTGAAAGAGTTTTAAATTTTGAAATGTTGTTTTAGATTCAATAGAAAATCCATGGGAAATGCATTCAAACTTGCAAATTTGTTGATAGATTTTGAAATCAAAACCAAAACAAAAACTTACACAATGAAAATAGGAAGAAAACTCAAAAGAAATCTCCATTTCAAACTAAAATCTTAAACCCTTTGTGTTTGGACAAATTTATTTCTGTTTTTGCAAATTTTTGATCATTTGCACAATATCACTGTAAATGGAAAATCTGGGTATCTATATATTTGTAAATATACCTATGCATATATACACATAGATACATTTACAAATATATATACTGATATATTTGATTTTTATTTCAAAAAAAAAAAATAGGGCTTTCAAAAAATGCACCCCTGTGCGTTGCGTTTTTTGTTCAAACATTTTTTTTATGCAAAAAAAAATTATTTCTTTACATGGTGGAGGGCAGGGCTGAAGCCCTACACCCCCGCGCGCCCATGTGGGAGACGTTGCTCCCACACCGCACCCCCCACGAGAGGCACTGTGTGGAAGCAGTGCCGCTACCCACAGGCAGCGGCACTGCCCACACAGCACCCCCCGTATGGGGGAGGCTGCACTGGTAGTGCCCTTCCCCATGGGGAGAGAGGCCCGCGCCCATTTAGGGCTGTGTTTAAATCAAAACTTTGATTTCATTTTTTTTATTATTTTATTTTATTTTATTAAATATTATTTAATACTATATATTATATAATATATATATATATATTATATATAATATATAATATAAATATATATATATATATATATATAATATTTATTTAAATAATAATTTATTTATATATATATATATATATTTAATATAGATTATTATGATTGGTTAAATTGTATTATCAACGGGATTTAAATATTTAAATAAATAAATATATCATAGTATATACATGGAATATATATATTGTATTTTTGGTATAGATGAGTTTTAATTAATAGATTAATGCTAAGTGTAAATAAAGATTAATTGATTTTAACTAAATGTTTTATTTATTAAAATGTTTTGATTATGGAATATAATTGTGAAACTTAGAGTAAAGGATTGTTTTTTCTTATACTTCAATGTCGTGAAATGAATTTGATGTATTTGATTGGATAAGTGCAAGTAATGAAATTTGAGATTGACTGAATTTAGGAAATCTTAACTTTAGCTTATTTAATGCTTGAAGTGCCTTTTAGTGTTGATTTGTTCTTTCTTTAGGTTCGTGGAAATAGAGTAAATGTTTTAAAGTCTTCCAGATAGGGTTTCATTTAATTGTATGGGTTATCGTCATGATAGTCAACATTTGGATTGTCTTGGGATTTGTGCCTCGTTGGGATTAGGAGAGGATTATGTGGTTGTGCCTCCTTGGGAAGGAGTGATTTTGTAACTTCGTTTCCTCCAGTGTTTGGAGAGGGTTTGACCTTTGTTTCCTCCAATGGTTGGAGAGGGTTTTGACCTTTGTAGCCTCCAGTGTTTGGAGAGGGTTTCGTACTTTTGTTTCCTCCTATGTTTGGAGTGAGTTTCCTTTATTTGTTGCCTCCTTGGTTTGGAGAGGCCGTCTTATCCAGTTACCCATTGGTTGTGGTCTTTGTACCGTATGTGTTGTTGATAGGAGAGTGGCTCTATGTGGGGGTCCAGCACACAAAGGGGCACCAGGGTAACTCACTTAGGGTTTAAGTAAGTGATAACTTAAAAAGAATTAAAGAAAAACTCTCAAACTAATTAAGATAATTAATGCCTCTCTCATAACTCATTCACTTTTAAGGTTTGAGATGAGACGAGAAGCGCAGTTGGTATGAGGGTCCGGCGGCTGGTAGAGTTGAGCCTGGATAGCCCAAGATGTGGATTTGGTTGCCTTAGATAGTTGAGCCAGGGTAACTCATAGCAAATGTTGTGTGACATTCTCTCTATGTCAACTAGAAGTCAGTTTGTTGTACTGCGTAAATGATCCTTGTTCTCTAGAAGCATTGTAACCTTGTGTTAAGTGATATTGTGATTGTTGAGGTTTTAGTTCAGTTATGTTTTTTGCTTGTGTCTAGAGGTAGATGGTCTTGTTTAGGAATTCCTGGTTACTATCTCCTAGCATGGGGGTGAGCCTTTGGGTATCACATGGTAGGGTGGAACATACACCTTAATCCGTTGGGTTGGCTTCTTGTTCGTGTGGACAAGATTTCCAATTGGAGAGCTCGTGGGATCCTGTATCATGTCATGCTTTATTCTTTTCAGATGTATATTGTATTTCATTACCGCTCATTTGTTATCGAGGTGGAATTTGTAATATGTAATCATACTTATTGGATTTATCTCATTCGGGGAATGAGTGTTGTAATCTTGTTGTAAATTATATTATTGGAATCAAGTGGTATCTCATATTCTTGATGTAAATTATTATGTATGGAATGTATGTGAACCTTAAATGTTGAGTAATTAAATGGTATGGTTTTAATTCATGTTTCTTGTTTGGGTTTAAGTAACCCAGTCTCATAACCTTAGGGGATTGGTTGGCAATGGTTAGTGAACTTGCATGTTAATCATTCTTTTCAACAACAACAAAAAAATAGTTCGTTTGTGTAGTAAATTGCAACTTCCCCTAGGGTTGTGTGGCGGGGCATTATAATAAACAAAAAAAATGTTACAAAGTGTCCTTTTGAAAGAAACAGTGACAAAAATGACTGAACAGGGGTTTTGGGTGAAAGATTAAAAATACCAAATGCACTCATTCATGACATGTAAAGGTTGAATCTAGTAGATGAAACATAGGAATAATAGAAACAACAGACCTCTAGCAGATCTGAGAAGGGGAAAATTTGGTGTACTTGTTACTAAATGTTGTTTATGGAAGTTGTCTTGGGACTCACTTTCCTATAGGTGAATGGGTCTTTGTAGAAATTTTCAAAATTGATTTCTAGATCCTCTGCTTCTATATCTGCACTTCTAGATTCTCTAGGTTTCACAATCAAACAGTTGGAAATAAATTCAGGGTCTGAGTTTCTATATATTGACAACAAAGGTGACAACAAATGCAACTTTTCAAAATTGTCCTTTTGAGATCTTCATCTTTTCTTCAACCTATGAACCTAAAAATCTGCAACACATAAAGAGAGAAAAAAAAAAATTGGGTGAATGGGGGTTTTCCTTGGCGACACCCCATTTTGGTAATTAAACCTTGAAATAAAATAATGAAAGTGTGAAAGGAATGATGAATAAACAATACACTGTTGCAATTCAACAAACCCTTGAATAAACATTAGAAAGATTGAAATGTTGATGTTGATCTTGCATGAAATGGCTTCAATGGATGTGGATCTTAATCTGTGAATCTTGCTTTGAATCTTTGACTTGAATGCTTGGATTAGATCTTGAAACCTACATCACAATGTTATCTCTAAAAAAATGCATGAATGAAAATAACTTTGACATGATGCTGGAGATCTTGAATGTTGCGACAAATGATGAAGAAATATTCTCTTGAACACCTTTGACAATAATCTTGGCTCTTATAATTGATCTCTTAAAAATCTCTAGTTGATTTGATAAAATAACCTTGTATTTATAGACATTTATCCTTAATTTCCCAAAAAAAAAACATTACAAGCCGACATTTGAAATTTGAATTTGGGATGATAAAAATACTACCAAAACATGTTTTAAAAATGGGTTCAAAGGCTTAGAGAGGACCCATTCACCCATGGCCGAATGGGTCCCAGATCCCTATTCCTAGAACACATATTACTCAAGGTGTTTAATTATGTATTGGCATTAATTGTTGTCAAGTTTCCCCTTCAAAAAATGTAATTAATTATGCTTGTATATGTAAAGTAGGGCTTATTAAGGCCTAATTAAGTCCAATTTAATTAAGAGGTCCCAAACAAGTGTGAAAATTTAAAGGGATATATTTTTCAACACTACATTAAGGCATTATTAAGTCCATTTTAATTAGGAGGGCCCAAAAAAGTGTGAAAATGTAAAGGGATACATTTTTATACACTACAGTTGGTACAAATCCAAGACAATATCAAATGTTCACCTCATAAATGTTATCAATTATAATTCTTATGAAAGATGTGAAAAGTAATATTTTTTTACTAGTTGAGAATTTTATTTTATTTTATTTGCTTTTGATAGTCTATGGTATTTGGTTCCTCCTATTCTAAATTAATTCACAATGGAGGATAATTATAAAGGCTACAAATTTTGAGTTACATATCTATGAATTTAAGTTGCTTTTTTTAGCACCAAGTATTAATTTTGACGGTCCTCAAAAATAATTTGGTGAATTTAAAAAAGAAATAGACATGATATTTAAAAATTCTTTCCTCCTAATGTATGATTTCCTCTAGTTCAAAATTTTATTCTACTCACATTAAACTTGAGATATTAAAATATTTGAAGCAATAAAAAAACTAGATAGATTTGAGAAAAAGGAACTTAATTCAAGCAAGATTGACTTAAAAGCTTAAAATTAATTTATGTGAGGTCCATGAGTATTAAATAGTGTATCTAAAAATTTTAGTATTCCATTGTGGTTAAGGATATAAATTCTTGTTTATAAACTTTTTAGCACTTCATTACATATTCACATCCTAGCTATAAGGATTACAATACCTAGGTCCCCATAAACACTAGC
Organism: Sequoia sempervirens; assembly: GCA_007258455.2. Taxonomy (NCBI): domain Eukaryota; kingdom Viridiplantae; phylum Streptophyta; class Pinopsida; order Cupressales; family Cupressaceae; genus Sequoia; species Sequoia sempervirens. Next base: position 195,870,619 of record VDFB02000007.1, read on the forward strand.
TTTGTTATACATCCATATTATTAAATTTATACTATAATTTTATAATTTGATTCCTCTTAGAGATAATGATATTATTATTATCAATGCCAATTATTTGATGATTGTTTTTGCAAAAAAAAGTGAAAAAAAAATGCTAACCATGTGTTTTGGTAAAAAAATCTACCTCCAAGCCATTATGAATTAGCTTGTCAAATAATCAACCATTATTCATGTAAAGAATGTCCATTGCACATAGAAGATCCTAAGTGAAAAATAATTATTTTAAATTAAATAATTCAAAGCCAAATATAGAACATAAAGTGACTACTAAAGGCCCTAAAGGAGTTTCAACCAAACATAATTGGTAGGTGTGAGCCCAAATTCCATAATATTTTACAACATCCTCCCTACCTATGCCTAATATGAGATTTGAGATAGGGTATAGAAATCCATCAAAACATAAAGGATATTGAACTTTTTCATATAGTGTTATAGCCTAGGAGACATGCATGCTAAATGTGGAAGTATAGACAAGTAACACGAGTTGTTTGAGAGAATGCCTCAAAGAAATGTGGTCTCATGATCTGTAAAGATTTTTAAGATGTGCAGAAAATTGATTTGTTGAAAAGGTTGGTGTGAACAAGGTTATTCCACTATCAATCTTCCTTTTTAGGACCTATTCACACCTATGTTGTGTAAGCTTACTTAGGGTACATTTAGGGAACACTTACCATAGTTATCTCATTGTATCTCATGTCATATTATTATGAAACCTTTCATAATCCTATGTTTTCCTTTATCTCACCTTTCCTTTCTAATCAGGGCTTCATTTTTACATTACATAGCTTGGATGTTGCATTCTCTTGTATGATTGTATTATAATTTGGAAATATTGCACTCTTTGTTGATTCTCTCTTGTTCATGGAAGGTTCTTTAGTGTTGTAAAATATTTTTTCTCCTTTGATCCTTGTGGTGAATTCAATATGGTATCATTATTTTGTGGGTGCATCTTGGTCTAGTTCTAACCCCACAATTGAATCCAAAAGGGGTGGTTTTTTATGATTTACTTTAAACTCAATATAATTTTGATATAATCAATTAAAACAAATTTGGCTCCCTTACCTTAGTCATCTTACATCTGTAGAGTAATTTTCTACAAAAAAAATCTTTAAATAGGAATAAATATTTTGATTGTAATGTCTTTTTTGATATCAAAATTTTATTTTTTATAAAAAATATTTTGGTATGGGGTCCATAAATCCATGTACCCTTGTTAGTTTTATACATGTATTTAGTTCTACACACCCATGTGGTAGGCCATTTCACTAGTCAAAATTTCATGCTAAGCACCCTGCACCTAATTCCCATACCTAAGCACTTGAGCAATAATTCTTAACATGATACACACCAACAAATTTGTGCCTTTTCAATGTTTGGGCCACCACCACCCTACACCCATTGATAGATCCACTCCACCTTAGATGGCTCCTCTACTCCAATGTTGGGTACCACTGTAAGGACCTAGGTACCCTTTCTATTCAATAGTGCAAATGTTTTTTTGTATCATGGGTATAATACTTAATTGATAATAGGTTGAGTTAAAGCATTAATTTATAGTTTGTCAAAATTACAATGAACGTAGTATCAATTTGTATTTGTGCTATTTGTATGTATTGCCTTCAAGTATATATTAGGCTTAATTGAAAATCATGGTAGTGGTGTTGAAGTATAATCCATGGTCTTACATGGAACTAATTAACATTTTCTTGGGTAACAATGTGATCTACATAGTTTTAGGCATGTCATACAAAGGCTAACAAACTTGCCAAATGTTCTAGATGAGCTAATTAGTGTTATATGTAAAAGAATAAATAAATTGAACTAACAAGTTATTGTTCTTTAATATGTATTATTTGATTTGACATTTATTTGGTTAAATAAATTATTCACTCAACATTTGTTACTATGTATAGTTCATTTTACTGCGTGACTAGTTATTAATTACATATAGTTGTATTAATGCGATATTTATTATGGCAGTGATTAGATATGTATTCATAGGTATTTTAAAGGTATTGAATAGTTTCAAGATTTTATCTTTTTGATAAACCTTATACATCATTGGAAAGGTTTTGAAGTTATAATTTTAGATATCATTTTGAATAGTGTATTGACGTCATTATATATATATATATAAAAAAAACCAAAATAGTACATTGTCATGAATCTGGTGACAATAATATTACTATTGGATCAACTTTTAATACAAAAAAGGTTGTTATGTTTTCAATACTTGAATTATTAGTATTACTATTATAATTCACCTAGTAATCCTTAATGATATTACTATTGATAAAGCAACAAATAAATTGTGATGATAATAATATTGTTTTCAACCTACACCGAAACATCGATAGATTTCTCAAGTATCACAATAATAATAACAATATTAGTTATAATCAATAATTTAATGAGAATTCTCATATTTAACCGAAGTTTAAATTTGATTGGAGATCTTGGTTAGCTAGTTCACTAGTATACAAGTATGGGTTGGGCATTAATGAGGATTGGGTCGTTGTAGTGCATGGGAAGTTACACTTGGCCCTTGGAAAAACCAGCAGCCAGCATTTAATGCAACACTTTATTTCTCATCGCCCAAAGACTAAAGGAACTGCTCACATGCATGCATCAAAAGGAGGCTATAATATTAAAGTAGCAATTAATTATCTCCCAAAAATTTCTACGGAGCCTTAATGATTTTCCGACACTCACTAGATATTTCACTGGGCCAAATATTTGCGCATGTCACTGTTCATAATACTTTTTATTATTACCTGTACAACAGCTGTCTTACACACAAAAACTGGGGAGCATTCTAGGGATTTTTTCTTAGGGTAGGATGTTTTCACAGGCTATGAGATGCTTTCCAGACAAAGAGTAGATGGCGAAGTTAAAACTGCCATTACTCCTTCGCGCCAGGAAGGGAGGATTTGTTGGCATTTAATTCTTTATGTTGTTGCGTCTGGGTCAACTGGCTGCCTAAAAATTTTTGGGGATGCCATTTCATTTGGGGGGATACACCAATCGGGGATTGGAACAGATGCTGTGAATTCATGGTGTTGATGGAAAGGTTACAATTTTATTGAATATACAAGAAATGGGGATTTGATTCATCCTTTAGAGATCAATATTTGGCTTGAAGGAGAGGATGTGAATGGGTTCAACCCAAGGAGGCTTTGCTGGTGGAATTGCAAAGACTGCACTTGCAAATTCTTTTCCAGTGAGGAGAAGGAGGGCTTTGCACTCTTCCGCATTGACAACACTCTTGTTCATGTTGCCAAGATTGAAGAAGGATTTTGCTTTTGAGAGTTTCATAGTCTAGACCGAGACACTATCATTGTAGAAGGCGACTGGCATTCCACTGTGTTGTGCTATAGTGACCCGGTATGTTGACCACTACGTCTCCTCCCAATCATGCCTCCACGATTGGTATTATGTATGAAGTTACTTGCATAGTGTTATGCTTGTTTTAGTATTTCTGGAAGTGATTCAAATTAGATAAGGCACTTAGGCTATAACCTTGTTTGAAATATTATGGAGACACCTGTTACAAGGTTATTTTGATAAGGTGAATTATTTAATAATAGCTCAGCTGGGACTACACCAGGCACGATGATGAGAAAGATTGTGGAACTTGGATTTATTCAAGTCAGTTACATTTGCTTGATAGTTGCTTGGACCTTCTCAAGGAATCCATTTTGTGCATATCCTGCAAACATTGCAAACTCTGAGACTGCATTCATTTGAGGCACTCTGTCAAATAGTTTACGTTCCTTGTTTATGCTTCCGCACTTTGCATACTTGTCTACCAAACCATTGCATGCACATCCTATAATCATTACTATCTGTGAGACAGCTTCCCTGTAGTCGTTTTTGTCCCAAAAAGAAATTTATGATCTCTGTAACAAATAAATATTAATATCTGTTGCTCTGTCAAATAGAGAGGTGCCAAAATCACTGTTTTTTCTTTTCCTGTACTTTTCGCGTCCCTTTGGAAAATCGTCATGCTTCCTCAAATCTGCAAATGATCAGTTAGCTGAGTGTTGCAGCTTGCAGCTGAACTGCTCTCCTTAGCCAACTTTAAGAATTGACGAGGTTTTCCTTATGAAATAAAATACAACATTAATGCGTGAGCAATCAAAAGACCAATGGTAAATGAAGTAATTCTTATATATGCTGGTTGTATTACAGTTTAAGTCTTGCACTCTTCACTTAATAATTTTTTCAGCTGCCCTTAGAATACTCCACCCAAAAAACCAAAAGCATTAAGGGAATGTGTAGAAAAATAAAACAGTTCACCGATTAAAGTTGAGGCTTTTAAATAAAAACACAATAAAAAAAAAATATAAAACTTACTTTTATTGAGCCTAACACTATGGGTGTGGGCGTTGGAAATATGATACGTTTTAAGAAGTTAAAAGACTTTGATTTTGGTCAAAATAACATTTTCATGAAATATATACATATCCTTCAACTAAGGAAAGGAGAATATATCCCTTTCCCTTAGAAAGAGATTATATTAGTTTAAAATTAGAATATACTAAAGACAAGAAGATTCCTTAGCTTTAAGGAATATTTTAGGTATGATATTTAAAAAAAAAGAGAAATAGCATTTATTTATTTTATAAATTTCATGAAATTAGTTTTAGTTACTTTATTTTTCTATTTTATTATAATTATATATATATAAAAGATAGTTTTAAAGTAGTTCAAAACTAAGGGAAAATAAATAAGTAAATAAAAGTGGAGGTTAGGTGAATAAAATGGGGTTATGATTATATTTATTTTTATATTATTTCTCATTGTGAAGTTTCTACATTTCATATTTGATATAGCGTTGAGGTTCTAGAAAGTTATGGTCGTGTCTACGATTATTGGATGAAATGAAAAGTTTCTAAGAACTTTATAATTGATCAACCTTTATATATAACTAGATATGGTTAACTCGAAAGTTATGTTGTCATTAAAAGGCTCATGGTTGTATCTCTATAAGACCCCAAACTTTATTGTTACTCAACACGGAATAATATGATGATTATCATTGTAGACCCAAACTTTAATATGATAGACTTGGAATGGACCAATGGGTTGTAGTATATTCTAGTTGTCTTCATAATTAGGGATAAATGTACTAGGGTTGTATCTAATCTACTAATGATTGTAACTATATATGCCATAAATTAAAGATGTCATTTAATAAAAGTAAACAACGTCAACTCTATGGGAACTATTTCCTCTGTTCTTTATATTTTAAATTGTCTTGTTACATTGTTAATGTGTATAGTTCTTGACATCAATAATTATCAATAAGATGTTTTACTATGTAAATTATTCGCATAGAGATAATGCTCTTAAATGGGTTCCTTCAACTTATTAGCATTATTTAAAAGATTAAATTTAATCATAGACTTGACTTGATGCATATAGTGTATAACATATTTATGTATTCATCATATGGATAATGAACATGATACATAGAATAATGGTATTGAAACTTATTATATATCATTGCATTGCTTTAATTGTTTTGCAAGTAGAAGGTAAAAGGGGATGGAGAACCTCTTATGAGTCTCTTCCAATCTTTGTTTGAAAAGTGTATGACATATGAGTACATAGTTGTTAATTTAATGTGTCCCATCCTTTTAACACTACTCTTAAAAATTAATTATTATAGGCTTGTTCATCTAGAATACATCATCCCTTATGATTGTTATATATTGGAAATAGTAAGATTATTATATGTTTACAAATGGGAGTATAGTTCCTAAAATCTAATGCAAGATATGAGACAATGAGCCATACTTACAACATTAGTAAATATAACATGTTATATATATATAGTTAAGTTTTCCATGTGACCACTTCCATTCTCTTGCTCTCCTTTATTTTTATCAATTATAAGGGTTGAATATTGAGTTTTAGGGTAGATGAGGATTGTGTTTGTTATTTTGTAGTTTTGGAAGATTCTTGGGAAATCCTATATGTAGGTTTAGACATAACCCTTGACCTTGAACTATTATTACCTAATATTACTATGTGGAGAGGTGTTAGGGGTTTATGTTGATGTTGATGTTAAGGCATCTATTTAACCTAATAATTATATTCCCTTGTTATCCAACCATGTGGGAGATGGTTGAAGTCTAGTTGTCGAACTACGGTTCCTCTACGAATTATATATGTAGGCAAGGTCGTCAGATATGAGCCCCCAAGGAATTAGGTCTGACCCCTAGGCTTGTTCTCTTATTATTACTTAAAGATACTATTGAAATATATATTATATTTGCATAACTTGTGACTTGATCTAAGTTTGTGATTATTGATGAGTTCGTGGAACTAATAAAGTCTACATTGGTGATGTGGATTCCATATCTCCACTTGAAACCCAACCTTGAATGCCAAAACAAATGTGTAGATGGTTGAGTCCTTATAATTTATTGGTCAGATGTTGTTATGCTTTCATAAAGTGCAGGTATAGGGAGCAATCTTTGGGTGTTACGTTAGTGGTTATGGTCGAAATTTGAAATTTGTGTTTTGTCCTTAATTGTATTTTTGTGGAAATTTTTTGGGCATTACAACCACTTATATTGTGCCACCTCCACACCACTCTATGAAGCCTTAGGGGCCACTTTCTTACTCGAGGACATTTCTTTTATTGAGCATAAATTTCTCCTAAGAAGGATTTTTCTCATTAAAATGGGCATTATAAACATATATTTGTGTACCTCGCTATGGTAGAGGAATTTTTTTTATATTTTTCTCCAAATGCCTAAATTTCCAACTTGAAGGATATATTTATATTCCTTTTTTGTGAGACACAATTTTTTGCATATGTAGTCAAATTTTGGCAAAGTTTTTTGAAATTGCTCAAAAAATTCAAGGAATTTCATTATAATCTTTATAAATTCCTTTTCGAAAACATTTTTTTAATTGTTAAAATTATAAATGGTTGATTTAAGTTTGAAGATTATTTAAATTATAAAAATTAATCATTATAAGTTGTTTTGGTTATATTATAATTGGATGGGCCATTACCCATTACAAAATAGCCATAGAGGCAAACCAGGAACACATAAGCAGTGAGAAAACCAAAAAAGTAAATATAAACTAAATCTTAAACAATTTGACCAACAGGAATAAAAACAAAAGAAAGCCACAAGGCTAGGACCAGCACAAAACCACCAAAAACCTATAGGTATCCCAGTAATTTGAGACTAGTGATCGCATTTTGTTCCTGAGATGGGAATTGGAGCTTATTTTCGAAAGTCATAGGCCCCTGTTGAATGGCCTAGGTATCCATTGTGACATCATGAGCCAAGGTTCCCGCCTTCTTGCCCTTCTTCTGTGTGAGACCATCATCCACACCTTCTGCCAGCCACTTCCCATGGCTCTTCCTTAACTCATCCTGAAAAACTTGAAGGGTGAGGGTCATATTCTTCATTGTTTCTTTATTGTAGTTGGTCATAACCCTCGGGAACTACATGGTCTTCTCCCAATTCTGGTGGAAGGAATCAATCTCATACAATAGATTCTTCTTTTCTTCCTTAGAACCAACTATGGCCTGAAGATCATCCAAATATTTTTCCCACCTTTCCCACCTCTCAAAAGACCTAGCCAAGGAAGTAATCATGTCCTAATGCATCTTATTCTCAACCTCCCCAAGCCACAAGACCTGTTGTTCCAAAACCTTTCCCTCCAGAATTTGAATTCTTTCTTTAGCAATGACCAGCTGACCTAAGAGGCATTTCATAATATCCTTTTGAACATTAATAGTCTTTGAAATTTCATTCAATTTTTTTCTTAAGGGGTAAGTAGGGAGGTGAATCGACCTAGGCTCAGTACCAGGTTCCTTCAAATTGACATACAAGTTGGGAAAATTTTGAGGGTTAGGGATAGAAACAGGAGGGGTGTTGGGAACCTCCAAGTCATGGCCCTGAATCGAGGAGTGAAAAGGAGAGTTAACCAGGGTTGGATTCCACAAATCATCATCATCATTAGAGTTATCAAAATCATCTAACCTAGAAGAAATGGGTGTGGGCATGGGCATGGGCTTCGACAGGGGAGTGCATTTGATAGGGATGGGTGGGGTATTATCTTTAACAAGGGCTTTACCTTAGGCCCAGGTGCTACGACGAATGATGGGAGGAGTTTCATAGATAGTGATAGAGGGTTTGGGTTCCCCAGGGGGTTGGTGGGGACAAGGATAGTTAAGGTTTTCGGATAGTCAAGGTTTTCTTGCGCACAGTAGCAGGGGAGGGAAGCAATGCAGAATGAAACTTGCATAAGTGCAAAATGAGGCCCTAGTGAATGGGTAATTTCTTTCTTTTGGCCTGGACATTCCTAATAGACTGCTTAGGTGAAGGCATCATTCAAAAGGGGAAATTCATCTTAATATTATACCTAAGATGATTGAGCATAGGGAAAAGGTGGGCATGGAAGTGTCAGAATTGCCCATCAAGAGTGATGTACCTCTTGAGAATTTTAGAAAATGCACTCCAAACACCAAGTAGATCTGCATGGTTAAAACTATTCTGCAACCTATTCACCTACTCACCCTCTTTCAGGAACCATTTCATGCCATCCTAGTAATGGATTTTTGACTTGCGAGGAATGCAAATCCCTTCTAGAGAAAGCCCGGTAACCTCTACAATAAGCTAAGGGGTCACCACAAATGAAACCCTGCCAACAATCATAGTCCCATCCACCCAAGAATTGGTGAACTCCAAAGAAATTTTGGGGTTAACACCCTACATCCCCTCCATATATGAGGCCAGCTTACCCCATTCAAGAATAGCCTAGACCTCCTTATATTTCTTCCAACCATCATAGGTAGTAGGTTCATCCTAGACCAAGTTCCCTCCCATCATGAAACCCACAAGTTTCAAAGCAAAAAAATACCAGTAATGGAAATGGCTATATAAAAACCCAAGCTACAAGTAATAATAAAAGTGCATAGATTGATTAGCAGGCTTAAGTTGCATAAATGATGAACGTGGAAACCATCAAAATGAGCTAACAAAAAATGCAGCTTGATCTCATTTGGACATTACTTTGACATCATTTTGAATTAATTTGAGCACCTAACTTGGGATATGGAGGATATTATCCCATTTTACTAAATTTGGAGTAAAAGCTCCAAGATTTGCTAAGGCATCAACAAATTTATTGTCGTTCCTATACGTGTGATTCACAGTGCAATTCCCAAGGGTAATCATGAGATTGTGAGTCGAGGACACAAGGTCCTGAAGATTCCAACAGGGAGAGACAGGCCCAGTTAGCATTAGAACCATGTTCCATGAGTCCCCTTCAATTATTAAGTTAGAGAGCATAGCTTGTGTGACAATTTTAATGCCATGGAAATTTGTTGCCACCTCAATAAAACTAGAAGATTGAACCCCCCAAGTTAATCGTGTAAGCCAAAACTAACTTCCCCTTGTGGTCATGGATGACCCCACCCCCACATGCTCGACCTGGGTTGGGTTTGGCCAAATTGTCAAAATTTAGCTTTAGCCATCCAGGTTCAGGGGGACCACAATGTACTTCATCTATCCAGAGGGATAAGAGAGCTAAGGCAATTAAGGGTCCCAAATAGATTCCAAGCAAAAGCACTCAAGAACTCCAAATCATTAGGATTTATTCTGGGCCTACAAGAGGTAGCAGACGTCAACTCAACAACCTAATTGATAATTTTGTTGGCCACCACCTACCATAGAGAACTTTTGTTTTTGAACACTATGTTGTTATGCTCCTTCCTTAGCGCACACCTTGTGAAGAACAACGAATGCCACCAAAACTCAATGAGTAGAGAGTGAGTCACCAAGGTGGACTAGTAGTCCAAAATCTCATGGACATCCTTTTTCCAAACCCAACAAACTTTGAAAAAAGATTGAATTTTCTGCCTAACCTACTAGGAGTAAGAACAATGGAATTTAACAAGTGAGGAATGGACTCGGCTTCATTCTCACACAAAAAACACTAGTTCCCAAGTTGCATGCCTTCTTTTTCAAATTATCTAGAGTAAGGATTCTTTTGTGAAAGAAAGTACAATAGAAAAAATTGACTTTTGATAAAGTATTTCTACACTAGAGCCACATCCAATCAAACATGGGGTTCTAAGAACAAGAGAGAGGGTTGTAGCTGATCTTGACAAAATAAGCATTGTCTTCAAAATTTTTCTAGACCAGCAATTCGGGCAAGTTAGAGGGGAAGAACTTGTGATTCTTGAAAGTTCTAAGAAGTTCTTCAATAGCCACCTGAAGAGGGGGTCAAACTAGTTAGGATAAATCTTTCATCTAGGTGGATCAAGAGAAGAATCGATGTAATCCAAGATCTTATCACCCAACCAAGTACAAAGATCCTGGAAAATAGCAGATAGAATAGGGTGGATACCAAGGGCCTGAGGAGACAACTAATGAGTTTTTAAAAGCTTATTCTAGATCACCATACCAACAGGTAGAACACCATTTCCCAACAAGGAAAGGAAATCTCGTCCCTGTAGATACTTATTCTTGAGGATAGTAATCCATTCAGAATGATTGTTAAGAATCTTCCAAGATATTTTGGTTATAAGAGCCATATTCATCAATCTTGTTCTTCTCAAACCCAACCCTCCATAACATTTCCTAGAGCACATAGTATCTTAGTTCACTAGGGAGAACTTTTTCTTTTCCTCTACCCTGGACCATAGGAATCTACGTTGGATTTGTTCAAGTTTCTCCAACCATGCCGTGGGCATAAAAAACAAAGACATTTGGTACATAGTCAAGATTTGAAGGGTGGTTTTAAGAAGGAGGATCTTACTAGCATTGTTGAGTGTGTGTTAATAGATTTTTCCTTCAAAAATGAATTAAATAAAATGACTCAAATTTCCCAACAAGAAGAACAAATAGTAATAACAATTGAGTCAATTGTAATGATATTTACAAGTGCTCTCTACTTAATTTACAAGGCACAGCTACCTTCGAATGATTTGCAATGAATAGAATTTACTGGGTATGCTTTTCACCATAAAGCAGAAAAGGTAAACTGACACGTACCCATAACCATGAAATAGATACAAAGAATTAAATTCAGGATTAAGTAAATGCAAAAAAATGACATGAAGTCCATTTACCCAACACCCACAGATGAGAAACAACGAAAAGAAAAGACGAAAAATTCCCTTCAACGGATGGATTGTTATGAATTCAAAGCTTCATAAATAATCTCATACGTCGTTTGCTACAATAGATAGAACTTTGGAGAATGATTACAAAGGCACAAAGACATATGCAATCAAAAGAGAAAATTAATGAGTGCACAAACCCAGAAATAGTTTATTTATTTCTCCAAAATATGAGTTCAAAGCCTCTCTAATTACATAACAAAACTGTGTGAAAATAAAATCAAACTTCCCCTGCTTCCCTTGTTCCGAGAATAGCCCAAAAGATCCTCCCTTGCATTGAAAATTTACAATAAATAACTTCTCTACTGACTTCCAATTGGTGCCCTTTTAGTTCCTGTAACCAATTCTTGAAAATTACATTTTAATTCTAAAAAGGAGACTTTTAAGTTTCCTCTTCTCACTACCGCTTTCTTTTGGATTTGATTTTTCTTTTAATTAAAAGAAACCTTCCATATTATTTCTGGTGAATTCCTTTTAGTTTTGTAACCGTTTCCATATCATCAATATTTTTTTGGATTCCTGCTTTTTCATTTTAAATCTTATGAAATTAATTATTTTATGTCCACTTTCGATCCTTGATTTCCTAACAAAATCAGCAACTTCTAGTATCAACTCTTCTTTCTGTAGCAATCATCCACAAATTTATGAGCAACTTAAACGCCTCCAAATTTTCAAATACTATGTTTATAGATGGTACATATGAGAGGCTTTCAAGGCTTTTATTTCTATGCAATGACCTTCATGATTCTCATTGCCATCACTGTCCATCATCTCTATAAGAGTGGAAATGGTTGCTACAATTTCTCTTCTCCTATCAGACGTATGCAAGCAGCCAAGAGTCTTAGCCATTAAAATCTGAGACTCATGCTCACCTTCAATCAATTGTGATGCAATAATTATCTTTTTTTAGAAAATTCTCAAATATAGAACTGACATTTTTAGCAAACTTCCCCTCTTGCATAAGAGTTATAAGAAAGAGAGCTAATTTTCGTGCATGACTAATTTTTTAGTAGTGTTTTCTCAGCACCCTGGATAATTTCTTCTTTCATTTCTTTCTCAATGCTCTCCTTGATGCAGGAAGTTATCTGCTCTACATGGTTCTTATGGATGATCTCAATTGAAATACGAAGAAACTCGACCATATTTTCACTACCATGGTTATACAGGCAATATCTGTTGCAGCTCTATTTAATATTCTTCATGATTTGATGGAGGTCAATACCTTGTTTAAGACTCTCGCGCGATGCTTGTATCTTAGTGCTCTATCCAATGATCATTGCATTAAAACTAAATTTCCTTTGAAGCAAATGATAGTGATATCTTTGAGGTATTTTGTGAACAATTAATTTGCCTTATGTATGCTTTCATATGGCATTTCACTGCATTACATTAGCCAATTCCTCAAACCATTATATGTATATCTTGAAAGCTCCCAGTTTGGCACGGGCTTGGAGAATGCTAGCACAGGTCATGGACTTTGGCTAAATTTATTGTGTCAACCAGTTCATTCGGTGTATATCCTGCAACTTCATTTTCCATGAGATCATATTTCTTTGAACCCTTTGCTAGAAGTCTTATGCGATGGTTGGGAGGATGTTTATGGCACGAACCTTACACGTACGAATTCCATTTGACTTTAAGAGTTTTTTTAAAACTTCTTCAACGAAACCAATTTGTGCATATCCTACAGTCATGATTTCCATGAGAAGACATTTCTTTGAGGCATTATGTCGGGCCACTCACATGTTCCTTCTTGTAGGATCATCTGTGTTTCCTATGGATTTCTTAGGCCGATTTAATGAATTTTTTTTATGCATCTGCAAATAGTCACTGACAAAAGTTTCCAAAGCTTTTTCAATGAATTCATTGTGTATACATGCCTTGATCATTGTGTCATGCTACAGATGGAGAGAGAGAGAGACAATTTCAGGAAGTCGGGTCAAATGACAACTTTCAAACCTTTCATTGGGGAAATTTGGAGTTATAAAACCTTTAATACTTCTAACGGTAAAGAGAGATCTTAAATAATTTGCTTTAATAAAGCCACCGTCGAATTAAAACCATTTACTAAATTGGGAATAAATAAAGTTATTTCCCTTAATAATGCTTTCACTCTGCTTCTTTTTACCTTTGGAATAACATTAAACTTCAAAATGCCATGAATAATTTGAAAACTTTTGGAAAATGTATTTCAAGCTGAGACGAAAAACTCCATAACTTCCTCATAGCAGCTCTACTTTGCGTGAAATTTGGATAGCAAAGTGAATGGGCCTTCTTGAGCACAACCTAGAAACCTTTTAATCTCCAGCAACCAAAAAATTGAATTTGGGGCTCATTTGCGAATCACCAATGATAAAATGTAGAGCTGAAAATTTTTCAAACGATAAGACAATTGGGCACAAAACTAGGTTGGGTTGAGTGGAATAGAATTAAGATCAAGCCTATAAGAGGATTTTCCACCAGCTTCTATAGATTTCCAACAAGTAATTATTTTGTGATTTTGGGCAGGTTCAGGGGTATATAGGTGAATACTCGGGAAGTTAGAAAATTTTCAAGCTTCAAAATTTGGGGTAACATTGGCTCCAACTGGGGACTGTATTTTTGAAGAAAATGCAGAGAACTCCAGAAGCTTTGGGGCAGATCAGTCCAAGTCCATTGGGTACAGAGTCAAAAGAAATATCAGGGGAATAGGAGGAGCCAGAGCAAACCAAAAACAAGACACAACAAGAAAGGAAACAACACCACTGGCAAACCCAAAAACTCCTACTGTATGTACATGGTCATTGAGACCCTACCTCAGATAACTGCGAATTGATCAAGCAAATCCATTAACTGGCTGGGAGAAATAGATGCCTATGTGGAATAATGTTGAATGAATGAGGAGCATGCACATAATCAACCGCCAGCTGGTAACCACCATGACTAGAGGAATATGAACATCACCATGCAAAAATTATTTGGATAAAATTGTATGCTCAACAAGCCACTCCTCACCATATACTTCTGCAATTGGACGACTCATATCAACATTGGCCATCATACAATTACTAGCATCTATTTTTATATCATCAGGTGTGATACCAGAATGTACTTGATTTAGCAAGCAGGGAGAAATCAGCCCTCGGATTGGGAAACCCACACATAGGCCATGAGATAAAAACCCTTCATTTGTGTTGATATATGTGGAAATGACTACCTCAACATGTTCCTACATATTATTATCTGTAGAAGATAGGTTCACATCCCATGCCTGAGAATAATCATGACTACCCAAACTATTAGGAGAACAATCATCAATCATATGTGTTTCATGGAAGATTGGAAGTAAATTAGATTGGAAATCAGCATTGTAAGCAAAACTTCTATGTGATTGAAAGTCACTCTCAACTAAAATAATCTCCTCTTTCTCTGTAAAATCTAATTTAACAATTTCATGATTCACTAAATCATTTTCAATTACAACTTGTGAACCAAACATCATGACCTCTTCTCCACATAGGAACCCGTCATTATTTGCATCAAGACACCAATTCGAGATATAAACATTCATTTGATCACTTTCATCTGAATTATCATGACTATTAACAATATCATCTTCCAACTCTTGTTCAAAAATTTTGGTATCTACATTCTCAAAATGAAAAGATTCAAATGAAATATCATTTCTAACCACTTCTTGTAGCCATGTTTGTTCATGATTCAATGAGGGAACTTCAGCAATTTCACATTCCAGTTGTGTATCAATTATAACTTCATTATCTACATCAGAAATAAAACATTCTTTCTGCAGATTGCATGATGAATCAATCCCTAAAAATGTAACTGTTGGTTGTGATTTTTGAATATCACATTCTACAAGCATGGGGTCAAATTTGATAAAAAGAACTTCTTCATTTCTTGCACAAGAAAAATCATTACTAAGAAGATAAGTAGATTTGGAATGAAATTTATCCATTCTCTCATTAAGCTCTCCTTCATCTATTTTATCAATTATTAAATCAACATTATCAAAGATAAAAACTTCCATGTTTGAACCTTGATTTAGAAACCCTCTTTCAGCCTCAAAAGAAATACTTTCTATGACTTGGTCTTTTTCATCAATATCAAAGTTAAAGGTTTATGATTCAGAAGAAAATACAGTATCACTCATACCTTCTTTCATATCACTAGAGCAACAAGTGCCTACACTCACTTCAATGATGTGACCATCTTTGTCCAAAATACTGAATAAAAAGTCATCGTTTGATCTTTCTAGACACCAATTTGGAATGAGAATGACCTTGGGTTCTTCTAATAATACATTTTCATTGTCTTCAAAAGAAGTGGATGGTTGTTCAATCTCAGCCCTTTGTATGCAATCTCATTCACCAAGAATAGAAAAATTAAAATAAACTTGCTCCTTATTCTCTGGTCTTCCTTAAGCATTTCTAACTTTTCTACCTTTGTTTGATGAATCTTGTGCTCAAGATCTTTAAGAATGTAATATCTCCAATGCAAATCTGTGAACAAGGAGGCAGATTGATGATCTTGGGATGGATGTAGCCCTTTCTTTTTAGCTTCAGATATGCTTGCTTTGAGATTGCTCCACAACAAATGAAGTATTTCATCATCTTTAGCCAATATCTCTTCAATTGTTGGCATAGGTTGTCTTCTTGGTTTCAGCTGATTTCTTTGGTTTGGCTGGTACGGAACCATTTTTTGAGCTCTTCATATAAAATAGAGTCACCAAAAATCCATCCTCAGGGAGGCACCTTCAAATTTCTAAGAGAACAAAGCACCAGCCACTTCGTTCCCAATCAGAGTCGCCAAAAATCTATTAGTTAATAGATTTATCCTTCAAAAATGAATGAAAGAAAATGACTCAAATTGCCCAACAAGAAGAACAAATAGTACTAACAGTTGAGTCACTTGCAATGATATTTACAAGTGCTCTTTGCTTATTTTACAAGGCCCAGCTACCTTCGAATGATTTGCAATGAATAGAAAATACTATGTATGCTTTTCACCAGAAAGTAGAAAATGTAAACTAACACCTACCCATAACCATGAAATAGATGCAAAGAATTAAATTCGGGATTAAGTAAATGTAGAAAAATGGCACAAAGTCCATTTACCCAACACCCACGGATGAGAAACAACGAAAAGAAAAGACAAAAAATTCCCTTAAACATATCGGTTGTTCTGAATTCAAAGCTTCATAAACAATCTCATATGCAATTTGCTACAACAGATAGAACTTTGGAGAATGATTACAAAGGCACAAAGACATATGCAATCAAAAGAGAAAATTAATAAGTGCACAGACCCAGAAATAGTTTCTTTATTTCTCCAAAATATGAGTTCAAAGCCTCTCTAATTACATAACAAAACTGTGTGAAAAGAAAATCGTACTACCCTTGTTTCCCCTGTTTCGAGAATAGCCCAAAAGATCCTCCCTTGCATTGAAATTTTATAATAAATAACTTCTCTACTAACTTCCAATTGGTGACCTTTCAGTTCCTGTAACCAATTCTTGAAAATTAAATTTTAATTCTAAAAAGGAGACTTTTAAGTTTCCTCTTCTCACTAACGCTTTCTTTTGGATTTGATTTTCCTTTTAATTAAAAGAAACCTTCCATATTATTTCTGGTGAATTCCTTTTAGTTTTGTAACCGTTTCCATATCATCAATATTTTTCTGGATTCCTGCTTTTTCATTTCAAATCTTATGAAATTAATTATTTTATTTCCACTTTGGATCTTTGATTTCCTAACAAAATCAGCAACTTCTAGTATCAACTCTTCTTTTAGTAGCAATCATACATAGATTTATGAGCAACTTAAATGCCTCCAACTTTTCAAATACTTTGTTTATAGATGGTACATATGAGAGGCTTTCAAGGCTTTTATTTCTATGAAACAACCTTCATGATTCTCATTGCCATCACTGTCCATCATCTCTATAAGTGGAAATGGTTGCTACAATTTCCCTGCTCCTATCAGGCGTATGCAAGCGGCCAAGAGTCTTAGCCATTAAAATATGAGACTCGTGCTCACCTTCAATCAATCGCGATGCAATCATTATCATTTTTTGGTATTTTCTCAAATATAGAACTGACATTTTTAGCAAACTTCCCCTCCTACATAAGAGTTATAAGAAAGAGAGCTGATTTTTGTGCATGACTGATTTTTTAGTAGTGTTTTCTCAGCACCTTGGTTAATTTCTTCTTTCATTTCTTTCTCAATGCTCTCATTGATGTAGGAATTTATCCGCTCTGCATGGTTCTTATGGATGATCCCAATTGAAATATGAAGAAACTCGACCATATTATCTCTGCCATGGTTATATAGGCAATTTTCATTGCAGCTATGTTTAATATTCTTCATGATTTGATGGAGGTCAATACCTTGTTTAAAGCTCTCGTGCGATGCTTGTATCTCAATGCTCTATCCAATGATCATTCCATTGAAACTAAATTTCCTTTGAACAAAATGATAGTGATCTCTTTGAGGTATTCTGTGAACAACTCACTTGCCTTGTGTATGCTTTCATATGGTGTTTTCCTACATTACATTAGCCAATTCCTCAAACCATTATATGTATATCTTGAAAGCTCTCAGTTTGGCACGGGCTTGAAGAATGCTAGCACAGTTCATGGACTTCAGCTAAATTTATTTGTTTCAACCAATTCATTCGACGTATATCCTGCAACTTCATTTTCCATGAGATCATATTTCTTTGAACCCTTTTCCATAAGGCTTATGCGGTGGTCGGGAGGATGTTATGGCATGAACCTTACACCTGCGAATTGCATTTGACTTTAAGGGTTTTTTTAAAACTTCTTTAACAAAACCAATTTGTGCATATCATGTAGTCATGATTTCCATGAGAAGACATTTCTTTGAGGCATTCTGTTGGGCCACTCACATGCTCCTTCTTGCAGGATCATATGTGTTGCCTATGGATTTTTTAGGCCGATTCAATGAATTTTTTTATGCATCTGCAAATAGTCACTGACAAAAGTTTCCAAAAAAAATTCAATGAATTCATTATGTATACATGCCTTGATCATTGCGTCGTGCTATAGAGAGAGAGAGAGAGAGAGATACAATGTTGAGAATTTAAGGGAAATGACAACTTTCAAATCTTTCATCGAGGAAATTTGGAGTTATAAAACCTTTAATACTTCTGACGTTAAAGAGAAGTCATAAATAATTTGCTTTAATAAAGCCACCGTGGAATTAAAAACCTTTACTATTGGGAATAAATAAATTCATTTCCCTTAATAATGCTTTCACTCCACTTCTTTTTACCTTTGGAATAACATTAAACTTCAAAATGCCATGAATAATTTGAAAACTTTTGGAAAACGTATTTCAAGCTAAGACGAAAAACTCCATAACTTCCTCATAACAGCTCTGTTTTGCTTGAAATTTGGATAGAAAAGTGAATGGGCCTTCTTGAGCACAACCTAGAAACATTTTAATCTCTAGCAACCAAAAAATTGAATTTGGGGCTCATTCACAAATCACCAATGAGAAAATGTAGAGCTTAAAATTTTTCAAACAATAAGACATTTGGGCACAAAAATAGGTTGGGTTGAGTGGAATAGGGTTAAGATCAAGCCTGTAAGAGGATTTTCCACCAGCTTCTATAGATTTCCAACAAGTAATTATTTTGTTATTTTGGGTAGGTTCAGGGGTATATAGGTGAATACTCGGGAAGTTAGGAAATTTTCAAGCTTCAAAATTTGTGGTAACACTGAGAAGGGCCCATTTCCACGCAACAATCTTTCTTTAAACCCGTTCCAGTAGAGTAGAACAGGAAGAATTATCCACCTTATCCACCGTAAGAGGCATACCCAAATAAGTCGAAGGTATGGAGAGGATCTAACAATTAAGAATTCTGGAAATCCTAGCTTGAAGAGTAGGATCAACATTCAAGAAAAAATAACACTTTTGTTATAGTTAATACATTGCCCAAAGGCTAAAGAAAACTTAGAAAGAGTGTCCATCCAACCTTTAGCTACCACCACGGCAACATCCCCCATCAAGATTGTATCATCAAAAAAAATATGATGAGAGATCAAACAAGACACAGAAGAAGGGGAAAAACCCACCAAAGAACCATTCAAAATTATGACCAAGAACTTTAGCCATCAAAATAAAGAGATAGGGGGATAGCGGATCACCTTGGTGAATACCACCAATAGCCAAGAAGAAACCTTATGGTGCGCCATTGATAATCACCGAGTACTTTGGAGAAGTCACACAACTCTTAATAAGTTTCAACAATTTACCAGAGAAGCCAAAATGACGAAGCACTTCAAAAAGGAAATCCAAAGACACCTTGTCAGGCCTTGGAGATATCCAACATAAAAGCCATACTTTCCTTTCTACTTCTATCCATAGAGTGTAGGGTTTCATACACCAGAATAATAGTGTCAGTTATTTTCCTTGTAGGCACAAATCCTTTTTTCAAGGGTGTATCAACTTGTTCAAGTGGGGTTTAATGCGATTGACCAGCAATTTGGAGAAAATTTTGTAAAACATATTGTAGAGACTAATAGGTTTGAATTTAGTCAACTTGTTTGCCCCCTGATGCTTAGGAATAAGAACAATGAAGGTATTATTGAACTCCTTAAGAATTTTTCCAGAAGAAAGAAATTTAGCCACCACAATCATGAGATCATGACCAACAATATCCCAAAACATTTGAAAAAAGAAAGTAGGGAAGTCATCCGGGCCAGGAGCCTTGAACAAGCTGAGGGAAAATGCAACTTTACAAATCTCCTCCGCCTGAGCATTATCTTCCATGGACGATACCTCCTGCTAGGAAAGAGCCAGAGGGATGAAACTGAGGATATCACTTGACAAAAACTTCATAGTGTTAGGATTGAGAAGGTAATGGAAAAAAGACACACCAACACGGTCCAAATCATCCTCACTAGAAACAGTGGAACCATCATCAAGGATCAATTTTGAGATAGAGTTTCTCTTCCTATGTCTCATTGTTGTCATGTGAAAGAAATTGGAGTTCTTTTCTCCTTCATGGAGCCACTGATTCTTAGACCTCTATTTCCAATAAACCTCCTCCTTCTTAATAATATTATGAAGTTCACTAAGCATGGTTTTTTTCTTAGCAATGAGATCCCCCTAAAACCCCATATCCAGCTCCTTTTGAACCAAATGAAGTTGGCCTTTGATATAATTTTTATTTTCAAAGATGTTACCAAAATAATTCTTACTCGAAAATTTGAGATTGCATTTAATACTCGAGTTTAAAAGCAAGATTATACATAGCAGAACCACAACCACGGCCCTCCCACTAAAAGGCCAGAAGATCCCTGTATAGAGATTGATATGTCCACATTAATTCAAAACAAAAAGGCCTTTTCACCTTAAGGGGGAGTACTCTAGCATAGGAGTAGTGGGGTATGATATGATCCAATTCTAATGAGAGAGGACAAAGAGAGTGAGGTAGTGTCCCAGCAAGAAGACACAAAACACCGATCAAGCTAGACTTGAATGAGATTGTCCCCAGACCGTTTGTTAGACCAGGTGAAAGAGCTACCTTCAATATCTAAATCTGTCAACCCACCATCATGCAGAAAGGAGTTGAGGTCTAACATGCTATTCGACAAATCCAAAGTACCACCCTACTTTTCAGAAGGAAAAAGAGGGGAATTGAAATCACCCATCACCATCTAGTTATAGTATAAAAAATTGTTCTTACAACCCAATAGGTCAGTCTAGGTGGACCTCCTCTGAACCACATTATTGGGTCCATAAACATTAGATAACACCCAATAAGGAAGATCAAAACAATGAGAAAACACAACATTAAGAAAAAAATTATCCTTAGAAACAAGGGAGCCATGGAGGAAGGGTTTCCACATCATGACTAAACCCCCAAAATCCCCAATAGCATCCAATGCTAGGAACAAGGCAGAAGGCTAGATGAACTTACTAGATTTATCAAACTTAGCGACCATCATTTTAGTTTCTTGTAAGAGGAGAACATCAGGCTTGAACTCTTTGATGAAATCCCTGATAATATGCTTCTTATGAAGGTTATTCAACCCTCAAATGTTCCAAGAGAGGATCAACATTTCTTACTACATTTGGAGCAAACTTGCTCCAGTGTTTCATGGTTTTCATTCGCAATATCTTTAGTCGTGATTTTTTGTTTGGTGATTTTACCAAGTTTTCTTCTTTCCTTAGCATCAATCTCGACATCCACTAATTTTCAAGGGTTGAATAGAGGGCCAGTCTTCACCAAGGAAGGGGGAACAACACAAGGGATGACTAGAGAAACACTAGTATGAATCTCATCCAACACCAACTATGGTTCAACATTGCATAGAAGGGGATACATTTTCAAGGCAGAGACCTTCAAACAAACTTTGAGGAATCTGAGGAAAAGTATAGGTCAGCTGCAAGAGACGATAGTGGGAAAACTAGACACAGAACAGAGGGGACCAGAAAAGCCAAAGCAAGATTTGAAGAAGGGGAAGGGGCAAGCAATACAGGAAGATAAACCTCATAGGTCAAGGAAATAGAAAATTCCAAAGGGGACCTAGGCAATGGGGCAGGTGACATCGCAGCCAGGGAACCCATAGCACTAGAGGTAGGAGAAGGGGAGGCCACAACCTTAGCTTTTCCCACAAGGGGCCTGAGAAAACCTTTAGGGAAAGAAATGTAGAGATGACCAATAGAAGAGCATTTTTGACAAAAAGGAGAAAATTTTTCATATTCAATGGTTTGGGACCACTTATCAAGTCGGGATTCCAAAATGATCAAGGTCAGGAGGACCTTGTTCGGCTCAATACTAACAAAGAAGTGAGTGAACACCAGCTTGGAACATTCTTTGGTGACAAAATCGAGTGAAATGAAGTTGCCAAAGGAGTTTGCCACCCCCTGCAATAATTTCTTCATCCCATAACTCCAAAAAGAGGCCCAAAAGATGAAACCAGGTAGGAAGAGCAGTTGCCAAGTGAGCAGACAGGTCAAAATCACGTTTCCATTTACACAAGGCTAGGCCTTGTTTACCGAAGAAACAAGGTCCCCTAGTGAGGTTCGCCATGCATTCCTCATGAATATTGAAGTTGAACAAAAAAATTCCTTTTAGAAGAGCCAAAACAGAGAAGGAGCCTCTAATAGCCCACCTGGAAGAAGCCCACTTGCGAACAGATTCAATATTGGACCTTCTTCCCACAAATCTACCTATTAGGTAGTTTTCCATTTTCGCAATTTTTCTATCCAGAGATGGGTCCAATATTTTTAAGCTTGTTCCTTCCTCCAAATGCATCAGCTGGACCCCATCCCCAACCACGTCATCATTCTTATTGGCATCTTTTGGAAAAATCTTTTTCTAGTTGAGAGGAGGTACCTCAG
The DNA here is from genome assembly GCA_007258455.2 of Sequoia sempervirens. Classification (NCBI taxonomy): domain Eukaryota; kingdom Viridiplantae; phylum Streptophyta; class Pinopsida; order Cupressales; family Cupressaceae; genus Sequoia; species Sequoia sempervirens. Next base: position 195,893,194 of record VDFB02000007.1, read on the forward strand.
AAAATGGGACAGAAATCGACCCAGATGACTCATGAGAGTCTTTGGGAGCCCCACCCTACCCTAGAAAAATTCTAGAATTCCCTCACTCTAGAGGACATGAACCAGGAGATTCTCACCCAACACCGTTTGCCTATTCACCGCTCATTTCAAACCTTAATCATTATTATAATATGTTGGGGGTTGCAATTATATAATATATTTTGGGGTTTGCAAGGCATGAAGTAAATTCCCTTTTATATATTCTCTCTTCGAAATTTTCTACTATTCATGGTGGAACCTAAGACTATTAAGCTCCTTGTTCCACCTAAATTCCCTAAGGATTTTCTTTGAAATTCTTATAGAAATAAATTAGATGAATACATGGTTCTCATGGGATTACATGTACTTGATAATTTATTATTCATATTTTATAACTTTCCTAACACTTGAGCAAGTATCAGACAAGCTTGATGAATTGTATGATGTAGTTGATGAGTTTTGAATCTTACAACTAGAGGTAGGTTTGACATCACTCTTTATAGATGATTTTCCTACCATATAGGATTTCCTTAAAAAAAAAAAAAATATTATCACAATTGAAAGGATATGCACATGATAAAAATGATAAGAAATGTTTCTTCTTGATTTTATCAAGTATTTCAGGTGTTTTTGTGTACTTTATATTCTACTATGGATGCCTATGGGAAATAATTTAAGATTCCAAGATTTGAGTTATTTTGTGAGCATATTACTATGGATAAGGCCAAGTTATTTCATATGGATGCACTTTCTTGTTCCAAGAGCTAAGTTTTGATGGATCAATCTTCCAAGGGTGGAGGTAAGAAAAAAGAAGCCTAAGATAAAATATCCTACAAGTGGTGAGTCTCCCTCCAAATTGAAGAAGAAGAATAAGAACATCTCCAAGTTCACTCCTTCCACTTCTTTCAATTATAGTGATTCTACCTCCAAAATAAGAAGAAATGTGTGGACATTATACTTTTTGTGGCATGCTTAGTCATGATGAGGCTCATTTCTTAAGAGGTTAGAAGCTCATTAGAGGAGGCTATGCAACAACACAATATTCTATCTCCAATTCCTCTTCTATAAGAAAAGAACATTCTCTTTTTGCATGAGGTTTTATTTCATGTATATATGGTTGAAATATTATTAATGTGAAAATTAGTTTTAGCTATCTAGTTTACTTTTATCCTGTAGACCTATTCATACTACACATATTCTCACTTAGAGGATTTCTATATTTTTCCTCACCTCATAGTGACTTAACACATATCCTCACACTTGTCACAAGTGTTTTATATTTGTGACAACTTCTACAAGGTTAGGAAATAGTTTATTCCCTTCCTTCTTCCTCCTTGTCTTACATATACAAGGAGTTCATAGTATATTATTGATTCACTTTTATGCTAGTTTTGGTAATGTAGCGTGAATCTTCATTTGTGTAAGATTTTAGTTTTTTCATTCATCATATTGTTACTCCAACATGGAATAGAACCTTTCAATAAAAAATATCTTCCTAACGTTTATTAAAAAATACACTTATCCCTATCATTGGTGTTGGACTTGGTGATTGAACCATAAAACCCATAAAGATCACTTTCAACTAAAACACTCCAACAAAGAAGAGAAAAATAATAATTTATTTTCTATTAAGCTTCAAAAATATAATGATGTAATAATTGATCATTGATATAATATACAATGAATAATCCTTGATAAAACCCTAGATAGAACCCTAGGTGTGGATATAATAAGATCATAGCATGTGGGGTAAACCCACAAAAGTGGTTTACAATTCGAGTGAGGAAGGAAAAGTTACAAAAAACAACCCCATGAAAAAAATTGGTTTTTGGGGGTTCAAATGAACTTTTGGTTTGAGCGAACCCAAAGGGGGTTCGCTAGAACCCTCCTTTGAGCGAACCCATTAAATGATGGGTCCCACATTTCTTGGAAAAATAAGCAAAGAAAATGATTGTGGAAAGGGGGTTCACTTGAACCCCCCTGGCTCACTCGAACCCCCCTGGTTCACTCGAACCCCCTTTTTCCCCCCTTCTCCCCCTCTGGCACCAAAAAACTCCAGAATTTTTCCCTTTGAACCTTGAGTTGAGGATGAAAATGGGGGAGACTCCACAAACCCAACCGGATGATGGTAGTCCTTGAAACGAGCTATCCAGCAAATATAATTTTAATATGTTTTGGTTTTATTATGTATTTTCTTTTTTAGTTTTATTAAACATAAGTTTTTTACCGAAAATCAAGCTCTTTGTTCTGCACATGTGGAAAAATAACAAATTATAAAAAAAAAATGAGTGCACTAGATATTGAAGTCCTTGATCCAACAAAAAAAAGTTATGTTGTATACGATCCGCCTATGTCTGAATTGTAATTGGTTTGACTTCAAAACTTGATTAAGGAAAAGATATTCAATAAAACACTATTAAGCCAATTGGAAGCACTAGCTATCGTAGTTACAAATCTAAATTCAAAAAAAATAGAATTTTATCCTTCATGGAAAAAAAGTTATGTTGTATACGGTGAGTGTCACTCCTTAAAAATGGTGTTTACTAAAAAAAACTAGTTTTTGAAGGAGATGGAAAAAGAAGTGCAATTTGATTCCAAAAATTTTGAAAAAAATATATTTAAAATCTAGAGACACAATTTCACAAATCACTAGTTTGCATCATCTTCAAATTCCTCACGGTTTAGATGCTATAGGTACCTGAAAGTGAAGATTTAGTTAGAAAAAATTATTTCAGTGTCGATTTTGGCCAAAAATTGTAAACCATCATTGTGGGATCACCATGTGTCTTAATTATGACTTGAGACACACAAAAATCACATGGCCTAAGTAATATTAAGCATGATAGTGTAAATAGGGACCTAATAATAATTAATTAAGTGGTTACATTTTTACTCTAACACCCCTTAAGTGAAACTCAAATGATCCAGAAAAACATGATGTGATCTTGAAGCCTTTATTGTAATGTATTAGACTCTTGTGCACTCACACTCTTAAGAACACATGGTCACCCATGAGAAATTTCGATCCAATCTCTTGATATCAACATAATTTTTTGTTTATCTTCGATAATTTGCAACTATTACCTAATCCAAACAACTTGCTACTCCAATTCTTAAAGTATCTCAGGACCCAAAATGATATGTTCCTCTAGCCTATCCCAACTCAACAAGGTGCAATAAATATGACCATACAAGGCTTGAAATAGTGCCATAACAAGAGAATTTTGATACCCATTATTATAGGAAAATTTCACAATACACAAATAGTCTTCTCACTTGGAGTTTTAGTCCATAACATACATAAAAAGCATGCCCTCAAGCACCTAATCACTCTCTCCATCGTACCATCTATCTCAAGATGGTATTAAGAAATGAAATTGAGCTAAACACCCAATGCATGATAAAAGGATGTACACAATATGACATGAACACTAGATTGTGAGAAAAGTGATCCTACAAGGAACACCATGTAGAAGAAAAATCTCCTCCATAAATAATCATACCACATATGGAACATTATATGATGATATCATAGGAAGAAAATGGGCGACATTGGTAAAATTACCCACCATCACCATGATGGCATCATGACAATGTGAGGAATAGATGACCTAGTAATGAAGTCCAATAGAATTATATCCCATTGTCATTCAAGAATTGGGTGTGGCTATAGGAGACCTATAAAATTCTAATGCTTGACCTCGAACCTCAATTTCTCTATGCATCTACCCACAAAATTTGCAACGTTGTATCACATCACAACCTAATAAGATAATTGTATAAGATCAGTATGTATATTCCTTATGGTGGGATGAGTTGCATATGGGGAATGGCGTGCCTCTAACATAACAACCATGTGAAGATCACCAAATATTAGACCATAGATACAACCATAATTTTGTATTATCCTTATAAATCTAGAAAATTCCTAGAATCTATGCCAATGATGTCCTTTTGTGATTCCATCTCCACTCTAACCTCCTAATAGCATGAGTCCCTTAAGAGTTACTTCAAAATACAACTTTGCAGCTCGATGTTTAGGGCCACGTTGAAATTTCATGACACCTCCTACTCAAGGTATCCATGACCACATTATCTTTCCCTTTGATGTATTGAACACCAAAGTCATATCACAAATAAATTTAGTCCAATAATTTTGGTAGGAATTGAGGATCACCAAAGTGAATGTATACTATAAGATATGGTGATCAGTATACTTAAACCAATGGCCTAATAGAAAATTTCTTCATCACACAAGTGCATGGATGATTACTACCAAATAAAAATCATGTGAGGGGTAATTCAACTCATGATCCTTGAGCTTCTATGGTTCATAAGAAATCACTTGGTCCTCCTACATAAGAACCACCCATAAACCATCCAATAATGCATCTATATAGACCACAAAATTTATCATAGGAATAGGTAGTACTACAAGGATAGGTTCACTATTCAACCTTTCCTTAAGAATCTAAAAGGAAAACACCTTTTTTTTACAAGCATAATCTTCTTTCCCTTCCTCTGAAGAGAAGTAATAATATGTGCCACTCTAGAGAAATCCTTGACAAACCAATGGTAATAATATACCAATCCAATCAAATTATGAACTTTAAAATGTTTGTGGGTGCTAGCTAATATAAAATGGCCTAAATATTCAAAGGTTTGACTAAGATACCCTCACCCAATACAGTGTGACCTAGAGATACTTCAGCTCTAACTGAAAGAATTCACCCTTCATAAAATTCCTATAAAGTCAAGATGTTGGAGCACTTGGTGCAAGTGGACCTCATGCTCCTCTACCAAATTTTAATAAACCAAAATTTCATCTAGAAATACAAGGACAAACTAATCAAGGTACATATAAAATACCTTATTTATCAGGCTCATAAATATTAAAGGAGTATTGGGTGATCCCACAATAATGTGTTACACTTTTTGGCCAAACTTGACATTGAAAATAGCATTTTTCACTAGATCCTCACTTTCTTACACCTATAGCAACCAAGCCATTAAGAATTTGAAGGTGAAGCAAATTAGTGATTTGTGAGATTTTGAGTGTAGATTCTAATTATATTTTAAAAAAATTAAAAATAAATTATGAATCATTTTATGTATTTTTAATAACTTATTTTTCTACTAAACAACATTTTTAAAAAGTGATGCTTACTTTGTACCGCATAATTTTTTTTATAGAATGGATACAATTATAATTTTTAAAATATATATTTGTCACACCAATATCTAGGGCATGTATATTTTTTCATAATTTTTTTGCATATTATTTTTAAATTAATTTTCCAAGTCAGAGTAATTATAATTTGGATAGAGGTGTACTTTGTACCACATAACGTTTTTTATATGCATTTGAATTAAATTATTCTTTTTTGTTGGAATAAGGACATGAATACCTAGTGGACATGTATTTTTTATAATTTTTTTCTCTATTTTCCTATTTTTCATTTGTGAAATAAAGACCTTGATGTTCATTGAAAAACTTACATTCACAAGAAATAAAAAATAAATATAATAATAAAATTAAATGTATTTAAAAATATACTTTTTGGGAAGCTTATAATAAGGGAAACATAGTTACAAAATATAAATTTTAAATATATTCATTTGATCCCCCAAAAGGTAAATCAAAAGTGGTTTTTTATTAGCATAAATTGATAGGTGTAGAGGAGACTCCATTATAGGTATGATTTAAAACTAGTGGAGACTCCATTATATGTATGATTTAAAACTAATAAGGTTTTATCCAAGGGGGTTTGATCAAACCCCCGTTAATTAAAATCCTTTAAATGGAATCTTCCAAGGCTTAAATCATTATATTTTCTAAAAATATGTGATTTCAGTCAAAAATCAAGATGTCCAAGAAAGTGTAACCCATTATTGTTGTAGCACCCTATTCATCAACTTGAATATAACCACAATAAATTTTTAGTGGAACTATAATAAGTATAAAATTTTATTTGATGAATATCTACCTCATGAATGTGAATATGATGATATCAAAACTTTAGATTGATCCTAAAAACCACTTAGCTCCCTTTGAATCTAGTCAACTAAATCATCAATCCTCAGCAAGGAATATTTATTTGTCATTATTACTTTATGTAATCACTAATAATCAATTCATAAGAAAAGAGTTCCATCATTCTTCTTTATGAAGATGAATGGAGTACCCCAAGGGTATACACCAAAATAAATGTGCCCCTTTTCTAACAACTCCCCCAATTGAAAGTAGATTTCACAAAGTTCTTGGGTGGTCATACAATATGACATGTGAGAGATTCAATTTGTAGGCTTTGAAATTATTCTACCTTACCCTAATCATTTATTTCATTTATTAATATTTAATCATTTATCCATTTATCACATCTTTATTAATAGTAATTTAATAATAATTTATATTTATTCATTTAAATCTATTTAATTAAATAATATTTTATTATTTTATTAAATGAGATCTAATTCCATTTTCATCCATCATATAAATCCTTATTTGATTATTTAACTCAATCATCATTTAGAAGCTTAATCTTTAGTCCTTGGTTAACTCAGTCTCTATTTAGAAATTTAATCTTCATTCTCCAGTCAACTTTGTCTTCGAATGTGTACTATAGCAAAAAGTATCCCTTTTTCACACTTAATTTGGGAATTAATATTAAAATGAACTTAATGATGCCTTAATTTAGTGTTGTAATTTGTGTTTTACATATTCACATTAAGTTTAGGGCCCTATTAATTAAAATTGACTTAATTGTGCCTTAATGTGGTGTTGTAAAGTGTATCTTTATTTTTTTACCCTTATTTAGGGCTTCATTAATTAATTAAGGTTAATTTTCCCTAATTGGCCCCTTTAATTCAAATCCAAGCCTAATTAATTGCAATTTTTGAAGAGGAAAACCAGAAATTCATTAATGCCATAACATAACACTTATCATTGAGAAATATGTATACTAGGTACAAGTGATCTAAGACCCATTTTCCCATGGGTAAATGGGTCCTCACTTAGACCTAGGACCCTAATTTAAATTATGTTTTTGGTGGTATTTTAAAATTTTCAAATCCATATTCACATGTCGGCTTGTGTTATTTGAATTTTGGGAAATTAATGTTACATGCCTATAAATATAAGATCATTTCACTGTTTCACCTAATAATTTTATGTGACTTCAGGAGAGCATTTTTAGAGAATTTCAAGAGAATTTCAAGGCATTCAAGAGCAGATTTATTGAATAATTATTGCAACAATCAAGATCCTATTATCGTGTCAAAGTCTTCTTGCATCATGCATGTTATTGGAGCTAATGCATTGATGTAGTGTTCAAGATCCATTCAAGCATTCAAGGCATTGTTTCAAATCAAGTTTCAATATCAAGATCCACATCCATTGAAGCCATTTCATGCTAGTTGCAGATCTACTTTCCAAGGTTTATCCAAGGGTTTGGTGAGTTGTGACATTGCTTTGTTCATTCATCATTCCTTCATGTTTCATTGTTTCATTACAAAGTTTAATTACCAAAATGGGGTTTGACCAAGGCATACCCCATTAACCATAAACAAAACATTTTTTGCTCTTGATTTATGTTTGCAGATTTAGGTGGAAGAAATCTTCAACATCTCTTGAAGAGAAAAATTGAAGAAGTTGCAAAAGTTGTCAAGAAAGTTGTCATCTCACAGAAATTCAATTGCAAAATCTATTTTTGGATTTCCGAACTTGAAACCTAGGAAAATTGTGATATTTAGATCTATTGTAAAGGCTCACAAAAGCTATAGAAAAACCCTAAACTAGGACCCATTCACCCCTGGGTGAATGATTCCTAGGCCAGCTTCAAAAAATCTCTTTTGGTGATTGCACACACCTTACCTCTCTCAGATCTGCAATTTGATTTCTAGTTCCATCAATATTGAGCTTAATCTATTAGATGCACTTTGTAGATTGCATTTTGGAGTTGGTTTTATATTTTTAATCTTTCTCCCCAAATTTTTGTTTAATTAGGACCCCTATCCTTACAAAAAAATGAAATCAGTAGATTCACACTTTGACTTGATTCACCTCAAGGTTATTAGTCATTTCATGGTGTGAATCTCATTTCCTAATGAAATAAAGGAGAATAGGTCCATATCCTACCATATTTTGATCACCCCTACTTTTCATAAACACACCCCTATTTTCCTTCATTTTAGAATGGAAACTTATTGTGCATAATTATTCATCAATTTAATCAAATAATTCAATATTATCTTATCATTAGTTTGAAATGGTAATTTTGCATTCAACAGTTGATTTGACTCTATAGGTAATTTAGTTAACTCATGTTCTTTATCTCATCCTTATCTTTTTCTTTATTTTTTCTTGGAAAATATATAAATAAGATCATTCTTTCATCATTTTCAGATCTCGCATCTTATGCAAATCAACTCTATCAAAATAACCATCAAATAAAATTGATCATCAATCAAAGTGTTATGTTGTTGAGTTGTATCCACACACATTCAAGGTGAAATCAACACTTTTTTTTAGGTTTGTAGTGGGATCAATAAATAGAATTAGGATATGATTTTTTTAAATTCTTTCAAGTTCTTTTATTTCTACTTTATTGATTTTAATTCTCACATTTTGAAGAACCCGACATGAACACTAAAATTTTCTACTAACCCCGTTATTTGTTAGTTTGTTTGTGTCTCTTTTGTCTTGTAAGTTATAGGGAGTTTGAAGTAGTTTGGAGAATAAATTTTTATAGAAGTGTTTTTGGGAAAAACAAGCATCAAATTTGCATCTAAGTCGATGAAAAACAACATATAATATCATATACTTTTCTAATAACTTTTTTGTGTTTTGTAGGGGTACAAAAGGTAGTACCATATAGAATTCCATTCATTCGTATAGAATCAATGTAATAGTACAATCATACCATACATTATCATTTAAAGTTTGCATATTTTAATTAAATATATAGTGTATATGTACACCTTTTGATAAATTTAGTTTGTATAGTATATGTAGCAAATTTAAATTATTATGTTTATAATATACACATTGTTTATGTTCCTGTGAATCCATCATTTGTGCAGCATATACATAAACCCATGCCATATTTTCTACAATATATATACAGACCTATGCCCATTTTTGTAGTACATACACAAACATGTGCTCGTCTTTTATAATATACACATAAATCTGCACCAAACCCTAGACATATATACATCTTTCTCACATAAACTTCTTGTTTATATATTTCTAAAACTTGAAAATACACATGAAAATAATTATGATATGCATAGTCCCCATGTGATATATACATAAGGATATACCTCATTCTCATGCATATATCAAACATATACTCCTTCCAAAATCCTACATCAATCCATATTTTTTCATCTAGGTTTATGTTATGATTTTATTTTGGTCAGCACTAGTCTTTGGTCATATGAATGACCATAGGCCCCACTAAACTCACTTTCTAAACCCTTGGTCATATAAGTCCTCAAAACCTAGTTGCAAGGGGCTAATCATAGTAATTCCTACCTCTTTTTAACCCTTGATTGGCACTTGGTTGTATTGGTGACCAAGAGCTAGGTCGTAAGGAGCTAAAGGGTTAGGTTGTGTCTATGATTTTTTCCTAAAATATTCCTTCACTAAAATGGTTATAACGTGTGTTATACTTAAGTTTTCTAATTTCTTGCAAGCCTCAAAAATTTGGTTCCAAGTCGAACGTAGTGTTGTAAAAAAAAATCATATTTTCTCTCAATAATCAAGTATAATCATCCAAAGTGAGTGTTTCCTTGTGAAAATTCAAAAAAGTGTAACTTTTGCATATGTTATCCCTTTTCTATGATTTATTTTACAATTTATCATACTTTTGCAAGAATTATAATGGTGAACTTAGATTTTCATTTTGAATTTTTATTTTCATGTTTTAACTAATCATTATTGAAGAAAAAAATGCACAAACCAATAGCTTTTTGCAAGCTAAAGTGAAAACAAAACATCAAACTTTTAACGAATTGGTTTTGTAGGACAATAATAAGAATAAAATATTATAAACCATTTTTCTTTATTTTTTCTTTGTATTTTTGTGTCTTTTTGAAATAATTTCTATGAGGGATTAAAATTAAAATTACACATTTCAATTTGGATAATTTTAATGAAGAAGTGTATTTCAAACCAGAAGGGGTGTGTGTGTATACTTCTCTTTCATGCTTGTGTGACCTTGAGAATCAGTTTACATGACTTCTTATCTCTTAATTTTAGGGGGGCTATTTATTGATTTCATCACCCTAGAGGATGACCTCAACTCTAGTGTTTTGGTAGAGTATAAATTGCAAGGGGTGAATCCAAAGGCACACCTCTTGGAAGTTGTGACTTTATCATTTGGGATAAGCCCCCAAGAACTTTATACCTTGGGGAAGTGAAGGATAAGAGTGGATTACACTCTTTTCAAATTTTGATATTGATGTACTTTCAAATTCATAAATTATGCTTCACATATCCTTGCAACATATAGAGGATTCTCTAGATAGCCTGTATAGCCTAGCTTGAGTCCTTTAGTTGTCTTTTAGTGTGGTGCAAGGGATGTAGATCATACCTTGAATCTACTCACAACATGCTTCCATGTGATGAGATAGAGCTAACCACGGTAAATCCTTTGCCACCTTTGGTAAGGGTTCCTACACTTTTCTATTGGGTGGTGATCCCTTGCTATCCATTCATAGGTAGATAGTACTAATTATGGGCCCACACTAAGAGTCATTTCTACCTAATTAATTTTAGGGATGTTGGTGCATTCTTTGTATTTGTTATTTTTAGATTAAAACATCCCAACTTGAAGCCAAATGGGGACCTTATCATTTTGAGACTTATATTTTTTAATCTTTAATCCTTAAATATTATTATCCATTAGGATTAACTATCCTTTACATCAAAAACCAAACCCCACTAACCTCTTAGAATCCAACCATCACCTCTAAACACATCCCAATTCATCTTCCAACAACAACAAAAATACACTCCACCTCCCACATATCAACATGAACCACCTAGATCCAAAAAAAATCCCCAACATTCTAACCTACTTACCAAAAAAACCTATCCAACAATCCCCAAAATTTCAACCCACTTACCAACAATTAATTTTCCAACAACAACAACCACACTTCCAACAAACCATAATATTTAGTCACCCATCCACCTATACTCAATTCCAATATCTTATAAGTTTTAATCATGCATCCATTGGTCATAAATATCAAAATCCAACTAACGCAACCTATACCATTAATCCCAAACAAATATCCATTATTCATCATCATCATAACCATGACAAGGGAATTCAATACTCAAACCAAACCATATCCCAAATCATTATCACATATCCATCATCATCCCCATCATCAATCCAAGAAATTCTTGTAGCATCCACCTCCTATTGTAATCCTTCAACCTCTAAATCATTACCACCCACTCCATCCCAATCCAAACACCATTCAATGAATAAACATTTAGGGATATTCTCCAAGGAGCAATAACAAGGGATATTAAGCTTCAATACATAAACAAAGTTAGGAAACTCCATCATAGTACTAATCCTACACCATCCAAGCATCACTCACCATAATACCCTTCATTTCCTATCAATATCACTCAAGAGCTTTCTATCCAAATTATTAAGTCCACTCAAGAAAACCTTATCATTATACAAAATAAAATTCTATTATCTAAACCATTGGATCTATGTCAAGAGAAAAGTCCAAAGCATGACAAAATAAACTCCAACATAAATAAAGTCAATTAACCCAAAAAAATCCTATAGATGAACATGATATCCAAGTTAATCTGAGCCTTGATCAAGATCATATTTATGACATTCAATCTTGTGTTCACTCAAAAAGTAACCCTTCTACTTTTTCTGACTCATTTGGATCCTCCTTGTGATTTTGGCTTAATATTGCCTTGATTTAACATTGTACTATGGATAACGCATTCACATGGTACCTTAATATTGTCTTGGGCCCTTGTGAACTAAAAGGATTCAAATGGTACCTTACTTAAGTGTTGTAAAGTGTTGTAACACACTTTCACACTTTTCTAGGGTCTTGTTAATAAAATAACCTCTTTTCATCATTTACCAAGCCTTATTTCAAAGTGTTGTAAAGTGTTGTAACACACTCACACTTTTCTAGGGTCTTGTTAATAAAATAACCTTTTTTCATCATTTACTAGGCCTTATTTCAAATTTTTGTAAAGCTTTGTAACACACTTTCACACTTTCCTAGGTTTTTCATTAATAATTGGGCTTTCGTATGCTTTAATTGGCTCCATTTTGCATCCACAAGCCTTATTTATGTGTATTTTTTAGAATAATCCCAACAAATATCACTTAAAACATCAAAATCCTAAAACCCGCCTTAAATTCCTAAGGTGGGACTCATTCGCCATTATGGACGAATGAGTCTCCTTAGGTGGGACCCATTCACCCAGGGTGGCGAATGATTCCCCTTCAACTCAAAATTAAAATTTAATTCAAAATTCTAGCAGGCTTTTATTCTCCAAGATCTAAGGTTGGCCTATAGTATTGTAATTTTGGGAATTATTGCATAATTGAGTATAATACAAGCTTCTTTCCCTCATTTTCATACCTAGCAAATTTTACAAGCATTTAAGAGTTCACAAGAGCATTTGAGCATTCATAAGAGTATTCAAGACATTTCAAGGGGAGATTAGCAAGCATTGAAGAGCTTCTTCAAGTTTCATTCATCATGTGTCAAATATTGTTTGCATCATATTTTTGTTGGAAGAATGAGTAGGTTAACTATATGTTTTCATTGATGTCACCATGTTGGTAAATGTTGGTAGCTTGGTCTGGTACTCTAAAACCGGTGCGTTTAACTGACTTATCTTATTCGATGGTTGATCCAGTATTTTTTGGTGCCTCTCCGGTATACTAATCCACATTTCTCCACAGTTCACATTTTATGATTGTGGTTTTGGGAAATTACTTATGGATGTTAAAGGCATGCATGATTGGGTTATTTCATGTTCTAGTGCTCGTACAACGAAGTGACATTATTCTGGTTGCATTGAAGACTATTCATGGCTGACTTGTTAAGTTAATTTTGATATGATGAAAACTTATGTGTGATCTGTCTTTTGGTTTGAGCTGACATAATGCAACGTGCTAATGGTTAAAATTTCCTTTTGGAAAATATTTTTTAATCTATTGGAGCCAACAATTGATATCTTTTAAAATTGAATTGCATCTAATTAGGCCAACCTAATTGATGCTTGTGATGGAGATCGGATATAAATATATGGTGAACATCTTTTCAAGAGCAGAGAGAGAGTGCGTGAAAGATAAATAGTAAAGAAGAGATAGAAGAAATAGTGAGCGAGCAATGAATGTAAAGGTGTGATCAGAAAAGTAACAATATTCAGAAAGTCTGAATACTAAGCATTTCTGTAACTGTATCAGCACATGATAGGTGCATCTTTCCAATTCATTTTGGGTTGTAAAGCCTTATTCTATTTTATATAATCTTTTGTAGGAAGTGAGCCTCCTTGTTGGACAGTGAGTCCCTTTTGTAGGTAGTGAGACTTTGTACTTAGACAGTGAATCCTTTCAGTAGTGAGCCTCTTTTGAAAATACTATATAGTGTGAGTTAACTCTCACCGTGGTTTTTCCCTCATTAGGTTTTCCATGTAAAAATTTGGTGTTCTTTGTGTTGATTTACTTTTTCTTATTTGTGTTTAATGCTCATATTTAATAACAGAATAGTGTGGCTGAAGAATTGATAAGTGATAAAGTTTAAGTTGTTATTTCTGTGACAACTGATTCACACCCCCCTCTCATTTTTCCTACGCCTATTTAACAATTCTTTTAGAGCTAACATTTGTGATGTAGGATTGTGTGATTCAAGCAAGCATTGCATTCAAGATCTATCAACATCAAGCTAGATTCCAAGTCCTCATCCATTGGAGCCAATACTTACATATTTGCAGCACCTTATTGCTAGGGTTTGGTGAGTTACAACATCACTCTTTTTTCATTCATCATTCTCCATTCTATTTCATTTCATTTCAAGGGTTTAATTACCAACAAGGAGTTTGACCAAGGAAAACCCCTATTCACTAGCTCCACAACATTTTTCCCTCTCTTTGCATGTGATTTGTAGGTCTAGGTTGCATATTTTTCAAAGAGCAAGATTGGAAAAAGTTGTCATCAAGTTGTCCAAGCAATTCAAAGTTGTTAAAGTTGAAAACAATCCTTGGAGAAGGACTACAAGCTGAATTTTGCAGTTTCAGATCCAGAAACCAATCAAGAAGAGCAAAGTAGACCGAGAGCTACATAATCCACTTCAAAATTTCTAGAAAAGCATAAGTGGACTGATTCGCCACTATGGGTGAATGAGTCCCACTTCCCATGCCTAAATAGGATTTTTGTAGATCTAAGTACCCTTTTGGTTGAAACCTGTTCTGACACACTTTTCCTGAAACTGGACTAATTTGCCCAGCTTGGCATATGAGTCCCAATCAGCATCAAAAACAAGTTTTTCAGGATTCTAGAGCTCCATTCCATCTCTAGCAAGTTTCCAGGTGCACATTTCCAATTTTATAACTTTATGTCACATTCTACTTGCATTTTTAGGTCTTTTTACATATATCACACTATTTTTTCAAACATTTTGTATTTTCCAAGTTTACACTTGGTGTTGAACCCATTTCTTTTGTCCACCATCTCCAAGGATTCCTTACATTCATATCTCTCATATCCTTCATTGGGTTGAGATCTCTAAGGTGTCCTTGAATGTGAACATTGTGAAATTGGATCTCTTTCCTTGTATCCCCATTTTTGTGTGGACAAGGAAGTGAAGCATCCATTTTCATTGTCCTCATTTTGGTGAATCTAACATGAAAAAATATGCCTTGGGATTTAAATTGAAGATGGTCTTGACATTGTGTAAAACATAGTTGAGATATGTGCAAAACATCTTCCTTCAACATCTAGTGCTCCTATACCAACGAACAATGTTGCAAACCAAGGAGGAACTCAAATTCCTCCTCCCTCAATGATAGCCTCAATACCTACGTATACCACTCCTCAAGTCACAACAACAATTCAAAAATTTAGTAATGTGATTCCTTCCTTGGGTATTCCTACTAGCATCCCTAGTTCCTATGTGGCATTGCATGTTCTATCTTCTACTACATTACCACCTATAAGCATTACATTCACTTGTCCTACTAATACATACACTCCATCACCATTTTAACTTCCATCTCATACCACTTGTAATGATCCTCTCATAATGAAACTTATCCAAACCGTTTCATCCATGTAAAAACAAATCTCCACCATAAACCAAAATCAGAATGGCCCACCCACATATTATGTCAAAAGTAGCCCATTGTCCTTGGAGATACTATGAACACTGATGCCACAGGGTTTAGAGGTGCCTAGATTTAAGAAATATGGAGGGAAGGGAGATCCTTCTAACCATGTTAATTCCTACACCACCTTATGTAGTGACTTTGTCCTTGATGATAAACTGTTTGCAAAACTCTTTCCTAGGTCCTTAAAAGATGTTGCCTTGGAATGGTTTTCTTCTTTACCAAAAAATTCAATTTGTTCATTAAATGAACTTTTTGATGCATTTTTAAACCGTTTCCAAGTGCATATGGCTCCCAAGAAGACCTTGGTTGATTTGATGAGATGTGAGCAAAATGAGGAAGAAAAGATAATTGATTTTATCTCATGCTATCAATCGCTTTATTCCCAAATTAATGTCAAGATTCCTGACCCACACCCTCAAAAGATGTTCATAGAAACTTGCAAACTAAAATTTAGTACAAGCTCACTATGATGAAATTCCCATCCTTCATGCACTTGTGTACTACCCTTTGTGATTATCAAAATTCGGTTAGTAGTCAAGATACAAGGTCCACTCCTAGCCGAATTGAGAGATCTGAGCCAACCAACCAAAACAATTTCCAACCTTTTATAAAACAAAATAAAGGGTTCTTACAATTCAACCCCCCTCAAAAACCACCTCAAAACATCAACAACCAAGTATCCACTGTTAAAACCTTGGTACCCTTAAGTTATGGAGATCCAAAAATACAATTCACACCTTTACCCAACACCCTTCATAACACAATGTCCCAACTTTTACAACAATAAATGATTACCTTGCCTCCCGTCAAAACACCCAAATCTAATAAGCCTTTACCCCCAAGATTTAAATCAAATTCTTATTGCCACTATCATTGACAAAATTGAAATGGCACAGAACATTGTAAGTGTCTTAAGCATCTTGTGCAAGACCTCATTGATTCCAGACGTTTATGCATTGGAGGTGTTAGTGATCAAGGCAATAATTATATTTCTCCTCTGAACCAAAACTTAAAAAATTTCACTAATCTGATTCCCAAGCATAATATTTCTTTTGTCAAAGCCAATGAAACTACAAAGAATGATGTGATGAATGTTGATACAGATGATGAAAATAATGATCCTATTCCAAATGATATGAATGTCAATCCTATGGATGAAATGGTAGGAGCAATAGACATCATCCCTTGTAAGGGCTGACCTAAGAGTCCTCTTGACATTATTTTCTCTGAGCTAAAGATATAATTAAACATGCACCGAATGGTTCTTACTCTTGCATGAACTTTATCAAGATAACTATGATAAACCGAAAGCATGGATCAAGACACACAATGGTTTTGCTTTCCCTACGATTGGATCGATCACCCTTCCATTGCAAATAGGACCAAAATAATTAGATTTCACATTCTCCATCATCCCACAATTGGACCAATTTCATTTGAGACTACACCATCCATGGCTTCGCTCAATGAAATTTGTCCCTTTGGTTGTGTGCAAATGCTTAAAGTTTCCATTTTATAATGAAATATTCACCATTCACCATAGCGGCTTTAACCCCTTGTCTTCCAAAGGAAACATTTCCTTAGAATCCTTTTTTCCTGAGCCCATAGAACCTATCAAGCAACAAGAAGACTTCTTTTTCGTATCTTACCAAAAATTCAAAGCAAAGAAAGTAGCTGAACTATCCCTCTAAAACATGTCCCCCTCTACTTCCGCACCTCCCATCCTTGATGAAGCCATGCTTGATCCTAAACAAGAACCAAGACCAACCAAAGACATAAACTTCACTTACATCATCCAAAAGACCAAGAGACAATGAAAGCAACCCTGTTACACCTCCTAGAATAAAAGAAGTTTACAAAGAAAAAGAGAAAGTGGATGAACAACCTCCTGTGGTTCCTTTCATTCCTCCCCTTAGGGAAAAAAATAAACCTATGGTTGATCAACCCACTACTTCACAAATGCAACTTGAAAACAAAACCAAAAGAAACAGAGGTGCTAGAGAGCGTAGGCGTAGACATTGTGCTCTTGCTCGCAAGTTACATGAAGAGTTAAACAACAAAAATAAAAATTTGAACTTGATTGTAGCAATGCATGATGACCCTCCTCCCCAACCAAACCAAAACAACCCAATACAAGAATCACAACAAGAGATGAAATCTTCCATGGACATTATCAATTGTCATCATATTGTGATTAACTTGGATGATGATGACAAGACCACTAAAATTGACGAAGATGTGCATAATGAATTGAACACATTATTTTTCTCTTCCATGAGCTTAAATGAGAAATCTCCTATATTGAGTGATGAACCCGATACTTCTCCTAGTTTGGCACTTGCCCTTGTCCCTTGGCTAGCTATCCACCTTTGGCATACAATGAACATGATTGGGAGGAAAATGACTTGCTCGATAGTTGACTCACATTTTCCTTACTATTCTTTTGTATTTTATTTTCCTTTTTCCTTTTTCTTTTGTGTGATTGCATGTGTGTAATGTGATTCCCTGTGATGTTTTGTTTGATTTTCTCTCTTTGTGGCATTCCTCTATTTGTACCTTCATTCTTCTATATGTTGTGCATCGCTTTTTCCTTTTTATCTTTCTCTTTTTCTTGTGTTTTCCTTTTGGGGATGATGCAAGGAATTAGACATTCATGTCTTCTTCATCTTGACCCAAAAGGTTTTCTTTTTCTTCACCTTTTCATTTCATCTTTTTCTTTTTCTTGTGTTTTCATTTTAGGGATGACGCAAGGCATCAAGACATTTATGTCTCCTTCATGTTGACCCAAAAGGCTTTCTTTTCTTTTCCTTTTCATTCAATATTTGTCTTTTTCTTTTGTTTTCCTTTTGGGGATGATGCAAGGCATTAAGAAATTCATGTCTCCTTCATGTTGACCCAAAAGCTTTTTCTTTTTCTTTCACCTATTCTTTTTCATTTGTCTTGATTTTTCCTTTTGGGGATGACACAAGGCATTGAGACACCTTATGTCCCTTCCATGTTGACCAAAAAGTTTTTTCTTTGTTTTCACTCTCTTTGTGTCATTCTTCTAGTTCTATGTGTATTTGGGGGATGATGACAGTTCCAAGCTCTCTAAAAACATTGTAGAAAAGAACGTACTGACCCCAAATCCATAGATCCCTTATGTATTTTTTTTTTCATTTTGGGGGAAATCCCTTTCTTTTCTTTTTCTCTTGCATGATGCAACTTTACTTGGAAACATATGACTTGGCATAGGGCTTTCTGTGTTGCCAAAAATGTAAAATTGACATTTTTATGCTCACTTGAGTCTTTCTTATGGACTTTGCCTTGATTTTGCCTAGATTTAATGTTGTAATGTGGCCAACACATTCACATTAGGTCTTACACTCTTGTGAATCATTAAGACTTCTAGGTTGTCTTTTAAAGGTGTTGTGAAGTTTTGTAACCCACTTTCACACTTATCTAGGACCCTTTCATCATAATTCACTTAAATAACTCATTTTTATTACTTACCAAGTCTTATTTTAAAGTGTTGTAAAGTTTTGTAACTCACTTTCATGCTTTTCTAGACTTTTCTTAACTAATTTGACCCTTTTTTATGTTTAAATGACCCTTTAATACACTTTCTGGCCATTTTAAGTGTGTTTTTGAGGATATTCCCATTGGACAACATTTAATGCCCCTTAATTCCTGACACCCAATTAATTTTCTTAAGTGGGACTAAGTCACCAATAGGGGCGACTTAGTCCTTTTTGGCACAAAACTCAAAATAATTTTAAATTTCTAGCATGATTTTGTTCTCTAACCCTTGAGGTTGGCCTGTGATGTGTTACTTTTAGGAAATTTTAGTAAAATCATGTATAAATAAGGGTTTTTTTCTTCATTTTTTAGCTCCTACAATCTCCTAAGTCATCAAGAATTCAAGCATCCATTCACTTAATAATTCTCAAGCATTCAAGCAATCAAGCATTAGCAAGTCAATCCATTGGAGCACTTCATTGCATATCTTCAAATTTCTACATCAAGGGTGTGGTAAGTTTATGACATTGCATGTTGTTTATTTATCATTCTCTTCATATTTCATTTCATTTCATAGGGTTTGATTACCAAAGTGGGGTTTGACCAAGGCAAACCCCTATTGTCTAACCCTCAACTATTTTTTCCTCCTTACATGTGTGTTTGCAGACTTTTGTAGGAAGATTTATCAAAGGAATTGGTGTTGAAAATTAGTCAAGAAGTATTCAAAGTCAATGAAGTCATCAAAACCCTAATTCAATCTTGGACATACTTTTTACCCCATTTTTTGCACAATCAAGTGCGGACACCTGTCAAAAAAGAAAGTACAAACCTAACAAGATTCTACCCCAAAATTCCCAAGATCTGTAGGATGACTAAGTTGCCACTACTAGAAAATGAATCCCGCTTCCAAGCCTAAAAAGTGATTTTGACATTTTTGGATACCTGTTTGGCAGATTCCTATTCCGGCAAAGTTTCTCAAAACTAGAACTAAGTCGCCCAGCCTAGCGTAAGTGTCCTAGTCAACATTTTTAGTCAAAATTTTAGGATTCCAGAATCTCCCAGCATCAATTTTTAGATTCTAGGTGCACCTCTCTGATTTTTTTCAGTTATTTCATCATTTACTTACATTTTTAGGCATTTTTTCATATCACATTGTGTTTTCAAACAAGCTACATTTTTTAGGTTTTACATCATTAGATCATTTCATTTTCAGATCAGAGCATTAGTACATCTTAATTATGCATAATACATCTCATTTACATTAATCTTGAGTGTAGACAATAGCATTTTGGACCCCATTCCTTCCCATTTCTCCTTTTAGGTGAAAAACCCTAGAAGGAGCAAAGCAAGTGTGGGCAACCCAAAATCATTGTCCACATTTTGGTGAACCTAAATTTTGAGCATATTTACTTCTTATTTCAAGTGCATCCTAGGATTCATTTACATTGCATTAGAAATTACATTGTTTAAATTGCATCCTAGGATTTTCAAAATTGCATTAGTGAAAAGCTTAATTAGCTTGCATTTTTGCCTCATTTTTGCATTGAAAATCACAAAAAAATTGCATTTGCATACTTTCATTGTATCTATGCATTTGAAATACATAGAGTTGCATTCAAAATTTCTAAAAAATCTTAAAAAAATCACAAGTGGGACTAAATCACCACACTGGGCAACTTAGTCCTCCTGCATATTTTGCATTGAATTCTCTGGTAATTTTTGGGTATTTTTTGCATTTCTATTTTCTCATATTCCATCCTATCATATTTTCCAGATTTACTGTTTCACTTTCTTTTTAGCATATTAGTTTACTTTCATTCCTTGTCATCATGGCTTTTTTCTTTAATAAGTTATGAAATTCATTGAAATCCCTTGTAGACATGTCAAATTGTGCCTTTGGTTGTGATCCTAATGACCTTGAACTTCCCCATGATCCTTCAACTCCTCATGATTGTCCTCCTCATGATGTAGAAATCATTGTACAAGATGATGATAGCATGCATAATTTCTTAAACAAATGCCTTGACAACCTTGAAAATAATGCAGCCTTCTACCCATCCATGAAGTCACAAGACCTTCCTATGGTCTCACCTCTTGATACATTCGGTTATCTGCATCCTGAAGGACCTAAGTTCCCTCCATTAGGTGGACCTAGTTCCTCTACACAAGAAACTTCTTGACCATTTTATAATCACAAAGCCACAAACACACCAATCAACCTTGAAGCAACATATGGCAAAGGTTTTACTATCTTAAGCAAACAAAGATGTGATACAACAACCGAACATGGAATTCACCAAATTTTAGAACAAAGACCAACTGATGAAAACACAATAGGACTAGGATATCATGAACCACCTCATCCTAACAAGTCTCCTTTTGAATATAGGAGACTTTGGGATGATGGCACAGTAATCTTTGATTCTCCTCCTAACTTGAATGTTCTCCTTCCACCTGAACAACCTTTACATGATTCCACTGACAAGGATGTTAGGATCCCCATGGGTCCTATTCCTCCTTCAATTCATGAAAAATGAGAATCTAGTAAATGCAAACAACCTTACAAATTGAAAAAACTCAAGTTTCCTCTCCATCCACCACCTAAATGTGAAAGGAAACTCCAAATGCTTTTAAATAGGGGTCTCATTATATTACCACATATGAATAGGTTGGTAATCCATCCTAAAGATTCTAACGTACCATATTGCAAATATCATCATGTTCTTGGCCACCAAACTGATGAATTTCAAACATTGAAGGACATACTAAATAAGTATCACTTCACTGATACCAATTGTTATCCTGTCATTCCTTAAACCAACTCTTCTCATCATGCAATAGTTGTGGGATTTTCCATTCTCATTATTGAATGATCCTTCCCATCACCCACCTAGGCTCATTCTTCCCTTACATTCAGTGGGGGAAAGAAGTTGTTAGCCTTGTCCTATTCATGCATTTGTCCTTGTCTCTTAACTGCATTATTCATCTTCCACTTATACTACCTAAGATTGCAAAGCCAATAACTCATTTAATGGTTAAATGGCATTTACATTACTAGCCTTTTACATTTTCTTCTTTGTGTGCATATAGTGTTCCCCCATACTGTGTGTTTGGTGTTCTCTCTCTCTTTGTGCACTTCCTCTATTTGTACCTATATTCTTCCATTTGTTGTGCATTTCCTTTTCATTTTCTTTTTAGTTTTGTTTTCCTTTTTGCAATGACGCAAAGCATTGAGACCACAATTTCTCTTCCATGTTGACCCAATTGGTCCCTTTTCCTTTTTACTTTTTATTTTTTTTTGTGTTTTCCTTTTGGGGATGACGCAAGGCATTGAGACCAAAATGTCTCCTTCATGTTGACCCAAAATCTTTTCCTTTTCATTTTCTTTTCACTTGTGTTTTCCTTTTGGGGATGATGCAAAACATTGAGACCACAATGTCTCTTCCATGTTGACCCAAAATGAATTTTCTTTTTCATTTGTTTTCGCTCTCTTTGTGTCATTCTTCCAATTCTATGTGTTTTTGGGAATGATGACAGTTTCAAGCTCTTTAATCAACACATTGCAGCAACAAAAATACTGACCCCAAATCCATATATCCCTTATGTGTTTGATGTGTTCCTTTCTGAGGGCAACCCTCCTTTCTTTTTTTTTCTTTTTCATTTACATTATGCAACCTTACTAAAAAACATATGACTTGGCATAAGGGTTTTCCAAGTTGGCTCGCATGTCTTCTTTCTTCTTCACATATTTCATTTTCTACTTTAAAGTAATTTTTCATAGAACAATGTGTAGAAATTCCTTTAAAGTGGGGGCATACATTGGAATTATTCATTTGCATTATTTTCCTTTTTCTTGGTTCTTAGTGCATCCTTGTTACTTCATACGATGTGTTTTGTCACTTTGTGGATGACATTAGGTATGATGTCCTTCATGAGCATGTTCTCTCTTAGCATATTACATTCCTCTTAGTGGCCTGATGTGACACACTGCATCCCCTAAGTTGCAAATATTATATTCTTTGATTGGTATTCTCTTGGAGACATTACACATAATGTTCCCTAAGTTATAGACCTCGCATGAACTAAACAAGACTCATTTGAACACCTTTTACATTTTACATTTTTGCATTTTTCATTTACATGGCCACCTTGCATAACACAGCTTGCATGCTTGTGGTACCTTTGCATTTGTTCATGAGTTTTAAGCATACAAAGCTTTGCCTATCTCATGTAGCACGAACCGACATTGTCCTTTGTGGCACCTTATTAAAGTTATCAGGAGGTATAACTTTGATATGGTTGAGCAGGAAAGCCCATTCCGCAACACGACTTTTCCCCATATCCACTTACTTGTGTGAGTGCATACCGACCAAGCATATGTTTCTCACCTTTTTAGGCCTTCTCACCCTATAGACAATCAGAAGTTTCATGGCCCCGTAGTGAGTATACTTGGGCTTTCTCACCCAACGAAAAACCATAAGTCTCATCACCCCAAAGTGAGTACACATTTTCTTTTTCAAAGAAACAGCCTAGATCTGATCCACAACGGGTTGGAAAAATGATCAAAGCTTTCATCATCATCATGTGTGTTCCTTTTCACTTATGTTTGGTTTGTCATGAGATCTTGATCCTGGGGGCTTGATCATCATTCTTGATTGTTGTTATTTTACCTTACCAACGTGTGTGCATTAGGATCCCTCTTGATGTACATGTTGAGCTACTTTAGCAAGATTTTGAAGCAGGTTCATCCTTTCACTAAAGTGGGGCCTTAATGTGTTGCCAAAAAATGTATAGTTGAATTTTTTATGCTCACTTGAGTCTCTCTTATGGACTTTGCCTTGATTTTTCCTATATTTAATGTTTTAATGTGGCCAACACATTCACATTAGGTCTTGGACTCTTGTGAATCATTAAGACTTCTAGGTTGTCTTGTAAAGGTGTTGTGAATTGTTGTAACCCACTTTCACACTTTTCTAGGACCCTTTCATCATAATTCACTTAAATAAATCCTTTTTATTACTTACCAAGTCTTATTTTAAAATATTGTAAAGTGTTCTAACTCACTTTAATGCTTTTCTAGACTTGTCTTCACTAATTTGACCCTTTCTTGTGTTTAAATGACCCTTTAATACACTTTTTGGTCGTTTTAAAGTGTTTTTTTAGGACATTACCATTGGAAAACATTTAATGCCCCTTAATTCTTGACACCCACTTAATTTTCTTAAGTGGGACTAAGTCTCCAATAGGGGCGACTTAGTCCTTTTTGGCACAAAACTCAAAATAATTTTAAATTTCTAGCGGGATTTGGTCCTCTAACCCTTGAGGTTGGCCTGTGATGTGTTACTTTCGGTAAATTTTAGTAAAATAATGTATAAATAAGGGTTTTTCTCCTCATTTATCATCTCATACAATCTCCTAAGTCATCAAGCATTCAAGCATCTATTCACTTAATAATTCTCAAGCATTCAAGCAATCAAGCATTATCAAGTCAATCCATTGGAACACTTCATTACATATCTTCAAATTTCTACATCAAGGGTGTGGTAAGTTTATGACATTGCATGTTGTTTATTTATCATTCTCTCCATATTTCATTTCATTTCATAGGGTTTGATTACCAAAGTGGGGTTTGACCAAGGCAAACCCCTATTCTCTAACCCTCAACCATTTTTCCCTCCTTACATGTGTGTTTGTAGACTTCTGTAGGTAGATTGGTCAAAGGAATTGGTGTTGAAAAGTGGTCAAGAAGTCTTCAAAGTCAATCAAGTCATCACAACCCTAATTCAATCTTGGAGATACTTTTTACCCCGTTTTATGTAGAATCAAGTGCAGACACCTGTCAGAAAAGAAAGTGTAGACTTGAGGCTACAAGATTCTGCCCAAAAATTCCTGAGATCTGCAGGAGGACTAAGTCACCACTACTGGTGGATTAGTCCTGCTTCCAGGCCTAAAAAGTGATTTTGACATTTTTGGATACCCATTTGGAAAATTCTTATTTTGGCAAAGTTTCCCAAAGCTAGGACTAAGTCGCCCAGCCTAGCGTAAGTGTCCCAGTCAACATTTTCAATCAAAATTTTAGGATTCCAAAATCTCCCAGCATCAAGTTTTAGATTCCAGGTGCACCTCTCTGATTCTATTCATTTATTTCATCATTTACCTAATTTTTTAGGCATTTCTGCATATCAGATTGTGTTTTCAAACAAGCTACATTTCTTAGGTTTTGCATCATTAGATCATTTCATTTTTCAGATCAAAGCATTAGTACATCTTAATTAGGAATAATACATCTCATTTACATTAATCTTGAGTGTAAATAATAGCATTTTGGACCCCATTCCTTCCCCTTTCTTCTTTTAGGTGAAAAACCCTAGAAGGAGCTAAGCAAGTGTGGGCAACCCAAAATCATTTTCCACACTTTCCAAGTTGGCTCTCATGTCTTTCTTCTTTTTTTAATTTTTCATTTTCTACTTTAAAGTAATTTCTCACAACATGGTGTTCAACAATTCCTTTAAAGTGGGGGCATACATTGGCATTATTCTTTTGCATTTTTCCTTTTCATGGTTCTTAGTGCAACCTTCTTACTTCATACGATGTGTTTGTCACTTTGTGGATGACATTTGGTGTAATTTACTTCTTGAGTGTCATCTATCTTAGCATATTACATTCCTATTAGTGGCTTGGTGTGGTCCACACTACATCCCCTAAGTTGTGAATCTTCTATTCTTTGATCAGTCCTCTCTTTGAGACATTAGGTACAATTTTCCCTAAGTTAAAGACCTTACATGAACTAAGCAAGACTCCTTTGAACATTCTTTGCATGTTGCATGTTGCATAATTTGTTATATGGCCACCTTGCATAACATAGCTTGCATGCCTATGGATCCATCGCATTTGTTCATGGGCTCCAATCATGTAAAGTTTTGCTTGAATCATGAAGCTCAAAAGAACATTTTCTTTTTGTGGTGCCTTATTAAAGTTATCAAGAGGTATAACCTTGGTATGGTTGAGCGGGAATCCCATTCTGATGCATGACTTTCCCCATAGCCACCTGCATATGTGTGAGTGCATACCATCCATGAGTGTATGTTTCTCACCTTTTAGGCCTTCTCACCTAGTGGACAGCCATGAGTTTCGTCGCCTGAGAGTATGTGTTTTCTGAACAAACAACATAGATCTGATCCACATCGTGTTGGAAAAATGATCGAAGCTTAATCTAATTCTTTCTTTCATTTTCCTTTTCTATTTTTCAACTTTGGCATTGTATGTTTGTTCCTTGTTGTTCTTGATATCATTTTCATGTGTGTTCCTTTGTGCTTATGTTGGTTTTTCATGGGATCCTGATCCTAGGGGCTTGATCACCCCTCTTGATCGTTGTTGTCCCATCTTGCTAGCATCAATACATTTGAACCCCTCTTGATGCGTGTTGATCTACTTAGTGTGAGTTTGAAGTAGGTTCATCCTCTCACTAAAGTGGGGGCTAAATGTGGTCACCAAAAAAGTAACCCTTCTACTTTTCCTGACTTGTTTGGGTCCTCCTTGCAATTTTAGCTTAATATTGCCTTAATTTAATGTTGTAATGTGTATAACACATTCGCATTAGTTCTTGGGCCATTGTGAACTAACAGGATTCAAATGGTACCTTACTTAAGTGTTGTAAAGTGTTGTAACACACTTTCACATTTTTCTAGGGTCTTGTTAATAAAATACTCTTTTTTCATCATTTACCAAGCCTTATTTCAAAGTGTTGTAACACACTTTCACACTTTTCTAGGGTCTTGCTAATAAAATAACCTCTTTTCATCATTTACCAAGCCTTATTTTAAAGTGTTGTAAAGCAATGTAACACACTTTCACACTTTCCAAGGTTCGTCATTAATAATTGAGATTTCTTATTCTTTAATTGGCTCCATTTTGCATCCACAAGCCTTATTTATGTGTATTTTTTAGAATAATCCCAATAAATATCACTTAAAACATCAAAATCCTGAAACCTACCTTAAATTCATAAGGTGGGACTCATTCACCATTATGGGTGAATGAGTCCCCTTCAACTCAAAATTAAAATTTAATTCAAAATTCTGGTGGTTTTTTATTCTCCAAGATCTAAGGTCGACCTGTAGTGTTGTAATTTTGGGAATTATTGCATAATTGAGTATAAATACAAGCTTCTTTCCCTCATTTTCATACCTAGCAAATTTTACAAGCATTCAAGAGTTCACAAGAGCATTTTATCATTCATAAGAGTATTCAAGACATTTCAACGGCATATTATCAATCATTCAAGAGCTTCTTCAAGTGTCATTCATCATGTCAAAGATTGTTTGCATCATGTTATTTTAGAGATAAAATTTGCGATGTAGGATTGTGTGATTCAAGCAAGCATAGCATTCAAGATCTATCAACATCAATCTAGATTCCAAGTCCTCATCCATTGGAGCCAATACTTACATATTTGCAACAGTTGCAACATCACTATTTGTTCATTCATCATTCTCCATTCTATTTCATTTCATTTCAAGGGTTTAATTACCAACAAGGGGTTTGACCAAGGCAAACCCCTATTCACTAACCCCACAACATTTTTCCCTCTCTTTGCATGTGATTTGTAGGTCTAGGTTGCATATTTGTCAAAGAGAAAGATTGGAAAATTTGTCATCAAATTTTCCAAGCAATTTAGAGTTGCAAACAAGCCTTGGAGAAGGGCTACAGGCTAAATTTTAAGGTTTTGGATCCAAAAACTAGTCGAGAAGAGCAAAGCAAACCGAGAGCTACAAAATGCACTTTAAAAATTTTAGAAAAGTAGAAGTGAACTGATTTTCCACTATAGGCGAATGAGTCCCACTACCCAGGCCTAAACAGGATTTTTATAGATCTAAGTACCCTTTTGGCTTAAACCTATTTTGACATAGTTTTCCCAAAACTGGACTAATTCGCCTAGCTTGGTGTATGAGTCCTAGTCAGCATCAACAACAAGTTTTTCAGGATTCCAGAGCTCCATTCCATCTCCAACAAGTTTCTAGGTGCACATCTCCAGTTTCATAAATTTATGTTACATTTTACTTGCATTTTTAGGTTTTTGCATATCACACTATGTTTTCAAACATTTTGTATTTTCCAAGTTTACACTTGGTGGTGAACCCATTTCTTGTCTCCATCATATCCAAGGATTCCTTACAATTAGATCTCTCATATCCTTCATTGGGTTGAGATCTCTAAGGTGACCTTGAATGTGAACATTGCAAAATTGCATCCCTTTCCTTGTATCCTCATTTTTGTGTGGACAAGGAAGTGAAACATCCATTTTCGATGTCCTCAAATCTAATCCTATCCTTGATCAAGATACTATTTACAAAATTCATGATCATCTAGTCTTGGATCATGATCTTATCCCTAAGTCCATCCAATAATACCCTCTAGATGATCATTCTAACCACTAAACCCCAATCATAAGTTCTTTGTGATCTAATAACCTTTTTGGTGCGACATAAGTAGCCATTTACAAGAAAAACCAAAAATTTAATAGGGTTTTAATAAGTTTCCATACAAAAGAGGAAAAATACTCATTTCATGCAAAAATTCCTATAGACAACATTGAATGGGTCCATACACCAACACTAATTCTACAATAAAGAAGTTTCCCCATAACAAGAATACCCATTTTTTTAAATACATACACAAAGTAACCTTGCTTACGTAAAAAAATGTCCAAAAAAACTCTATAATAACAAATAAGATAAATTATTTTTGAAGGATTTGATCTATTATTTATACTCACCCAACTCTAATTAACAACCACTATTATGTTTTCCTTGCTCATTGTTTGGTTTCAATGCTAGCAAACTATCCTCATTGTCACCAAGTTTTCTTGAGAGGGGTTTTTTGATGTAGCAATGTGATAAATGGTGCATGAGACAGAGAAAAGGAGGGAGAGAGGGGAGAAGCAAAGAGATAAAGCTACCAAAAATTATAGAGAGTGAGAAAGCCTAGGAGAAAAAATTTAGAGAGAATGTGCGAGAGTAAAATAAAGGGCATCATTTCCTACATATCCCTCAAGTGACTAAGATGGCTACACTATATGTTGCCATACCCCCTTTCACCCAACCATTTTCATAGCATTAAATTTTTGTCCTTCCTTGTCCTTCACAATTTAAATTTTATTTTATTTTTTTTATTTTATTTATTTTATTTATTTTCCCTCACATCGTATTTATTCTTTTTCAAAGGGTGTCAATAATATTGTTCTATTTGTAACCCCAATTTTGTTTTTATTAATGTAGATTGGTTTATTTTTATTTTAAATTGATTAGATTATAATAATAGAAATTATATTTTCTTAATTTGATTGATTCACAATTCATTAAATGAAATAGTACCAAGAAAGGATTCACTCTATGAAATGAAAATAATTAAGGGAAGCATTGTAAAATAATAATGACATATACATGACCAAATTACAAAATTTTACTTTACAACATAGTGGACTTTATAATCATCACCAATTTGGATTTGTATATGCATGTGTCTATTACAGTACTTTTTTAACTTGACTTGAGTACAATAGGATTTGGTGAACATATTAGGTCCAAAGTGATGTCTATGATATAGCCACCATTGGGGAAACAACCTAGACCTACACATTTAGGTGGAAACATAACTTGGTACATACACACTCAATTCACACATCAAGTGCACCAACACACATATAATAGCCAAAGAAATATAAAATCACCTAACAAGGTACCACATCACATCATAATACTACTCAATCAATGTACACCATTCCACATGAAATATGCGAATTAATAGACATCCAAATTCCAACATTGTAATCATAATATACATCCAAGATTATTTGTATAAATGCAAAAGAATCCACTAGATAGGATAAAAATATAAATATTATCATATCTTCATGTGAAATTATTCATGCATCATATGAAATACACTAAGAATATAAATTCCAATATAAAATTACATCAATAACACTTCAACAAAAAAAGAGTACAATAAAATGATCATCATGACTACATCAGAGGTTCAAAAAAAATGAGTGTGAATGTTAGGGAATTACAACATAAAAATAACCTATACTAGTCAAATGGTGTGTTTTTATTATTAACCCACCAATATATCATAGGTATGTTGTGGGTAACTTCCTAGGCTAACTATTTATCGATGCATCAAAAGTTACAAGCAACAAATGGCTTCTTAATCTAGGATTAACAAGGCTCAACTAAGGGATTCATTGATATACCTAAATGTACATGAGGCCCAAGTGTATGATATGAGGGGTGGTGTCTAATACCTAGGTATTGGGGGGATAAAAGCACCTCACTTTACGATGTGTTTAAAATCCACTTGATGTTGATGTTGACTTAGCCAAAAGAAATAGCTCCTCCAAAGAATTAATATAACCCATTAAAATATGGGCTTTGAATAAATCTTGGTGATAAAATACAAGCTGCAAGACCTGTATGAAAATAGAAACATAAAAAGGAATAATTTCTTTTTAATTTTCAAGATCACTTAAGGTGTGAGAGAAGATTATATGCAAACTATCCTTAAATAGCATAAGTGGCCCATTTTTTTCTTTTGATCATCAAGATCACACAAAGTGTAAGAGGAAAGAAAACACAACACTAATCACACAAACACATAAGTTGATTGGGTTGCTCTTGATCTTCAAGATCATACAAAGTGTAAAAGGAGAGCATACTTGATTCCAACAACACACACAAAAACAAGAATGAGGAAATTATTAATTTATTAATATTTAAATTTAAATAATATTTGAAATAAAATCTTGGACAAATGAATCTATAAAATAAAATATTACTAGTTTGAAATTTCTAGATCTTTGGCACATGAGAGTTGAAAAGGGGGTTAATAACTATAAAAATAGAAAGAAAGAAAAAAATCTACAAGACTAAAATGAGAGAAAATTTAAAAAAAACATATATGTTGAAAGATAGTAACAAATGCACTAAGTAAATATAAATGCTAAAAAATTAAACAGAGATACTCAAACATGTAGAAATATATTAGAACACATAGATCCAAAGACTAAATGCAAATATTATGAATTAGGAAGAGATTCCAGGAGTTAAACAAAGATGTAAAAAAAAATTAAAAAATTTAGATCACATGGATATCACAAACTAAACACAAATAGCAAACATTAAGAAAAAAGATAAACCTACAAAACAACTATCAGTCAAAACAAAAACACCACATAATAATAAGAGAAAAATGAAGACACCACAACATTGGCGAAAGATGACAATTTGAAGAAAAATAATAAGACCTCAAAAAACTAGTGAATCTAAAATCAATGTTAGAGGTAAGGGACAAGGCATCACAAGGGATGCCAAAATAGATCCTCCTTTATTGAGTGGATATGCTCTTGACTTATGATTTCTCAAGAATCATACAAGATTTGAATAGCATTTACCTATTAAGCCTTGGATGTGATTGGTGTGATTTGAGAAAGGGATTTTGGTAGCATGTGCCTAACAAACTTGTCAGGATGTGATAGTTGGAGAGGAATTGGGTTTGATTTATAGATTCTTGATTAAAGATGTGAATCATTGAGATTTGAAGATGTTGTATTGAAATGGATGGACAAGATGCATTAGGGTAGTTTTACTAAGTTTTGGTATGTTCTAGAGAAAGATCAAAAGTTAATGATCAATATTTTGAGATTTGCAAGTTTGACATTTATTTACTAGTTAGTTATGTGATTAGTTAATTATTTATTTATTTAAAATAAATGGATAAAGTTATTTTTTTTTAGTAAATGGAGAATTAATTAATTAGAGATAACTAATTAGCTAAATAATAAAGATTAATTTAGATAATTAGAGAATGTGATAATTTGGTATATTGAGTAGAATGAAAAGGAGAATTATGAATGGGATTGGTAACATATTAATTGGTGAATTTTAAGTGTCTACAATCGTATTAGCTCATATTCCTTTTGGCAACATACCCTCTTTCACACTCACAATAGTTATGGTTTGGGTTGTAATTATTCAATATTTTTCCCAATTTATTGGTATATGATTTGGATAATTATCTTAGGAGATCATTCTCATTTAAGAAAATCATTCAAATTCCATTGTTCGGGGATCTAGACTAAGATTTAAGGAAACAGCAAGAGTTGATCATAAAATTTAATTAGATGAAGAGAGGGATTCTCATGTTGCTAGTACAAAGAGACATAAGGTGTATAGGGTTTTTGAGTGCAACAAGAGTAGTACATAAGAGAGGAGGCTATAGCATAAATATGCAACTACATTGATCCATTGTAATGACATAATCTCCATGCATTGGCATTAAATTAGTGAATGGGATTCTTGTAGCATACCCTTCATAGAGTATTTTATCTATTTTAATTTTCTCTCTAACTAGAAGATCTATATAATGTGTTCTTTCTCATTGTGTTTCCTATTTTAGTTATTTTTTCTTTGTTATTTAACTGTTATAAATTAATAAACCATTAGGGTAATGAATGATAAATGTTCTAGGTGTAGAGCTAGCATAGAATTCATGTTTAATGCATTTATAGGGTTGTATACCTAACAATTATAGATCACAAAAAGAGAAGATTCTTGCTTAGAAAATTATCAAAGACATTCATCAAAATTGTCTTTCCTTTAGACATTGTATTCTAGATATTAAAGCAAATAGATCCCAGACTTCTAGAAGTATACAATTCATTTTCATGCGCAAGTGTGCACTCACACGTGCTTGCACACACAAACACCAACTCTATTAAATGAATACGTTTTTTAAAATATGAAAAATCAATTTGATAACCTCAATTCTAATTATTGTGTTTTTGGTTAGTCATATATATTCTTTTCAGCTACCTGCTGGTAGCTCTTATTATTTGTAATCTACTTTGTTTCAATATAAAAAAAACCCTCAAATTCAACTTACACTAAAAAAAAGAAAAGTCAATCATCTATCAAAATATAATTATAAATTTAATTAATAAATAGAATTTTAATCACATAAACCAATCTACAACAAAATACCCTCCCCTTCTTCCAAAGCCAAATTCTAACCTCTATGTATCATTTTGAAAAAAATATTATATATCAAATATTCTATCGACAACCCTTCTATTAAATTTATCACTTTACAAGGGGAATTATTTTAATTTCCTTTCATATTGTTTATATTAATTTATATGTTCCATTGGCCGCATGAATAGGAAAATTTCTACATATGATAATGAAAACAAATAATTTCCAATTTCCAGGTCTTGTCGTTTTTTCTTTATTACTTATTGCAGGTACTCTTTTACTATTAAATCTTTTAAGTTCATTAAATTTAGCCATTCGGCAATGTTATTTTATGCATCACAACTCCAAATATTTAATTCTACATCTGTACAGCTAGTCACATAAATAGTTGGCAATGCAGTCTCCGCTATTCGACATCAACTTCGACTGGAATTGTAATCTACCTTCCAATATATTTGTCTTAACCATTTTCAAATCTAAACAATAGTAAAATTTGCATTTTTATGGTTATTTTTAATTAGTTTTATATTTATTTATTGGAAATAATTAAATTTAAATTATATAGAAATAAATAATTTAATTTTATGTGGAGTCAAATTTATTTTTAGATTATATATATATATATATATATATATATATATATTGAATTTTTTAATATGTGTTTTTATATATTTAGACATTTATTTTTCATAAAAATATTATCGTTCAAATTTAAAATCTATTTTTCCCACTTATTTTATTTTTTCCCTAAATCAACTTGATACAAATTGGCTAGAGACAAGGGGATCTCAAAGCTATGGATCGAAGGGGACTCTCTTAATATAGTGAATTGTATTAGGAAGGTCTCTTCCCCATCATGGACTATCAAAAATTTCATTTTGAATGCCCTTGCTTTGACTCAAGATTTCGATGAAATATATATTTCTCATGCTTTTAGAGAGGCGAATCATGTGGCTGATTGGGTAGCAAATCTTGGGGTGACATCTGCAAGGTATTGGGAGGTAAATGATGTCCTGCCCTTTGAGTTAAGTAATCTACTCCATATGAAAAATCTTAGCACATTGGCATTCGCCATCTCCTCGACTATTAGAATGCATGGGTATTATGGTCTTTTCTGGATGATTAGACACTCTGTGCAAGTGATGCTTATTGGAAGTTGTGGCCATTCAAATCTAAGTTGCATGAGTATCCTTACCATTATTGTTCTTGGTACTGCTCTTGGTAGACTCTCATGCTTTTTGGGTGTTCATTTCCCTTTTTCCTTATTATTTTTATGTTGTTGTGTGTGGTTTCTCTTTGTAATTGCAAAGCTCTCGATGATGGGTGGGGATAGGTGCAGAGTAGAACTGCTTTCTTGTGACGACCTCAAGTCTAATGCTAATGTTTGGGCTATCCTACAAAAGGGAGGGGTGACCCCTTTTATGGAATGGTTGCATGGCTTTAAGTTCAACATCTCCAAAGACTTTGTTGATGCTTGGCATGGTCGTGTTCTCAGATTGTTTGGAATGGATACCATAATTAATGAAGACTTCATTATGGAAGTGACTGGGATGTCATCGGAAGGAAGTTCTACATAGATAAGAACCTTTCACAATCGGCTAGGCAGAATTTTCTATGAGATAGAGAGCATGCTAAAATAGTTAGACTAGAGTGTGGCGGGTATGATAGGACTAAAATTAAACCTATCTAGCAAGATGTGGTGATGGCATTAATGTAGTACTTCACCCTGGATGGAAGATACACGGCATTGTATGGCCACCACTTTGTTATGTTGAATCATTTCTAGCATGGTAAGCTCATTTCCTTCCCATTTTACCTGTTGCTTTCTTTGGAGGAAGGAATCTCGAATTTCAGGAAGAACCCTAGAAACCTATTTTTGCATGAGGGATTGATGTTGGTTATAGTTGAGTTTATTAAAGCCAACTATATTGTTGATGCTCCTCGTTCTCCTATTTCGAATAAGAAGAGGAAAGGGAGTAGGAATTGTCAATTTGAAGAGGTTCTTGAGAGTGAGGGGACCAAAATTGAAGAGAATTCAAAGGGGTGGTTTGATGGGTACAATATTGACCTTGACTATACGCCCTTGTCTGGCAGGAAGAAACCCTCTACTTCTAAGGCCAAACCTTCCCTCCCGCGAGTTAAGCACAAACTGAAGAAGGTCTATGAGGAGGTTACAGAGGAGGGGCTTTGCAGTGGTAAGAAGGCCAAGAGTTGGGGTTTGGGTTCTAAGGATATGGGGGATAAGATTTTGAAGATAGCTGAGGATATTTTGGATGGTGTGGTGGCAAATTTGTGAAATTTGAACCTGGTTCATGATGGTGATGGTGGGACCCCTCATGCTGGTAAGATGAATAGTATTGTTAATGTCAATGAGTCTGCTCATGAGTCAACTTCCTTGGACAGGGGTAAGTCCAAGTTTATCCCTAATGTCTACCAAGATGAGGATTTGCCTACTAGTTCACATCAGGGTAGAGGTTTGTTTTGGGGGGCCATGAAATTTTCGCAGGCGTCGATGATGGTGAAGGAAGGGGTGGAAATTTCCTTTAATTTACTGATGTGGTTGGTTAATGAGGTGCAGGATCTCCACAACAAGCACGACACTATCGCTAGGTGCAATATTTCCACGCTTTGTCAAGGAAAAGGACTTCATCTTTGGTTTGGCTAAATTGATGAATTCTAGTATCGGCTATGTGGTGGATGAGTTGGATAACCTGAAAAAAGACTATTTCCTGAGGTTGGCGTTGTTGGAAAATAATTATAGGTAGATGTGTAAGGACTTGGACACACTCATTAATCTTAGCAAGGAAAATTTGGAAGCCTCGGTTGAAGGTCTGGTTTTCCTCAATGAGAAGGAAAAAGAATGGACAGGCAGAGGTTTTTTTGGTGATCAGATAACTAAGGAGAGGGGGGAGAGTGTAGACAAAGACATGCAAACCACAGATTTGGGTATTGGACCGAGTGTGCGTACTTGGAGTAAAACTAAGAAATGCAAAATGGTCCCTACGCAGGATGTGGATGACATCATGGAAATGCATGATAGGCTGGCATTGAAAGACCTGGAAGCGGCGAGGATGCTTAAAGAACTTATCTAATGGCTATTTATTGTACTTTTTGTCTTTGTTTTTTGCTGTTGGTTTTTGCTGATGGGTCATTGATGTCTTTGTAATCAACTTATTTTTTGGTTTCTTGGGTGGGCAGTCCATTTTTTTATCTCTACTACCATTGTTCCTTTTTTTACAGGGTTTCAGGAACCCTTCAAAACCTTTTTATCGTTAATCAAAAACTTGATACAAATTTAACATATATTTGTACTTAAGAGCGGTTAATTCATTATCCTAATAAGAAAAATATTCATTAAACAAATAATTCATATACAAAAAATATTGATCAGAAGAACACTTCAATTGGAACACTAAAATGAACAACAATTGCCTCAAAATCATTGTCTAGAACATTTACATGCTTTCCTATTATTTTTCGATCTTTAATAAGATCATAAAATCATGCTCTCTAGGAGATTCACATAGGAGAACATGCCCCTAGTAATTTGGCAATCTCTTTAAGGTATTTTTCAATACCATCAATCCTTGACAACAAAAAGAGAAACAAAAAAAACTAACGAACTAGAGAGCAGAAGTATACAATTAGTAAGATCAAATTTTTAGGCCACAAAATAGATCTATGTGTATGAGAAAGTGATCTAGAGCCATGGATTTGATCCAAAAAGATCACATTCTTGCATAAAATTTGAAACAAAGATAAAATCAAGATTACCTATTATTTGTGCTACAACAACATGTTTTAGCCCCTACATAAAAAATGTATTCATCATTCTTAGAGATAAGTACACTCCTCCTTCACAATTACTTTTTCAAGTTAGTATTTAATTGTTCAATTATCACACCCATAACTATTAATGATTTAATCTAAGTTGGTTTATGCTTATGTATATACATCTTATTGAATTGCACTAAATTAAATCTAGGAAAAGGTAATTTTAGTTTATTATTATTATATAATGTCTTCATCAAAGAAGAGACTTATC
The DNA here is from genome assembly GCA_007258455.2 of Sequoia sempervirens. Classification (NCBI taxonomy): domain Eukaryota; kingdom Viridiplantae; phylum Streptophyta; class Pinopsida; order Cupressales; family Cupressaceae; genus Sequoia; species Sequoia sempervirens. The sequence goes on from VDFB02000007.1 coordinate 195,930,185, forward strand.
AATTAGTCAAAGTTATATATTTAAAAATATAAGAAATAAGCAATTGAGTTGCAAGTATAATTGTCAATAACTATAAAATTAGTGTAACCCAACAACACATACTTTTTTTAATTTTCAAACAATTGAAAACATAACCAATTTTTTCATCCACCAAAGTTCAAAATCAGACAAGATTTAACTCTAAATAACTTTGACAAATTAGACCTAGATTATTCCTAACAATTTAAGCAAAAGACAACTTATAAATTAGATGTATAATTATTCGTCAGACTATATAATTCAATTAAAAAAATATTTTGTGCAAGTTGATATGTACGTAATATAGATCAGAACTTATTATTACTTTGTAAATTGACTTGGCACATAGTATATCACATGGCGGCAATTAAATAGCAGTTAGAAATTTGACTTCAATCGCCAAAATTATTTTTTATTTTGTCATCGGGAATCTTCTCCCGAGATTCCATGCTCTCCAACCACTCATGTCAACATATATTTAGTCTACCATGGAGATGAATATAAGTGCCGTCTTCACCAATAAAAATCTTATAGCTAATAAATTATAAACCGAAAAAGGTATTTATATGTGGCTTTCAATCTTAAATTCGTGATTGTGATGGTTAAAAGGTTGACTTTGGTATAAAATTTTAGTTAAAATATATTGTAAGAGCGAGTTGAGAATGTGTTTGTTTCCAATCTGAAAAAGGAGAAGAGGAAGGAGGAAGTAATGTGTGGTTTGCAGGGATTACAGTATGTTCAAGATTTACCTGGTCAATTAGAGGAGAAGGGGAAGAAGAAATTGATGCATGGCTTACAGTTTGTCCAAAGTTTTCAGGGCTTACAGTATGTTCAAAGTTTCCATGGTCAATTGGAAGAGAAAAGAAAGAAGGAAATAATAGGCGACTTGCAGGGATTAAAGAAATCTCAAAGTTTCCACAATCTATCGGAAGAGAAGAAGAAAAAGGAAATAATGGGTGGCTTTCGGTATGCTCTAAGTTTCCATGGTCGAAAGATGTGGAAGAAGGAAATAATGGGCAGCTTGCCAAACTTACAGTTCCCTCTAAGTTTCCACAGTGTATCAAAAGAGAAGGTGAAGAAGGAAATAAGAGGAGGCTTGAAACGCTTACAGTACGCTCAAAGTTTCCACAGTAGATCAGACAAGAGGAAAGAGGAGAATAGAAAGAAGGAAATAGTAGGCGGCTTGCAGGGATTAAAGAAATCTAAGAATTTCACCAGTCTATCGGAAGAGAAGAAGAAAAAGGAAATAATGGGTGGGTTTCAGTATGCTCTAAGTTTCCACGGTCGAAAGATGTGGAAGAAGGAAATAATGGGCAGCTTGCCAAACTTACAGGTTCCTCTAAATTTCCAGGGTTTATCAAAGGAAAAGCTGAAGAAGGAAATAAAAGGAGGCTTGAAACGCTTACAGTATGCTCAAAGTTTCCACAGCAGATCAGAAAAGAGGAAGAAAGAAATAATAGGAGACGTAGAGGGTTTACAGTATGCTCTAAATTTCCAGGATCAGCCTTCCTCGTCGACAATTGACGCCTATCCGGAGCGTGAGGTCTTGGAAACCCATCTCTGCGCGGAGCTCCAGCGGCTGCAGGAGTTCGGGAACTTTCTGAGCGCCGCCTGGCTTAGGCAGGCGCTGGATGTGTGCCTGTCTATGCATAGAGAGGTCCAAGAGATTTTCCCCCAAATCGGACAGGTGGTCCTGCGACAGAATTCAAAGTGGATGGACGAGACCCTCGATGACACGGTTAAGCTCCTCGACGTATGCAACGCGTTGCGCGACAACATGAGAGACATCAAGCAACACCAGGAAAAGCTTCACCTTGTGCTTCATTACTTTAATGGACCCATCAACGCCGGGCAGCTGGTCAGGGCCCGGACGGCCCTCAGCAGTTTCAACGAATCGTCGGCCAAAGCTCAGAGCATATCTCGGCTGGGGAATTGTAGCTCCATGTTGCGGCGCATGGGCGAAAAGCGGGTGGCTCAGCCTGCAGGCCCGGACTCAGTGGAAGCAATTTATGCGGCCAAGGACCTTACTGTCTTCGTTTGTGGGCTTCTCATCGCCGCCCTTTCAACCAAATCAAGGTGCTCCCTGCCGCTGCCCTGCGCCGGGCGCTCTTCCTGGGCCTGCGCCTTTCAAACCCTTTACTTTAAAGTGAAGAAAAAGGTGGAGAGGCGTAGAAACAAAGGCACCTTCCACGTTTTGCTGGATGAGCTGGATGCGGTGAATTCATCTTCCCGGGCTGTGTACGATCTGCTAGTAAATAGCAAGTCCGTCCCGTTAGACGAAAGGCAGGATATGGAATTGAGGCAGTCGGTGGTGTGCTTAAAGAAATGTATTGCAGAATTGGAAGACGGCATGGCTCCCTTAGAAAGTCGGATTAACGAACTGTTCAGAGTTGTGGTAGCCGACCGGATGGCTATGTTGGATACTGTCAGTTATTCGTAGGATAGTAATTGTATTTTAATGTGGGATGAGCATGCTATAATACATAATGAAGTTTAATTTTTTAACTATTAATTTAGCCAAAATCATTTTGAAATGAGTTTTATTGTTAAAAAGATTATTAATATCGAATGACAATTTTTATATGTACATAATGTTGATATGTAAAGGTGGAACATAATCCATGTCATTTTAAGGATCAGATGGCAACACCTCCTTCTAGCTATCAAAATTTATAAATAATCAAGTTCAAATATTACTTTTGTATTCTCTTAAAATTATTACTTTTTCTTACCTGTATGTATTTTATTCTCTCCTCTATCATCTTTATTTTTACTGCTCTTAAGCCTATGTATTCCCCTCATCTTTATTTTTACTGCTCTTAAGCCTATGTATTCCCCTCTTTTTAACATCCCTACCCTCATTTCATTTATTAAATTTTCCTAATAGCCTAAGCTTTTATCTTTCCTTAGCTACAACTTCATTATTTTTTTTATTTTTTGTGACCCTTCCCCTCTTCTATGTCTCTAAACCACTTAAGTTATCCCCTTCTCAGAACACATCATCTATTAAAATATAACCTAAAATGTGGATCCCAATTTTTACCTATATTTTTTCTTACTATGTCATGTTGAAATGTATGCATGCATATAAAGTGTTCTTTTTATTTCCTATTTATTAAGTCTATAAATTAGGTTTTAAGGTGTAAAGAATACAAGAACCAAAAAATATTTTCATAATTAAAATATAAAGTATGAAGGAGTTTGAAGATTTGACACACTACATGTATGTTATATTTGTAATGGAGGTTGAAATGAATTGTTTATTACGATAAATAATACATTGTCAATATTATTATATAATAAATAATATGATAAAGGAAAACAAAATGTGTGTATATTTAATAATTGCATATTTTCATTTTACATAGATCAAGTCTATATTTTAACACAAGTAATCCTTCATATTAAAAAAAAACTACCACATAAGAATAAAAACTATAAATCACTTCATATTGAAGGATTCACTCCAACATTTTCATATTTAAATTCTTAATTAGAAAATAATGGATCAAATTCATAAAATAGAGTTAAATTAGAACCCTCACATGATTACTCCAGCATAAAAGTATATGGTTCTACAACTTCATATGCTTATGTCAAAATTTGTTGGCATAATTAACCTCACTACCCATTTCAAGGATTGTAAGATCTTTTTTGAGAGCTAATCCACTTTAAAAAAAAATTGACACATTTTCCCCTTACTGTCAAAGTGGCAATGGCATTAGTATCTTCCTTGGATGTTTGAAACTATATCTAAATGTAAATACCACCACCACCAAACAAAATAATTTGGAAGGTATGGGATTACCCCAAGAAAGAAGGGTCAAAAAGACTTCCCACATCCATCTTTAACAAAGTGGAATTTATTATATAAGACCAAACAACAATATGCTACAATGCCTCAAAAGAAGGGCATTGAACCGTCATCACCCTACACATAAAAACATGTCATTAGGTAGAATATAATAGGACAAAACATTGAATAATTTTATTTATTTTTATTTAGATTGACAAGCACTTTTCATTAATATGATGAAAAGTTGAAAATAAAATCCTTGTACGATATTATTTTATATAAAACATGAGAATGTCATAAGAAGATTGTAGGAAAATTTACATTGTAGAATAAATAGAGAAAAACAATAAGCACAAATAACACAGAATTTACATGGAAAACTTGGTAAATTATACCAAGAAAAAAACCATGGGCAAAGATCTCTCGTATTTTATTTCTTAGGAAAATTCACAATTACAACAATCTTAAAAAGTTCCGAAAAGCATGAATTCAAAATAGTATAAGAAATCTGAGTTGCAGAGTCATTGTCAAACAAAACTTCTTAAAATAGAAAGTGTGACTCATGCAAAGTTACATGTCAAATATTTTTCAAAAATATAATAAATAATGAGTCCCAAAAAAATTTAGCTTTACTAAAAATGCCTTTGATATTACATCATTCAACATCGAGGGGGCTACAACAACCCTCTTAGGACCCCCCGTCATTTCAACCTTTGGTTGAATAAATAGACCTTCAACCGTACTGGGTGCATACTTGAAGCACTACCTATGTACTCTATATCGACTATTCATCACTACTAGAAACAATAAAATTGACCTATATTCCAACAATATCCCACTTGAATTCAAATTCCTCTCTTACGAATAAACCCTCATACTAAAAGACCAATGCCAATGTTGCCAATCATTGAGTAATGTGCAAGCCTAGAAAATTTTTGCACTAGATGAACTTCTCTCTATCAATGGGCTTCATCAAAATATTTGTTGGGTTTATATCAATGTGTATCTTGACCGAAGATATATGTCCTTCCACCAACTCACATATAAAGTGATATTGAATATCAATATGCTTTGTTTTGGCATGATATGTTGAGGTTCATGCTAAGTGTAAATCACTTTGGTTATCACAATGCAACACCATGTTGTCCTATTTTACGTGCAATTCACCCAAAATTCTATGAAACTAGATTTCCTCCTTGCTAGCCCGTGTTGCTGCCATATATTCAACTTCAATAGTAGAAAATGCCACCATTGTCTTCAACTTTGATACCCAACTAACTACACCTCCAACTAAGGAGAAATTGAATCATATAGTGGACTTTCTCTTATCTTTGTCTCCACTAAAATCTACATCCATATACCCATCAACCTAAAGAATGTTCCCACTATAATAGATAGTAGCAACTAAAGTGCCCTTCAAATACCTAAGAATCAACTTCACAATTGTCCAATGCTTAGTGCCTAGATTTTCCATGTAATGACTAACTACTCCCACTACTTTTGCAATGTTTGTTCTAGTGCAAATCATTGCAAACATAAGACTACCAACTTTTGATGAGTATGATGCATGACACATATGTGTCTTATCTGCTTTTGTTCTTGGGTAATGTTTTGAAAATAATTTAATGTGAATAAGAAATGGAGTACTAACTGGTTGTGCATTCTACATAGTGAATTGTTCCAGAACCTTCTCCACATAAGCTTTTTTGTGACAATGATATTTTCCTATTATTTTTATATGTGTGTCCTCATACCAAGAATCTGATTTTCTCTACATAATTCCTTCATCACAAACTCACTAACAATTTATTCTTTCAAATGGATGATTTTATACATGTTGGGACCTATTATCAACATACAAAAGAAAAATAATAAAATTTTCATCATACCTTTGAAAGTAGGCACAATGATCAACCTCACATTTGTTAAAACCCAAACTCATCATGAAGGAATAAAACCATTTGTACCAACACCTCATCACTTATTTAAAACCATACAATGATTTTCTCAACCTACAAAAAAGATTCTCCTTGTCTCTTTCCTCAAAACCTTTTGGTTGCTGCATATAAATCTCTTATGAGAGATCACCATGCAAGAAGGTTTTTTTTACATCTAATTGTTCTAGCTCCAAATCAAGGATAGCAACAAGAGCTAAAACAACTCTAATAGTACTTAACTGTACAACAGGTGAAAAAATTTCATCAAAATCAATACCATAATTTTGTGCATACCCCTTGGCCACAAACTGGGCTTTATACCTCTCCAAATTATCACTTATGTCCCTTTTTAGTTTAAAGACCCACTTGTCCCTAATATATTTTCACCCCTTAGGCATTGGCACAAGCTTCCATGTCTTGTTCTTTTGAAGATATTCCATCTCTTCTTCCATGACAACTCCACTTTCTTGCACATTCAGCTTCACAAGCCTCTTGATATGAACTAGGTTCACCAACATCGGGTAGTAATGCATAGAAAAATTACGAGTAAGAGAGTACCTTTCAGGTGGTTTAGATACTCTAGTGGATCTCCTTACAATGGATAATGTATCACCCTATTGCTCTTTTTTTTTTTGTTCATCTTATTGATTTTCATTTGGCACCTGTAGATTATCATCATAACTTTCTACCTCAACTGGAATAACTTTTGTACTTTGGTGATCTTTACCTCTTTACATTTATTTAAATAATTAAAATAAATATCTCAACTAACTATAACCTTGTGAGAAGCAGTATTCTATAATATGTACCCCTTTTTACCTTATATATAGCCAAGAAAAATGCATTCAGTGGACTTCACGTCCAACTTATTCTATTCTCTTTAGGAATATGAGCATAAGCATTGGAACAAAATACATGAAGAAAGGAATAATTGGCATGTTTACCTGTCTATACTTCTTCAAGAATTTTATTATCAAGAGTTGTAGTGGGTGATCTATTGATCAAGAAATGGGTTATAGAAATAGCCTTAGTCCAAAAAAAAATCTCTAAACCAACAATGCTTAACATACATTTGGCTTGCTCCATAATTGTATGATTCATGCATTCAAAAATACTATTTTTTTGTGGTGTCCTATCAACTATCAATTGCCTTGCAATTCCATACTCACTATAAAATTGGTTAAACTCTCCTAAACAAAGTTCTCCTCTATTATCTATTCTCAAAAATTTTATAGTCTCATCCTGTTGATTCTTTACCAAATCTTTAAACTTATTAAAATAAGAAAACACTTCAGAATTTTGCTTGAGAAGATAAATCCACACCTTACAAGAATAATCATCTATAAATGAAACAAAATATGATGAACCTATAATAGATGTTACAAGAGCTTCCCAAGTATCTTCCATATGAATTAATTCTAAAACTTCTTTACTTTTAGTAGTACTTCTAGAAAAACTTAGTCTATTTTTTTTTCCAAACAAACAATGTTCGTAAAAATTTAAATCTTTACATTTGGCACCTGGGAGAAGATTTCTATCTAGTAGTACATTGATACATGCTCACTCATATAGCCTAGTTCTTGATGCCATGTTGATATTGAATCTATTTCTACATCAAACGCCACTATAGCTTATCCAATGCTAGTTTCCCCAACCAACCTATAGATATTACCTACTTTTTCTCCCTTTAGCACAACCAACACACCCTTTGTTACCTTGAGACAACTATTTTCACCACTAATTCAGTAACCTTGTTCATCAAAATCTCCAAGTGACAACATATTTTTCTTTAATCTTGGCACATGTTTGGTATGCTAAATAGTCCTTACCATTCCATCAAACATCTTGATTCTTATGTCACCTTCACCAATATCTTCACAGGGGTTGTTATTTCCCATGTAAACCATACCTCCAGATCACATGATAAATAAGTAGAAAACTAGTCTTTGTGTGGAGTCATGTGAAAGGAGGCACCAAAATCAAGAATCCAAACATGAAGTAGAGAGCTTCTCAGATTATTCGTTAATACCTCTCCATATTCTAATGGTGTTTGAACATCCATTGTGTTTTCCTCAAATTCCTATGAACTAGAATTTTCTTTGCTTGTTTTTGGCAACCTGCAATCCTTTCTAGCAATGTCCATTTTTTCCATAGTTCTATCATTTTACTCTTTTTTTCCCCTTATATTTGGACTTGGTTTTTTCACACTCAATATTTCCTCTTTCTTGAGTCTTGCCTATTGCAATTAGGGCTTCATTAGAAGAATATTCTTGAGATGTATTCCACCTTGAATATTCAAAAATTACAGTGACCACCATATCTTCAAAGACCAATTTCCCACTTAGTGTTGAGATACAAAGAGCCATAACTATTTGATCCCAAGTTTCAGGAAAGGAGAACAATAATATTGTTACTTTATCCTATTCTTTGATTTTCACCCCCATTGAAGCCAACTTTCTTGTCATTGTGTTGAAATCATTCAAATGATCTATGATAGATGAATTGTCATGCATTCTCAAATTATATAGTTTCCTTAGTTTAATAGAATTTTATTTTCCAATTACTTCATCTCATGTAACTTTTTGAGCTTAGTCCACAAGTCATGTGTAGTTTTCTCCTCTGCAACATTGAATAGTACTGAATTTGTTGGAGTTTATTTTCCAATTACTTCATCTCATGCAACTTTTTGAGCTTATTCCACAAGTCGTGTGTAGTTTTCTTCTCTGCAACATTGAATAGTATTGAATTTGCTAGAGATAATTGGATCGTTTCTCTAGCCATGCTATCATTTTCATCCCAATCTTCTTGGGTCATGGTTGTAGGTTTTGACTTTACCCCTTTGAGAGCTAGGGCACATCCATCCTTCACCAATAAATCTTGAATCTTTAGCCTCTATAAAGAAAACTTAAAACCATCAAACTTTTGCACCTCAAATCTAGTAGTTGTGCTTCCTGTCATTATTTACTTCTAAAAAAAACAACTTTTATACACAAAAAAAATATTGCTCTAATACCAATTGTAGGAAAACTTATAGTGCAAAATAAAAAAAGAAAAACAATAAGCACAAATAACACAAAATTCATGTGAAAAACTTGGTAAAATTATACCAAGAAAAAAAACCATGGGAAAATATCTCTTGTATTTTATTTCTTAGGAAATCTTCAAAGGTTCTAAAAAACATGAATTCGAAAGAGTATGAGAAGTATGATTTGTAGATTCCTTGTTGAAAAAAACTTTAAAAATAGAAAGTGTGACTCATGCAACTACATGTTGAACATTTACCAAAATTACCATAAATAGTGAGTCCCAAAAAAATCTAGCTTCACCAAAAATGCCTTCAATGTAATGCAATTTGGCATCCAAGGGGCTACAACAACCCCTGAGACCCCCCATCATTTCAACCTTTAGTTGAATAAATAGGCCTTCGTTCACATCAGTCACATACTTGAAGCATTACCTATGTACTCTATGTTGACTATTCCTCACTGCTAGAATAACAATAAAATTGAATTCATATTACAACAAAGATACTTCACTAATTTTTTATTCTTCCTTATATTGTCAAACTAATTTTAACAATATTGTTAAACTACTAATTTATTTATTTTTGCAAAAGGCATAGTTCCTATATATATATATATATATATATATATATATATATATATATATATATTGATAGTAATGATATTTACAATAGATGATATGTATCCTTCCCATAGACATATTGTTTTTAAACTGACTATTTCAGCCATATAGCATCACCTAGCCTATTACAAAATAGACCAATACATAGGCCTAAATATCCCACTTGAGACCTTCAAAACACTTTTTCTACCTATTACATTTAGAAATATTCATCAAAAAACCTTAAAATTCACCATAGAACCTTAGTCTTCAAAAACTAAACATTTAAACCACGTACTTATTTATGCTTGCAAAAAATGAACTTTTGTAAAATTGTGGCTAGCTAGAAAATAATTTCCAAAGAGTATTTGGGAATGGTGACTACAAATTCATTTTAGCCACTACAAACAACCAACATACATGTGCTACTAGACATAATAGGAATAGATGATTGATATCTTCTAGATCTTGTTCACAAAGCACACATTTAAAAGGCTCTGCTATTCTTAGTTTTGCAAGCTTGTCACTTGTAATAATTTTGTTTTTGATTGCTAACAATGAGAAATAGCCTACTTTAGGAAATACTTTTGAATTCCAACATAATTTATATGCTCTTGGTACTACTGCTTGTGAGCCATCTTGTAAAACAGGTTTGTAACCCTCTTTCACTATATAGCAACCTGATTTTGCTTTTGACCATATTAACCTATCACAAGTTGTTGAAAAGTAAACTATTCTTTCCTAAAGAATAGATAGAAGTTGAATTTTATGAACATTATCTATTAACTCATTTTAAAATTCCTTCCATTTAACTTTTCTCGTCAATATATCCAGTTGTTGAACATAATCTTTGACCTTTGGGCCCCAACTTTGGGATAATAAATTTTTAGTATTCTCAAAATTATGTAAAACAGTGAGGGTCGGATACCCATTCCATGAATCCCTCTAGAATAGAGCATCATTACCATCATTTACCTCCCAAGTTAGGTGAGGTAAAATAAATTTTCTACATGAGACTAGAAAATTCCACATTGTTGACCCTGAAGGTAGGTTTGACACAGTAAAAATTCTTGATGGACACAAATTATCCAAATACTTATGTTGCATGAGGTGACACCATGTTAAGAAAGGCTTTATATGTACATGTGCCAAACCATTTTAGCACCTAATTCCAAGTTCCTTTCAATCAAATCATGAAGGCCCACACCCCCTTTTAATTTCTCCAAACACATGGTTTCCAGAGATATTAAAGGTTTTTTTTTTGCTGTGCAAATTGCCAGACCATAGAAAATTTCTTATCAACTTTTGAATTTGAAGAATAATGGACTTAGGAGCTTTTAAAATTGACATATAATAATTTGGAATTGTGAATAACACATTTTTCACCAAAAAAATTCTCCATGATAAAGATAACCATGTCCCTTTCCAAGATAAAATTTTAGCTTATATGCTTTGAATAATATTTTGGCAATAAGAAATCTTATTTTGGCTTGCAAAAAAAGGAATACCAAGATATTTGCAAGGAATTTGTGCTTGCTAAAATCCTAACAGCTTCATAATATGTTTCTCAATAACACTTTTTTGTATTGAACACATATCCTTTTGATTTACCTGCATTTACTCTTTGACCTGAAGCACTAGTATATTTATCCAACATTGACTTTATGTGTAAAGCTTCTGATACTATAGCTTTTTCCAAAAATAAATGTATCATCAGCAAAAAGAGAGTGTGTTACTGATATATTTGTATTTCGAATAAAAATTCCCTGAATAATTCCCTGCTCATGAGCTTTATGTATTGACCTACTCAAAGCTTCTGCTTAAATGATAAACAAAAGTGGTCAAAGTGGATCACCTTGTCAAACCCCTTGAGTTGAGACAAAGAAGCCAACTGTTGAATCATTTAACAACACTCATAACTTGGCACCTGATAAACATGACATAATCCACTTACACCACTTAGGAGAAAAGTCAAATTTCAATAACATCTACTTCAAGAAGGACCAGTCAACCCTATCATATTCCTTCTACATATCTAGTTTTATTATCATGGAAGAAATTTTATTTATAGCAATGGAGTGAAGAACTTCATGAGCAACAATTTCACCTTCTATTGTTTCTCTGCCAAGAAAAAAACCATCCTGCTCTTCTAAAATAATTGTAGAAACAAGAGGATGTAACCATAGATAAATGGACTTTGTAAAAAATTTATAGATAGTGTTGCAGAGAGAAATAGGCCAAAAATCTAAGAAAGTGTTTGGAGAAGCTAATTTTGGAATGATAACAATATTAGTTGTACATCGAACTTCTTCAACATACCAGCTGATTTTCTTGACTCCTCCAAAGAATTTAGAATATCAACCCCATTGAAATCCAAGCATTTTTGATAAAATATGGCGGTAAATCCATCAGGACCTAGAGCTTTATCAGGAGGCATGGAAACTACCACTTCGTTAACTTCATTTAATGAAAAAGGAGCCAGCAAGGTTATCATTATCTTCCTAAGAAACCAACTTTGGAATATCCTAAAGAAGTTCTTCTCTTTCCCTTACCAACTAAATGTTATCATCCTTGTTGGTAGCTAGCAAGGATGAGAAAAATTTTATGCCTTCATTTTGTATATCTTCCTCCTTTGTAAGAAAAACACCTGACACACTATCACAAATTGAGAAAATAGTATTTTTTGCTTTCTTGATTTGAGCTGAAATATGAAAGAATTTTGTATTCCTATCACCATATTTAAGCCAAAATTCTCTTGAGTTATGTTTCCAATATACTTCCTCTCTCAATACAAATTCCTTCCATTCGTCTTGCAATTTACTCTACTCGTCAAATAGAATACTATCAAGGCCATTAGCAATAATGCTTTCATTTACCTCTGCAAGCCTTTTGTAAACCAAATCTTTCTACACAAAGATATTCTTAAACACTTATTGATTCCAACCTTTTTAATGTTTCTTAACATGATCCAACTTCTTACTTAACTGAAACATTCTAGAACCATGAAAAATAGGTGCATTCAACCACCATTGCCTTAGCAAATTGATAAGTTGTGGATGTCTAAACCACATAGCCTCAAACTTAAAAGAAGATTGAAACTTTGACTTTACTTTTTTTGGAATCAAATCTAATAAAATTGCAAAATGATCTGAGGAAGCAAAAGGAAAAATTTATGATGTTAAATAATATTCCCTTAATATCCAATTTGAAGAAGTTAAGAACTTGTCTAACCTTTCCACAATTTCAAGAAAAAATTTCCTCCTATTTGTCCAAGGAAACCTCCCAAAATGGTGGAATTATATCAACAAGAGCATTATCTTGTATAAAAGTAGCAAAGTCTTCCATATCTTTTTTAGGGGGACATATACTACCTTTTTTCTCTATAATAAGCTTGTTATTGCATTGAAATCACCTGATAGAACAGCTTTGTCTTGACCCAACAGATCCAATCTATATTTCAAATTATCCCACAACAACTTCTTTCCTACTGTACTATTTGGACCATATACATTTAACAACCAAAAAGATAAATCAAAGTGAGTAATCCACATTAATTTCCAGTTATGCTCACAAGTAGCCTTGCTAATGCTAACTGATTTAGCATTCCAGAGAGTAATGAAACCTTCTGAAGCTCCATGAGTTGGTGAATGAAAATATTTCCATTTATTCCACTTATTACTAATAGATTCAAAAGTCTCATATGAAGTTTTAGTTTCTTGAATTACTACTACTTCTGCCCCACAAACATCTAGTTGTTGCTTGACTTGGGCCCTTTTGTCAGGGGAATTTATACTTCTAATGTTACAAGATATTATCCTCATTTCATCCTAGGAGAGCAACATGCTCTCCTTAGCCTTTTTTGTTTCTCACCTCCACCCATTTTGCCATCTAGTGTAGACTGGATTCCTACTGCAATTTCCTCTTGTAGCTTGGTAGTTAAATATCTCTGCCCCCTCTTGGCATGAGACTTTTTACTTGTAGAGGGAGACAACAGGGACTGATAGATTGATAATGAACCTAAACCATCTAAGATTTCCCCTTCCCAAACACCTCAGAAGCAATATGATCTATCAACAGTTCACTTACAGAAAATAAAGCTTCAACAACAAATTTCTCAAACTCCACATTAGAGGGAAGGTTAGAGGGATGAGCATTAGAGCCTTCTAAAACTTGTTGAGACTATAAGATGTAACTTCCCTCTTCATCTTGGTTGTTAAAAACCTTGAACATTTCTTCACATTGATTTGACAATTATCCCAATGTTAACATTGAAGCGCATTGATTCAATTGTTGGAAACTAACAATCTTAAACTTAGGGACCAAAAGATTGAGAGAATGAAGAAAAATACTAATGGGAGACAAAAAAATATTGTCTGAAATAGACACAAAGGAAATAGAAATAGGCTTACTGTGTGTACAAGAAAACCTAATAACATTCCCTGAATTGTTAAAACCAGCAAGTGTTGGAGTCCTGGCCTTACTATCCAAAACTAAAAGGGATATGCCATGAACACATTATACTTCATCAAAATAAGAAGTTATTGCAAATCCATCTCCCCCTAATGACAAAGAACCACAATGAATACCCCCAAATGACTCCAAAACCAAAACTTTTGAAACCCCCAACTGATGCAACACATTGCTAGAAGATCCTTTATTCTTAATCTATGTGCTTAGAACATTGAAATTTTGATTCCACTTATAACATATATTGAAAACCTTAAACAAAAAGGTTAAATCAACATTTCGCACAAAATTATTAACACGAGTGGAAAGGGAAACAATTGATTTATCATTTAGAGAATAAAAAGAAGCATTGGAAGAACCACCTGCCTCTTCCATATTTAATGTCAAATCCACCACACACTTTCTTGAAAGATGAACAAGTAAATGACAATGAAAATAAATTTTCTGAGGCTCCTTAATAACCACCTTCTATTTCCACAAACCATAGATTGATTTGATGTTGACAACTACTAGAATATTTTTTGTGACATCAATAAGAAGGAAAAACCTAACTAGCAACGAAGGGTTGGAAAAGAACTCAAATCTTGATGCAGAAAGATGCCTAACTGATTACCTAGAGTTTCAATAATATGAGACTCTTTGTACTCCAATGGCAACCCTTGTAACTGAACCCAAAAAGGAATGAACTTGACCATCTAGACTAAGAAGGACAAAAATTTGGAGTCCATAGGGTAGAAAATAGCCCATGAACCTCACAAATCCAAGAATTTTTTCTATAAACAACTTTCCTTGAGTCTTTATTAGAAAATAGAACCACAAAAAACCCTTCCCCTTATCTAAAAAGCAAACTTGATTAGATCCCTCCCAAGTTTGAAAAATCCACCATTGCAAAAATGCAAGATCTCAATAGAATTTCCAAAAATTATAGATGAGAGCCACCTCCTTGAGATCCTTGATCTGCAGCTGCAGAATTGCATCCATAAGATTAACATTAACTTGATCATCTGAAACTCTACTCAATTTATTTCGTTGTTTTGGAACCCAATCCATGCCATTGTATCCTGTAACATTAACATTCCCCTGAGAACGAGACTTATGAGTATTCTTCCCACTACACAAAAAATCGATAGCACCTTTAATCTTCTAATCCAATAAAACCCTCTTATTGATGTTAATATTGTTTGGAAAGGTCGGAGGAGAACACCCAGATTGCTTAGGAACAAAATATTTAGGGCAAGAAATGAGAATTTTGTTAGGGAAAGTGGCAGGACATGGAAAAGAGAAATTTGGATTGAAGGAAGCTCTAGATATATTGGGAATATTATTGGGGAAAGAAGTTGGAATGCAAGAATCAGTAACTACCTTAGACCAATGCCTACTATGAGAAGAAACATGACCACTTGGTTCTGAATCTGACACACAAATATCATATGGAGGTTGAATATCTCGAAAAATCAATTTCCAAAAGTGTCGAGGTTGAAAAGAAGTAGCCGCCTAAAAATGAGGCCATTGAACACCATTAGACCCCCATTGAGAGCTAGAATCCACCCATTGGACTCCATTGAAGCTTCAAAAATTTACAAAACAGGAAGAATTTTTCAAAAAATTCCCATTAGTGCTAGAAGGCGCGTTCCAAAAATTGTTGACCATTTTTTCCTCCACTCTTCTTTTTCAATTATCTAAACTACTAAAATATTCTTGCCAACTCGCTATAAGGTTAAAACTATAAAGATAAACTAAGTTCAAGGGTATAAAAAATATTTTCATGATAAGTATTTTCATTTAGAACCCTATCAACATAAAAACATAAGGCCAGCTCTAGAACATATTTTGACCATATTTGCAAATAAGCAAGCGCAAAGAGATACACAAGATAAAGATAAGGTTTAGAAAAAATCCACCAAGTAAAATAAATGCAACCCTCAACATAGAGGTATGTATATATTCCACCTTACTCACCTTAGACTTGGGCATAGGATCCCATTCCTTTATTGGACATGGTGTTAAGAAATCACATTGCAAGATTTACTATTAGGTTTCTTATATAATCTTCTAAATAATAATTAACTAAACGTGATTTCAAGAACCTACATTTTCATGTCATGTCTTATAACTCATGACAAAGCTTTTCATAATTAATAATTTAATATTTTGTATTTGATATGGAAATAATGATGCTTACCTCAATTACTTAATAGTTAAAATAAATAATTAATAGGTATAAATATTTACAATTTTATTGGAAAAACACTACACAATTATGTATTTTAAATTTATTATGTGTATTTCTTGACTAACATTGTTATAAATATATGCCTATTTTCCATTCAATGGAACTTCTATGTGTTAATACTAATCTATATTATGAAGAAATTTTTATAGACCTTATATGTTCTCTAATGCTATTACTTTAGTATAACTATATAGATAGTTGTGAGGAATAAGGTATCCAGGCCTTCCTCTATGTTGTACCATCCACTACATCATATACAACTATATGTAATTACATTAAATAAGATTAAATGATCATTTATAAATAGTGTAGTGTAGAAAAATGTAACCCTTTACATTTTCTCACTTGTTTGGACCCTCCTATTTAAAATGGACTTAATAGTGCCTTAATTTAGTGTTGTTAAATGTACCCCTTTACATTTACACACTTATTTGGTCCCTCTTAATTAAATTGAGCTTAATTATGCCTTAATAAGCCCTATTTTCCATTTACAAGCCTAATTAAATACATTTTCCAAAGGGGAAACCCGACAAAAATTAATTCCAATACATTACACCTTACATTGAGCAATGTTTGTTCTAGGAATTAGGGCCTAGGACCCATTTTCCCATGGGTGAATGGGTCCTCCATAAGATCTTGAACCCATTTTTTAAATCATGTTTTAGCGGTATTTTTATCATCCCAAATTAAAATTTCAAAGGTTGGCTTGTAATGTTTTAATTTCGGAAATTAAGGATAAATGTCTATAAATACAATGTTATTTTGATCAAATCAAGTCTAAGGAAAAATCTAGCAAGAGTTGAACTTTACAAGAGAAAATATTGTTTTCTTGAGAGAATATTTCTTCATCATTTTTTGCAGCATTCAAGATCTCAAGCATATTTCAAAGCTATTTTCAATCATGCATATTTTTGGAGCTAACATTGTGATGTAGCTTTCAAGATCTAATTCGAGCATTCAATTCAAAGATTCAAAGCAAGATTCAAGTATTAAGATCCATATCCATTAAAGCCCTTTCATGCAAAGATCCTCCTCAATATTTCAGATTTCCAAAGGTTCATTTAAGGTTTTGGTGAGTTGCAACATTGATTTGTTCATTCATCATTCATTTCATGCTATTTCATTTCATTTCAAGGTTTGATTACCAAAATAGGGTTTGACCAAGGCAAACCCCATTCACATAAAAAAAAAAAAATTCCTTCTCTCTTTGTGTGTTGCAAATTTGTAGGTTTATAGGTTTTGAAGAAGTTGCAACTTGAAGAGTTGCAAAGTTGCATTTTTTGTCACACTCTTTGTGTGTTCAGGTTCTCCCAAAGTTGCAAAGTTGCAAATCTAAGATCCCAAATTTATTTCTAACTATCTGACTGTGAAAGTCAGAGAATCTAGAAGTGCAGAAATAGGAGCAGAGGACCTAGAAATCAATTTTGGAAAGGTGAACAAGGACCCATTCTCCTATGGGCGAATGAGTCCCAAGAAAACTTACGAAAATAGTGTTTTGTGACAGGTACACAACATTTTTCATTCCCATATTTTCCAAAAGATTTATTATTTTTGATATCCCTATGTTTCATCTATCGAATTCAACTTTTACATGTCATGAATGAATGCATTTGGTACTTTTAATCTTTCTCCAAAAATGCATGTTCAATCAGTTGTGTCACTGTTTCTATCAAAAGACACTCTGCAACTGATTTTGAGGTAGGTTTTAAGTGTCTTTCACTCATCCAATTTGCATAAAGTTGATTGTTCATGTTAGATTTATGTTGCATCTACATAAATCAGGTCTTAGAATACAAATTTGAGGTCATTTTCTATCTTATTTTCATCTCCCAAAAGTGTTATTCAATCATATTTTCCCCATCCACATACACAAAGAAAATTTGTAGATCTTCCATAGAATTGACTCACCTAAGGGCTGAAAGTTGATTCTATCTTGGAGGATCTCATTTCTTGAATGAAATAGAAAATAGGTAGGTTTATTACACCCCTTTTTTCCCTTTCTATTTATAGTAAGTTTGGTGAAACATTCCAAATTTAGTGTAAAACCCTATTTGTTTTGAACCCTGCACTATTTTCTATGTTTCAAATAGAATATTAAGTCATTACATTTGTAAAATAGTTCATCATGAGAATCATAAAATTATTGTGATCTAATATCTAAATATAAAATTATTTTTTAATAAAATTTAATGTCCTAAAAAAAATAGAATAACTAATAGAAGTTAGGCTTCATTTTACCTCAATATCTACTTGAAATGAAAAATACATTTTATTTAGGGATAACCTATGCTAGAATCAATCAAATACATATAATTAAGCACAAAATAGTCCAAGTTAATTACGGATAGCTAGTTATTGATAACTTAGACATGTGTACTTGCTATTTTAGGAAGATAATAAAGAAGATAGAGGTACTTAATTTTATGACACAAGAATGTATGAAAATTGGGAATGGCATATAAGTCTAAACACTTTAAGGTCTAAAATAGATAATGGAATTCTAATATTTTCCTTTAATTTTATACTATATTTGTGCCTTTTCAAAGGTTGAATTCATAGGTCTAGCACAATATTTCAATGATAGATTAGTCATCTAAGTTTGGATTCAACCCTACATAAAATAAAATAATACACTCTAGTCCACCTATAGTGCCATTTATATACATGTTTCCTTTTATTATGTTTTGGGGCCATCAATATTTAATAGTACCTTGATAGATTTGTCCTAGTATTGCAAGGAGATTAGTTCTCCTAGGTCAACTCACAAAAATTTGTATAAGGTTGGAAGATAGTAACCAAACCTCCAAAGATGATGTTTGTAGATTCATTTCTCTTTTAGATTAGAAAATTTAAATGTGTCACTATTAAATTCTTCTTTAATTCTCTAGAATGAGAGGATTTTGAATAATTTTTGGATATCTAGAATGAATGCATTGAATGACTTTATATATTAGCACATTACATCGAATTGCACCAAAAGTCTATATAGTTGACTTAGAGAAAGAAGAATAATGGGTCTTGCTAGCCAAAAATTGAATTTCAATTTTAGAAAAAGAGGGACAAGTTTGCAACCATGAGGTCACCCTATTGTCTTGGTTGAGAAATAAAAGGAAAGGACCATCAAAATTATTGAGAAATTTATGTAGTTCATTTTTTTTCAAGACCTATCTAGCATGATTACTCTCTTGAATAGGGTTAAGGGCCATGATAAAGCTAACACTTAACTATTGGATATTTCTTATTAGCATTACTTGTCAATGTGAATATTTCATTAATTAGGGAGAGATTACAAGTGATAATATCCATGATCAATTGGTCAATATTGAGCATACTTAGTGTTTCAGATATGACCTTATAATTTTTTTATATTATAGAAAGAACTAAGATATCGCTTGGTATTAGGACCTGAGGATTATCTAATGAGATAACTCAAATATATGAATTTTACCCTCATTTATTGCTAGAGGAAAGTGACAAAAAATATAAAAGATGGAAATTTGCTCTCACTATGTTAATTGTTAGTGAGTTAAATGGGACATTGTTATTATAATATCTACAAAAGCTTCTACCTTTATCACAACTTATGGTGGTTATTTTATTCAATTCAATAGGTTCACATATATGTGTAGACACCTAAAATCTGACCTTACCCAACCACGCCTAATTTTATCCTATCCTAATCCTTTAATTAAACAAATATTTATTATTTATTTAATTATCCCCATCATTTCCCATCTTTATTCTAATCCTTTAACTAACTAAATATTTAGTATTTATTTAATTATTTATCTTTCACATAATCCAATTAATTAAATAAATACGTCGTTTATTTAATTAATTCCCCTTTATCATCTATCATTGTCCTCTAATCCTAGCCCTTTATCTTGTTCACATGGATAATAATATATTTTTTTCTCATGTGACTAGTGTCCCCTTCACATATCTAACTAACTCCTTGTCTAGATTCATTGAACCTAGACACCTAGCTTGAATTCAAACTAACTTTTCATCTTATCTATTTATCTCATTTAACGTCTTAATCCTAGTCATTCCCATAAAGATTTTTTTCCTTGTCCCTATCCTAAACCTAAATCATATCCTTGATGTGTTGCTTTTGGAGGCTGGGTTTTTCCCTCCTGAGGGTTTCCCTAGGGTTTATCTTATGTTATCTTTGATGGTATGTTGTTTATTCTTTTGGACATGGATTTTGAATACTTATTTTCATAGATTTCTCTATTTGGATTATGTGTAAATTATCTTGAGTGGAAACATATTTCCTTTCAAGAAAGAGTACCATGATGAACTTTTATAATCTCCTCCTCTATCATAAATTGTTATCCCACTTAGATACATTAGTAATAATCTTTTTTATACTAAATTCAAATGGAATACATTGTGAAATAACTTTAAATTTTACTTGTAAGAAATATTGGCATCACTCCTCTTCTACTCTATCCATTGAATCTCATGCTTGTGTTCTTTCCTTTGATGCCCCATCTTGTGTTCTAGACCCCACTACCTCAACTCATGAAGGTGACATATGAGGGACATCATATTTTTTTAGGGGTGGCTCACTAGTCCCACCAAGAGGACCTAAGCACAAGTAATTTCACATAATGCAACAATGAGGCAAGAAAATATGTGTAGACAAGGAGGGTCTTGTAATCTCAATTGATCCACTACTATCATCAATATCATGTGGTTGATCTAGATCAGAAGTATATGTATTTGAATGCTCAATAAAAGAGTGTATAGTAGAGAGGCTTTGATGTCTTGTGTCTACAACAATGACTAGTTTCTAAATTGGAGGTGAAGAAGGAATAGAAGGGGACAAATAGGCTTTGAACTTATTGCACTACCCTAGGTCTATCTTAAGGCATTCCTTTACCTACTTCCTAAAAAATTATAAAATCAAAATAGTTCACATGGTGACCTAATATAAACTATGCATATAGTTTACGAATGAAATATAAATGTACATTAAAACTTTGTGTGGCCGGTTTATCAAAAACCACCAATCAACAATCCCAAAAATTATTACTAATACCCTAATGTGTGTAATATTTGATTGAAAAATTAGGATTAAGTACATCAATGTGCAATCCAATTTTAGGGTTGGAAAACTATTGTGCTAACATGTCTTTGGTAATATCCAAATATCTCACTTGGTCATATGATAAGCTAGTATACTATTCTACCCTCTTGGCTAGGTGATCCCACAATACTAGTTTACAATTTTTGGCCAAACTGGACACTGAACTATTTTTTTCTAACTAAATCTTCACTTTTAGGAACCTATAGCGGCTAAACCGTGAAGAATTTGAAGATGATGCAAACTAGCGATTTGTGGAATTTTGTCTGTAGATTCTAAATATATTTTTTTCAATTTTTTTTAATCAAATTGCACTTTTTTCCATCTCCTTCGAAAACTAATTTTTTTCAGTAAACACCATTTTTGAGTGATGCTCACCGTATACAACATAACTTTTTTCCATGAAGGATAAATTATAATTTTTTTGAATTTATATTTTTTACTATGATAACTAGCTCTTTCATTTGGTTTCATAGTGTTTTATTGAATATTTTTTCCTTAATCAAGTTTTGAAGTCAAACCAATTACAATTCAAACATAGGCGAACCGTATACAACATAAAAAAAATTGTATGTATCAAAAAAAAAAAATTGTTGGATCAAGGACTTCAATATCTAGTGCACTAATATTTTTAAAAAAAATGATAATCTTCTATTTTTTCACATGTGTAGAACAGAGAGCTTGATTTTTGGTGAAAAACCTACATTCACAAGAAATAAAAAATAAATATAATAATCAAATTATATTTATTTAAAATAATACTTTTTGGGAAGCTTATAATAAGGACCACATACAAAAAAATAAATTTTAAATGAATTCATTTGATCCCCCAAAAGATAAATCAAAAGTGGTTTTTTATCAGCATTTTGATGGGTGTAGAGGAGACTCCGTTATAGGTATGGTTTAAAACTAGTGGAGTTCTATCCAAGGGGGTTTGATCCTAGGTGGTTTGATCAAACCCTCTTCAATTGGAATCCTTGAAATGGAACTTTTCAAGGCTTAAATCATTATATTTTCAAAAAATATTTGATTTCAGCAAAAATCAGGATCTCCAAGAAAGTGTAAACCAGTATTGTGGGATCACCGGGCTTCTCACCATTATCAAAATGACTCATGATAGCTTGTGAGGGTTTAAACATGTGTGATAGTTCCCTCAATGGGGGTCTTGTTGAATTCAATCAAGAGTTACAAGGAAAAAACTTTATTTAATCCTATTTGATTCATTAATATTTTTTCAATTTGTTCTTTAATTTTTTGGGTTTTGATCTTTCTCATCCATATTACCTATTTCAAATTTAAAACATACAAATTAAGGATTATAAAAATTTCTTGTTAAACTATATACAATTTAATTTAAACATTTAGAACATAATGAAAATTACTAAAAACACATTCTTACTTGAGTTCAAAACTAATTCTTAGAATTAAAAAATTGAAAAACCTATTTATCATATAAATAATTTTGATTTAGTTTTAAAAAATCAAAAAGAAAAACCAAAAAATCACCTATAGATACTTCTTGTTCACGGGAGAATTTTTTGCTTTGAGACATGATTATTTTTTCCCTATGTGATATCCATTATTCTCTACCTTTTTTTCCAACACTCTATGTTTTGGCAAACCTATGGGTTAGAACATATAAAAAAATTAGGAGAATTGGGAACTATAAAACATATATCCATTTTGTTATAAAGGATATCCGCTACTAATGGATATATATATTTATTTGGTATTACCAAAATAAAATCAACTTGTTATATTTGACCCATATAAAAATTCAAATATCCATTTCAAGATTTTGGTTAAGTAAAGACATGTTTTTCTTGCCTATTTCCACTATTTATCCCATGATAATCTTGCACTAACCCTATGGATTCTTCTTATTCTCCTCCTCCAAAACCTTCACCTCCTCATCCACTACCTTTGAATCTTTGTACATCCCCTTAAGAAGACTCATATTCCTTTCCCTATCAAATTGCCTACTCCATGTCCACAAAAATCCCTAAAGACCCAAAAATATTTGTTCAATGTTATTCTCAAATAGAGAAGATTATAAATAATAATAAAATATAAAGAGGATCATATAATCAAGATACCCATGTATGGTTTGACCAAACTTTGAAAAAATGAAAAAGAATAATTATGACAATTATGGAGGAATTTTCTCAACTTGTGGTCATGATTATCAAGCCTACTCTTCCAAAAAGGTTAAGGTTATATCATTTACCACAATAGCTAAATAGGGAATCTAACATGCTCTAACTATTAGTTTTTTGAGTAATAAATTGAGGAGGAGACGTAGGCATTTGACTATCAATTAACCAAGGTTTTCTTAGAGAAATAAATTATATAGAAGATATTTAATAAATTACAAAGTTATATATTGATCTTATGATGTAAAATATTGATAAAGACAAGGCAATAGAGGAGGAATTTAGGGATAAATTAATATTTTTAATACTCATACTCAATAACTAGTGGGCCTAATATAATCCTCATCTAATATACCCACTCCATGTATCAAACCCATAGATAAATATCTACCTACAACACAAGAATTGGGTGATATAATTAGGGCCACTATGGTGTGATGAGTTTCTCTCATTGGGGTCCAAAATAATGGAAGATATTTTTTACTTATATATCATAAGATTCAAGCTGAATTATCTCCATAAAAAATAGAAGAAAGATTGGATTCAAAATTAGGAATTTTGGAGGAAATTTATCCCTAGTTTACTATGATGGCCAAGGAGGATTTCTAAACTCTCATAATAGAATGAACTTTTTAAGGTAGGGATCCTCATATACATAAAATAATAAGTTTATTAATATAGAATAAAATCATTGAAGGGTGGAAAAATGCATCAAATCAACTTATACCCAAACCCAAAATACTTGATGATATGTAAAAGTTTATCAAGGAGTTCTTCTCTACAAGATATATAATGATCAAGGAAATACCAACACAATTGATATATTAAAATACAATTTGAGGTGAAATAAAAGGTGAATCTTCACGTCTATTTTTAATGCTTCATCCATTAATAAATTAATAAATATAAGATGAGATGAAGATTTTGAAAAGAAGAGGATTGAACGTGTAAATATTCCTCAAAAATTATTGGATACTTTCATCAATGTGGATGCTAGATTTGTATATTTAAATGATCTAGATAAAAAAATTGTAAGGGTAATTTTAGACAATTGTGAATTATATCTATAGAAGGATCAAACAATAGAGGAATTGGCTAAGGAAATCGATGATGACTTGCATAAAGAGCAGTGACATACATTTTCATGTCAAATTTTAGATTGGATGTAATAAAAGGATTATCTTTAAAAGTCAAAGAATGTTTCTTTTCACATTCTATACACATTTTGTCTTATATTATTTTGGAGGAAAAACTTTTCATATTACCTACAAACAAGGGTTATATATGTGCAAAATTTGGACATTTATAAGGGTTGGAAACAAACTTTTGACACATCAATACAAATTTATCTCTTTATTGTTCTCTTCTTTTACTTCTAAGTTTTTAATCATTGATTATGTATCTTATTATTTTTCCATTTAAATCATGAGCATTTGATAAATCTTGAAAGTATTTCAAATTATTGAAGTTTTTTATTGTAAATTATTTTGTGTAATCAACTTAAAAATTATAGTTTTGCTACAAAATTATATGTATAACACCTTTAGTTGTGATATTTCTACCCTCAACTTGCACTTGGAATTGGGTGGCTATTGCTTAAATTAATTTGATGCTTTTCTTCCCTTTGATGATTGCACCTTCTTATGCATTGAATGTGATATTTTTGGTCAAGCAAGGAATTATTTTATATAAAATTTGTCTACCTACCAAATGATGTTAAAAGCACGATATTGATAGTCTTAGACTCTCTTTTATTCTTTCTTTCTTACCTTTCTTTTGAACTTTTTATCATATGATTAGATTAGGATTAGTTAAGAATAATTTTAACTTTTAATTTCATAATTTTATGTGTCAGTTCAAAAGAAAAAAATAATGATCAATCTCCTTTAATATGGGATTATAATATTAATATTTACATCATGATTTGTAAATCATAAATTAGGTTTTAGAATTACTTTATTGATTTAAACAATCAAAAAAATCATGAAATTAGTGTAAAATCAATGACTTGGGGATTTAAATCTAAACTTTAATTTAATGTTTCAACTTTGAGATGGAATCTAATGCAATAATATTCACCTTTGGATAACATATGAATTGTTTAGTAGCCTATAAAAAAATTGACCTTGCAAATGTATTTTCATATTTCTCTAGAGCCCGTTGATTAGGATGACCAAAACACTCGTCTATTAAGATATTAGAGTATATTTTTAACCAACAAATGTATATAGAATAAACTTTGGGTTTTTTTCCTTTCAAGTACGGTTATGATATTTTTTAGTGTGTTGGCATGTCAAAACATGCTTCAACACCATCTAATGCATAGGAATTGTAAATTGCATTAAATGACATCAAAGCAATCCATAGTAACCTACCTTCTTAGTGTCACTATAACTAATAATCCAAGTTACAAGGAGAATTAATAAAATAATAATCTATCTCAATTACATACATGGGCTTCCAAGTATCCATTTCCAAGATGTTGGAGAACTACCATTAGTGCATAGGATTTGTAAAGTTAATATGACTCTATCCTAACAACACTTTCAAGCACCATGGTCAATTCCAAGATGCGTCATAAAAAAAAAATGATTTTCACCTATGCAATCATGCTAGTATTTAGGTGTTTAGTGGATTATAATTAGAATGAATCATCTTTAGTTTGTAGTCCATAGGAGCAATTGATGGTCATCTATAAATTATTTAATCCCTAGGTAAAACGAAGGCATACTCATTACCATACTATTTGGAATGAAAATAATTTTATAGTGAACACAATGCAATAATTGAAAAACAATCTTTGTTACATGTACAGTCTCCATCTGAACTATAAAAAATAAGACTAGATATTTTATTTTTTACCTTTTCTTTTGTCCATACTTCTAATCCACCTATTATATTGGTTTAGCCATGGTGTTTTTAAAATCATGAGCGCTATCTTCTTTGTTGTGGGAGTGTTGACAATTTGGCTATGATCAAGGCTAAAGCAAGCTCCACATATTGAACTAATCATTATAAGAAGCCCAAAAATTATAAAATTCTATTTAGAAACTTTATTTTCACAAATATAAGACCTTGAGCCCCTATTAGTATTTTCTACTATGAATCGGGGAGAATTACCTAGAAAATAATGAATTTGATACTCAAGACTATCATAAAATTTATCTATAACCATCTACTCACTTACATTTTGTCACAAGACCCAAATTTAAATTGTCTTCTTAATTTAATTGTTAAAATTTAATTAGTATTTGTAACATTTAGAACAAATAGACTACTAAACCAATTAATATTTACTAATCCTTTAACAGATTACTACCAGTTATATTTTTAATTATATCACAATGATAGGGACTAATGGTAGCACAACACTTACTGAAAAATATCAATTTTTATTTCCTTTCAAATTGTTTATTTTACCAAGGGTTGTAGCTCAATTGGTTGAGCATAATTGATGAGGGTAATGTATATTTCTTGATTATGGTATCCATCAAGGTTCAAAATCTCATAGGTATGATATATAAGGGACGAGGCTAGAATCATATCTCAAGACACTTTGATGAAATGGATAGCCTTTAGTCTTTGAATTGTAGTCAAAGAGATATTTCTCTCATATTAGATAGCTTTAAAATTATTATCGGTAATACACAATCTTCTAAAAAACATTTATTTCAAATCATGTGTTATTATATATGGGTGTGTGCACCAATATTTGACACAAAAATGGCTCTTAAGATGACACTTTTTTTTTTTAAATCAGAAAAGTTTGATGTTCACGAGAAAATGAATATAGTTACACTCAAAATTTGAATATGCAATAAGAACAAGAGTTGTAGTGCTCCAAATCTACTTTCTAAGCTACTATTTTTTTTGAAAATGATGAATATTAAGGGTTTCAAAAATGGGGGAAGGACCAAAAGTGGTCTTTTTTTAAAAAAAAAATAGCATAACGTTTGTGGACCCCTCCCTTTTTCATTAACTTTTTCTTAGAATTTCAAAAATCTGAATAGTGAGAAATTAACTAACACCATGTAGTTTATCCCAATTCTTTCAGCTAATTTTTTAATGAATATATAATATTTTATGAATTTTTGAAGTGGACACATCCTAAAAAGCTAAAATTTGAGTGTGCTCCCCCCTAAAAAAAAAAATCAAAATTCAATCAACAAGTAAAAATCTATACCAAAACTAGCACATGTTGGTTTTTGACAAAAAATGGAGGCACTAACAAGAGAAGTTATATATGAAAACCTTAACATAATCAAAACATTAAAAAATATATATATTTAGATAGCTAAGAGAGAGCCTAATGCCATCACATTTTTTTATAAACTTGCATTGAAAGACGTGCAAACCTAATGGAGAGCACGACCAAAAATGTGTGAAATTTTGTTACCCTTTTAGAAAATCAATTCCTTGGCATGAAATGGTAATCCAACCCTTTGGGTTGGATGCCCAAGGAAAAATCCAACCCTTTGGGTTGGTATTTCCCAATACAACTCATTTGGTGAGTGCCACATTTGGCAAGCACCAAATTTGGTACTTGCCAAATGTGAAGAATGGATTTTGGAATGCATTTTTTAACTCTTTATTTTTTTCTTTCTCTTTCTTTGCCTCTGTCATGGAAACTATATACATGAACTAAACATTTAAGTTGGCATTTACATATGGACATTTACTTTCTTATACTTTAAGTTATATTTCATGTATATAGTTTCAGGATGTTTGAGAGTGGTTTCAAATCTCTTGGAGTTATAAAGCAAATTCTATTTTTTGGAAGATCTTATAATTTTTTAGACTTAATCAAATTTTAGTAATCATCACATCAAATTTCAATAATCATGAGGTCAAATTTCAATGATTAGCAAGTTGTATCAACTTTCTCTCATTTTCTCTATCTCACTCATTGTTTATCTCTTATACTCTAGACCTCTCTCTCTCTCTCACTATCTCCATCCCTTTATCTGAATCTCTCTCTCTCTCTCTCTCTCTCTCTCTCTCTCTCTCTCTCTCTCTCTCTATCTCAACCCTCTCTCTACATATCTCTCCCTCTCTATAATCTATCTCAACTATCCCTCTTTGCCTCTTCCTTCATCCCCTCTCTCTCTTCCTCCCCCTCTCTCTCTCTCTTTGTTTCTCTCTCTCTCTCTCTCTCTCTATTTCACCTCTCTCTCCCTCCCTACCTCTCCCTTACTCTCTTCTTCTGGTGCAGGAGCACCTGGCAAAGTTTAGCTTTATTGAAGGTTTTGTTGGAAGTCCAATTTTTGTTGTGTTAAGTTGAGGTCATGTTGACCATCTTTCTTGGTTGTTGTTGTTTTGAATAAAACTTGATCTTTCCATGATCAATGGTTTGGGAGGTGGCAATCTTGATTGGGTTTTGAAGCCCAACTTGTCATCTTTACCAACCTAGCCAAAGTGTTTGAAAACACAGGAGGTTTTATATTTTGAATCTTGAGGTCATATTTGTGTTAAACCAAAGCACCTAAGTTATTGTGAAGGCATATTTAAGGCATGCCATGGCCTTTTGGTGGGTTGGAAGTTTGATGGTATGGACTGTTTGCTCAGAAGTTAAAGAAGAACAGTGTTCCAACTGTTATTTTCTAGTTTTTTGTTATCTTAGCAGTGCTTAATGGATTAAATTGATATTGTTTTGATCTGTAGGATGTAGTTTGGGTTGTTCCCAAGATTTTTGTATGGTTAGGAGTTTCCTTTGGTGCATTTGTGCATTTTTGTTGTAAATAGTTTTATTTCTGCTCAAGTTCTGGTCTGATAAAGACTGTATTTTGGAAATGTGGTGCTAGGTCACTTTTCCTCCGTACAATCTGTACGGCCTTTTGGAAATAGTGCCTAGTTACCATGCTTGTAAATATGGTTGTAAATAGGGTTTTGTGAGTTCTTTGGTGGCTAGCAAATGGATGCCCTAGGCGAGCCAGAGCAAGCCCGGTTGGGCAGTCTTGAAGAAAAAGATCCATATTTTGCAGGGGAGAAAAGTTCTGAGTCAAATTATTTTTCTAGAATTTAAAGGAAGGTCTTAGGCATTGTTGGAGGTTAGGAAAGAGTTTTGGTAGTTCATCTTATGCGAGCATTCTTTGACAGTCCTCAATCAGCTCTATGAAATTTAGAAACCCTAGGGTTCTTGTGCATTTTTGTGTATGGACGGCATACAACCTGAACAGGCTTGAGACCACAAGATTCTTGGAGTTGAGGGCAGGGGAAACACCATTCCTAAGCCAAGAACCTAGAACATTGGTGGGTTTAGGAGAAAGAAGCATAAAACCCCTGTTTCAGAGGCCTAATTGGGGGCTCAAGGCTTCTAGCCTTTCAAGCCCTAGGAAGGAACTTTGAGGAAGCGATGGAGAGTTGGAGGATTGAGGTTGTACAAGGACCTTAGATTGGTCTTTTTGAAGTTCTTGAAACACTTTTAAACCCCTACAAGAACCTTGAATAATTTTTGAGGTTGTTAGGCCTTTAGGGTAGATTAAGGGCCAAAGAAGAGAACATGGTGAAGCACCAAGATTTGCTTGGAAAAAGGATAGCAAGCGGATAGAAGAGGGATTGGCTAGTCAACCAGGGGTTCCTAGGTAGAAGAAGGGACCTATAGGTTAGCTTGTTGGAGAAAGGCACCAAGAGGGTCTATTGAGGAAAGGCCAAGAGTAGGAATTAGTGAGTGATTCCTTCAATCCCTCTCCCTATCAGATTTGTATCAGAGCAAGTGAAAGATTTGGAAAGAAATCTTGCATGTCAGACATTGAGTCAAGTGATTCTTCCACCATGGTGACCAATGCAGAACTATCTAAGATGGTTGAAGAGCAAGAAGAAGACAATAAGCAATTGAGGGAAAGAATAGCCCAACTTGAGGCAGCAGTGAGGAGTGCATAGTTTGAGGGGAGAATTCCAAAAGAAGAAGAGGTTGCAAAGGAAGATAAGACCCCTGAACCTGACCCTGTTTTGAAGAAGGAGCCTTTCTTGAAGGCATTAAAAGCTTTGAGTGGAAAATCACTTGAAGGCATACCACTATTTAGTGGAAAGATGGAACCTGACCTAGTCATGGACTCGATAGAAGGCATGGAGAATCACTTTGAGTGTGATGGAGTCACAGAAGCTCAGAAGGTGAAGGTTGCTAAGTCAAGATTGGGAGGATCAGCTTTGACATGGCGGAAATTTGTTTAGGCTGAGAGGGAGAAAGAAGGTAAGCAGCCCATATCAACTTGGAAAGGAATGGTTGCTAAGGTAAAGGAAGCATATATGCCAGATGATTATGAGATCCAACTTCACAAGAAGAGGCAAAGTCTAAGGAAAAAAGACCAAGATGTTAACACCTATACAAAAGAGTTTCAGAAGCTTTGCTTGAGATCAAATGTGACAGAGGATGAGAGCCTAAAAGTGGCTAGGTATCTTAATGGTTTAAAATGGAATATCCAAGAAGAGATGGCTCTTTTGAGTCCTAAAACAGTCCACCAATGTTATCAGCTAGCTATGAAGATTGAGGAAAGGAACAAAAGAAAGCATGATCAGTCCTCTAAGGGCAAAGGCAGAGGCAGAGATCAAAGAGGACAGCATGGTGGTTACGAAGGAAGAGGTAGTGACCAAAGAAACCAAGGAGAATCTAAGCTTACTAAGCATGGAGGTGAAACATCTTCAAGAGGAGGATTTAACAAAGGAAGAGGACCTCAAGGAGGTTCAAATAGAGGAAGAGAAGTAGGCAGAAGTAACTCTTACTTTGCCACCATGAAGTGTTATCATTGCAATCAGCTAGGTCACACTGCTTATAGGTGCCCGAACAAACCATCTTATTCAAGCAATGAGAAAAGAGTGGCTTATGGAGAAGAGGACATCATGAGTCCTAAGGCATCTGAGATCAGTCACATAGAATCAGAAGTAGGAGAAAATCTAATGTTTAATAGGGTTTTGATCAGACAACCGGTCAAAGAAGAACCCAAGCAAAGGAGAGCTTTGTTTAGAGCAAGGTGCAAGATATTTGGAAAGGTATGCAAGGTCATTGTAGATTCTGGTTCTACAGATAATATCATCTCTGAGGAGGTAGTAAAGAAGTTGAAATTGGAAACCAAACCCCACACTAACCTTTACAAAGTCACATGGTTGAACAAAGGGCAGAGTGTTCTAGTGAATGAGCAAGTAATAGTGGAATTTTCAATTGGAGGATATAAAGACAAGTTGGTTTGTGATGTACTACCCATGGATGCATGCCATCTTCTCCTTGGCAGGCCATGGAAATATGATAGAAGTGTTATATATCATGGGAAGGATAACACCATTGAATTTAAGAAGGATGGAAGAACTTTCAAGTTGCAGTCATTATTAGAAGATGATGAGGGACAGTCTAAGGTACCTATCATGTTGAGTAGTGGTATAGGGTTCCTTAAGGACCTACACAAAGGGAATGAAGGATATGTGATTCTAATGCAGTCAAAAGATGAAGAAAAGGCTGAGAAGACAGTCATACCTGAAACAGTTCAAAGGCTGCTAGAAAAGTACAAGGAAATTGTCAGTGATGGTACACCTGCAACCATACCTCCAAGGAGAGCTATAAGCCATCAAATTGATTTCATACCTAGAGCTTCCTTACCTAACAAAGCAGCATACAAACTCACACAAGATTAGAATCTTGAAGTGGCTAGACAAGTGAAGGAGTTGTTGGATCAAGGCTTGATTCAAAAGAGTATTAGTCCATATGCAGTCCCAATGGTTTTGGCAACAAAAAAAGGTGGTAAGTGGAGAATATGTACTGATTCTAGAGAAATTAATAGAATCACCATTAGGTATAGATTTCCTATTCCTAGAATTGAAGACCTGATGGATTGTCTTGGAGGTGCACAATACTTCACCAAGTTAGATCTTAAGAGCGGGTATCATCAAATCAGAATTAAGGAAGGTGATGAGTGGAAGACAGCTTTTAAGAAAAATGATGGGTTATATGAGTACAAAGTGATGCCATTTGGCCTCTCAAATTCCCCCAGCACGTTCATGAGACTAATGAATGAGGTACTTAAGGATTTCAGAGGGATTTTTGTAGTAGTCTATCTTGATGACATACTGATTTTCAGTAAGACAGCAATAGAACACTTGAAGCATGTGGAGATGGTACTTAGAAGGCTGCAAGAAGAACAATTGGCAATTAACCTTGAGAAGTGTGAGTTCTTCAAATAAGAACTTGTGTATCTAGGCTTTGTAGTATCCCAAGGAATGTTGAAGATGGATCCAAGCAAGGTGGAAGCCATCCTAAACTGGCCTACACCAGCCACAGCAACAGAGGTAAGGAGTTTTCATGGTTTGGCTCAGTTTTATAGAAAGTTCATAAGGAATTTTAGTGGTATATGTGCACCAATCCTAGATACTATTAAAGGTGGTCTAAAAACAAAGTTTAAATGGACTCAAGAGGCTGATAAAGGGTTTGAAAAACTAAAACAAGAGGTAGCAACCCAACCTATACTTTTGTTACCTAGTTTTGATAAGTTGTTCACAATTGAGTGTGATGCAAGTGGAGTAGCAGTAGGAGGGGTACTTAGTCAAGAAGGTAGGTCTATAGCCTTTTTTAGTGAAAATATCAATGAAGCCAAGCAAAAATACTCCACCTATGATCTGGAATTATATGCTTTAGTGCAGTCCCTTAGGAAGTGGAGGCATTATTTATTGCCCAAAGAGTTTGTGGTCTTCACAGATAACCATGCACTCAGTTACATTAACACCCAAGAGAAGCTGAGTAATAGACATTTGAAATGGATGGAATACATCCAAGCTTTCACTTTTACCATCAAGCACAAGAAAGGGCAAATGAACAAGGTGGCAGATGCATTAAGTAGAAGGTTGTTGACAGTCCAAGAGATACAGCTGAAAAGCATTGGATTAGAGAGTTTCAAAGACCTCTATGGTGAGGATGAAGACTTCTCAGAAGCCTACAAGGTATGCTCTAATTTTGAGAATCATTTTCATAGTTAGTATGTTGAGTATACATTGCAAAATGGACTGTTATTTAAGGGTAATATGTTGTGTGTCCCAAGAGGATCAATGAGGGAAAATTTGATTCAAGAAAAACATAATGGCAGTCTTAGTGGACATTTTGGTATTAATAAAACTTTAGAGCTTGTTCAAAGGTTCTATTACTAGCGTAAGTTAGCAAGAGATGTCAGAAAATATGTGGAACAGTGTGTTGTGTGCATGAAAGCTAAGGGAGGAGCTAGCAATGCTGGTTTGTATCAACCCTTGCCTATTCCTAACAGACCATGGGAGTGTGTGAGCATGGATTTTGTGGTAGGTCTTCCCAAGACCAAATCTGGTTTTGATAGTGTTTATGTTGTTGTGGATAGATTTAGCAAGATGAGTCACTTTATCCCTTGCAAAACTACACATGATGCAAGTTACATAGCCCATCTCTTCTTCAAGGAAGTTGTAAGAATCCATGGATTGCCACTAAGCATTGTTTCTAACAGAGATGTGAAGTTCATGAGTCACTTTTGGAAGACTCTATGGAGCAGATTGGGTACAAATCTGTCATTTGGATCAGCTTACCATCCTCAGACCGATGGTCAAACAGAGGTGGTTAATAGAGTGTTATGTAATCTTTTGAGGTGCTTGACAAAGGAATATGGACAGACATGGGATGTGGTGATTTCTCAAGCTAAGTATGCTTATAATGACAGTGTCAATAGAACTACAGGGAAAAGTCCTTTTGAGGTTGTGTATGGGATG
Source organism: Sequoia sempervirens (assembly GCA_007258455.2). Lineage (NCBI taxonomy): Eukaryota > Viridiplantae > Streptophyta > Pinopsida > Cupressales > Cupressaceae > Sequoia > Sequoia sempervirens. Next base: position 195,964,212 of record VDFB02000007.1, read on the forward strand.
CACCCAAGAGGTATTTGTGAACTCAGAGACCTTGGATCAATGGAGAATAGGAGTGGACATGCAGAAGAATTCACTTAGACCATGGAGGAGATCCATGAGCAGGTTAAGAAGACAATCACAGTGCAGCAACACAAAAATTGAAATATAAAGTTGATGTGTCAACGAGAGATGTGCAATTTCAAGTAGGGGACTATGTCATGGTCCACCTCAACAAATCCAGATTGCAGAAGGGAATGGCAACCAAGTTGCAGATGAAAAGAGTGGGTCCATGCAAGGTGTTGGCCAAGTATGGCAAGAATGCATATAAGGTGGAATTGCCATCAGATTTGGGCAACTCTCCAGTGTTCAATGTTGCTGATTTGATCAAGTACAAGGGATCAGTCAATGATGAGGGTAAGAATAGTCAGGAAGCTCTCAAAGACATCAGTAATTTCACCCTTCCTCAACAATACAAGCTTGAGGCAGAGAAGGTCTTACAGTTAAGGGTGCAGAAAGCTACTAGGCACAAGGTGTACATGGAGCACCTTATCAAGTGGAAGAACAAATCAAAATCAGAAGCCACTTGGATACAAGAAGACCAGTTCAAGAAATTTAGCATTGACCTAAAATTGGACCCTCCTTTCTCTCCTTAGTTGTTTGGGCTGAGAGGGGGAGAATGGTGCAGGAGCACCTGGCAAAGTTTAGCTTTATTGAAGGTTTTGTTGGAAGTCCAAATTTTGTTGTGTTAAGTTGAGGTCATGTTGACCATCTTTCTTGGTTGTTGTTGTTTTGAATAAAAATTGATCTTGCCATGATCAATGGTTTGGGAGGTGGCAATCTTGATTGGGTTTTGAAGCCCAACTTGTCATCTTTACCAACCTAGCCAAAGTGTTTGAAAACACAGGAGGTTTTATATTTTGAATCTTTAGATCATCTTTGTGTTAAACCAAAGCACCTAAGTTATTTTGAAGGCATATTTAAGGCATGCCACGGCTTTTTGGCGGGTTGGAAGTTTGATGGTATGGACTGTTTTCTCATAAGTTAAAGAAGAACAGCGTTCCAACTGTTATTTTCTAGTTTTTTGTTATCTTAGCAGTGCTTAATGGATTAAATTGATATTGTTTTGATCTATAGGATGTATTTGGGGTTGTTCCCAAGATTTTTGTAGGGTTAGGAGTTTCCTTTGGTGCATTTGTGTGTTTTTATTGTAAATAGTTTTATTTATGCTCAAGTTCTGGTCTGATAAAGACTATATTTTGGAAATGTGGTGCTAGGTCACTTTTCCTCCGTACAATCTGTACGGCCTTTTGGAAATAGTGCCTAGTTACCATTCTTGTAAATATGGTTGTAAATAGGGTTTGTGTGAGTTCTTTGGTGGCTAGCAAATGGATGCCCTAGGCGAGCCAGAGCAGGCCCGGTTGGGCAGTCTTGAAGAAAAAGATCCATATTTTGCAGGGGAGCAAAGTTTTGAGTCAAATTATTTTTCTAGAATTTAAAGGAAGGTCTTAGGTTTGCTTGGATGTCAGGAAAGAGTTCTGGTAGTTCATCTTATGCGAGCATTCTTTGACAGTCCTCAATCAACTCTGTGAAATTTAGAAACCCTAGGGTTCTTGTGCATTTTTGTGTCTGGATGGCATACACCCTAAACAGACTTGAGACCACAAGATTCTTGGAGGTGAGGGCAGGGTAAACACCATTTCTAAGCCAAGAAACTAGAACATTGGTGGGTTTAGGAGAAAGAAGCATAAAACCCCTGTTTCAGAGGCCTAATTGGGGGTTCAAGGCTACTAGCCTTTCAAGCCCTAGGAAGGAACTTTGAGGAATTGATGGAGATTTGAAGGATTGAGGTTGTACAAGGACCCTAGATTGGTATTTTTGAAGTTCTTGAAACACTTTTAAACCCCTGCAAGAACCTTGAAGAATTTTTGAGGTTGTTAGGCCTTTAGTACAAATTAAGGGCCAAAGAAGAGAACATGGTGAAGCACAAGATTTGCTTGGAAAAAGGACAGCAAGCGGATAGAAGAGGGATTGGCCAGTCAACCAGGGGTTCCTAGGCAGAAGAAGGGACCTATAGGTTAGCTTGTTGGAGCAAGGCACCAAGGGGGTCTATTGAGGAAAGGCCAAGAGCAGGAATTAGTGAGTGATTCCTTCAATCCCTCTCCCTATCACCTTCCCTCTCTATCTCCCCTCTCCATCTCTCTACCTACCTCTCCCTCTATAACTCCATACCACTCTCTCTCTACCTACCTCTCTACTTATATCTTCTCTCTCCCTCTCTCTACCTACCTCTCTATCTCACCTATACCTCTTTACCTCTCCCTCCATCCCATTTCTCTCTCTCCCACCCTCTCCTCTCTCTCTGTCACCCTCCATCTCTCTCTCTCTTTCTCTTTAATTGTCTCTCTCTCTAATGTGCACCAAGATGTGATACAAAAATAAAAGGAAGGTGGGGAGAT